>CM060601.1:265000-442500 GCA_030578255.1 Tiaroga cobitis
TTCCCGTAAAACACACAAACATCATACATAACAAATGCAATAATTATTGTTTTTATTTCATAAGTTTGATGTTAGTGGTTATTAACGCAGCGGTTGTGAAGCATTTGAGTAATAATACTGTTATACTTCACTGGTATTTTTGGGAATCTGTGCTTGACTTAAATATTTGTAAATGTATCTCATACATCATCTTTTCTCAATAATTAAGAAGAAATGAGAATCTTAAAATTATTAATCTTAATTTAAAAAAAACTAAGAAAAGTGTTTGCTTTTAAATACTTCAGTACAATTAAATGTGCATAGTTTCACTCAAGTATTTTTTTGGTTAGATAATTAAGAATTTAATGGAGAATGCTGAACAGTATCTGTGGTTTAACTGAAGCACAGTTTGTGGTTCCTCCACAACATATGCAACACATCTCATTATTATTATTATTATTATTATAATACAGTTCATTTCTGCAGTAGAATTGTTGTCTTTGTGTGACCCGTGTGTGTTTTCTGTCCTTCAGTCTGACACACAGACTCCTGGAGCTCATGAAGACTGAGCGGGATGGGGACGTGCTGGAAGGTGAGACACGCATCACATCCTGTCTCCTGACACACGCATCACATCCTGTCTCCTGACACACGCATCACATCCTGTCTCCTGACACACGCATCACATCCTGTCTCCTGACACACGCATCACAGCCTGTCTCCTGACACACGTGACCACCAGCAACCGTCAGCACATGCGTGTCTCCTGATATTAGGAGGTCACATGTGTCTGGAGACACGCGTGTGCTGGTGTCTCCTGATCCTGACACACGTGACCGTCAGCACACACGCTTGTCTCCTGACACACGTGACCGTCAGCATACGCATGTGTCTCCTGACACACGTGACCGTCAGCACACGCGTGTCTCCTGACACACGTGACCGTCAGCACACACGCTTGTCTCCTGACACACGTGACCGTCAGCACACACGCTTGTCTCCTGACACACGTGACCGTCAGCATACGCATGTGTCTCCTGACACACGTGACCGTCAGCACACGCGTGTCTCCTGACACACGTGACAGTCAGCACACACGCTTGTCTCCTGACACACATGACCGTCAGCATACGCATGTGTCTCCTGACACACGTGACCGTCAGCACACACGCTTGTCTCCTGACACACGTGACCGTCAGCACACACGCTTGTCTCCTGACACACGTGACCGTCAGCACACGCTTGTCTCCTGACACACGTGACCGTCAGCATACGCATGTGTCTCCTGACACACGTGACCGTCAGCACACACGCTTGTCTCCTGACACACGTGACCGTCAGCACACGCTTGTCTCCTGACACACGTGACCGCCAGCATACGCATGTGTCTCCTGACACACGTGACCGTCAGCACACACGCTTGTCTCCTGACACACGTGACCGTCAGCACACGCTTGTCTCCTGACACACGTGACCGTCAGCACACACGCTTGTCTCCTGACACACGTGACCGTCAGCACACGCGTGTCTCCTGACACATGTGACCTCTTAATGACCGTCAGCACACCCATGTGTCTCCTCATCATGACACTAGGGGTGGGCGCTATACCGGTATTATGTTGTGCCATGATATGGATTTTGCGATACCGAGGATACCGTATTCATAAATTCAAATTTTGCAGTTATATTGTTTTGTTCAATTTGGTACTCTTTACAACTGTTAACACTAATGACGATACAGAATCGAATACGCTGTTTAAGGAAATGGCTGATTTGGCGCTTCATACGCGTGAAGTTGCTGAGGCGATTAACCACTGTCCTGTGACGCGTTCAATGAAGGACCGTAACGTAAAACACATCGCTAGTCCTCAGCGGCTGTTCATAAAGGATGCATCTTTTGCGGTGGAATAGGAAATAACAAGGTAATGAGACGCAAGTTTGACTTTTAACTTGAGCGCAGCATTTTTAGAGTGCCGTTTCATTTGCGAGACGCGGGTGCAACACCAAAACAAGTTCGTCAAGCACAAAAAAACGTTAAAGTTCTAGGCTATTGTATGTTTGAGATGTCATGTTTTCATGAAGGTTGAAAGACTGAAAACTGCTATTATTATCTTTGTTTTTACAAAACATTTACTGCTAATAATATTATCCACGTGGAGACATTTCCCCGCAATGTAACGTTAGGCTATGAATAACAGGAGGACACGACACACACATAAGCGCGCGCATTCACACGACAGACACATAAGCGCGCGCATTCACACGACACACACATAAGCGCGCGCATACACACACACACTGGCCTTGTGGGGACTCTCCTTAGACGTAATGGGTTTTATACTGTACAAACTGTAGGCCTTTATTCTGTCTCCTTACACTAATGAATTAGTTTGTATAAAAATGTTCATTGTTTTTTCTTGTATAGCTACTTTTAAGTTCTATATTTATTAGGTGCTTTGTTCAATCTCAAACCATTATTTTATTTTTATTATCAAGATGTCTGCACAAGAGTTAACTGTAATCTGTTCAAACATTAAACTTATATTAAACGTCTCGCTTTGGTCTACACTGGAAGTGTTCTGCTCGCTCTGCTAAAGCTAAACTATAACAACAGATATTCCCGGACACAGAGCACACCCGAAGACGGCTCTCACTCAGAAATCAATAAAGTCTTCATTCGCTGCCGGTTTTCATTATGACAAGACGAGCAAAAAGTGGAAAGACATAACAAGTGCATTCAGGCCTACCTCATGTTGCACGTTTGCACTTTTTGAGAAAAAAATGGCACAATAAAATAAAATAAAAACATTTCAGGTCTATGTCCAATGAAATGCCTCACCTTTTTCTAGTTATCTAGTGTTAAAATACATATTTTCCCTGTAATTTAACTAAGGTGTACTAAAATGTGATTCCAATTTTTTTTCTCATACCGCGATATAATATCGATATCGCCCGGACAGTGAAAAATATCGTGATATCAATTTTTGCTCATATCGCCCACCCCTACCTGACACACGTGACCGTCAGCACACGCATGTGTCTCCTGATCCTGACATACGTGACCGTCAGCACACGCGTGTCTCCTGACACACGTGACCGTCGGCACACGCATGTGTCTCCTGATCCTGACACATGTGACCTCTTAATGACCGTCAGCACACCCATGTGTCTCCTCATCCTGACACACGTGACCGTCAGCACACACGCGTGTGTCTCCTGACACACGTGACCGTCAGCAGACGCGACTCCTGACACACGTGACCGTCAGCACACGCGACTCCTGACACACGTGACCGTCAGCACACGCGACTCCTGACACACGTGACCGTCAGCACACGCGACTCCTGACACACGTGACCATCAGCACACGCGACTCCTGACACACGTGACCATCAGCACACGCGACTCCTGACACACGTGACCATCAGCACACGCGACTCCTGACACACGTGACCGTCAGCACACGCGACTCCTGACACACGTGACCGTCAGCACACGCGACTCCTGACACACGTGACCATCAGCACACGCGACTCCTGACACACGTGACCGTCAGCACACGCGACTCCTGACACACGTGACCGTCAGCACACGCGACTCCTGACACACGTGACCGTCAGCACACGCGACTCCTGACACACGTGACCGTCAGCACACGCGACTCCTGACACACGTGACCATCAGCACACGCGTGTCTCCTGACACTCGTGACCGTCAGCACACATGGCATCTCCTGACACACGTGACCGTCAGCACACGCTTGTCTCCTGACACACGTGACCGCCAGCGACCGTCAGCACATGCGTGTCTCCTGATATTAGGAGGTCACATGTGTCAGGAGACACGCGTGTGCTGAGCCGCCAGCACACGCATGTGTCTCCTGATCCTGACACACGTGACCATCAGCACACACGCTTGTGTCTCTGATATGTCTCTTCACGGGCGCTTTTTTACGTTGTTAAACATTTACCATTTTTTACAGTATTGTTATGATGATGTCAGCGTGGATAACGTGCACAATTGTGTTACGATTCAAAAACTTTATTGTTCATCAGACGAAACAAAAGCATTTCATTTTCACATGTATGTAAGCCAAGGTGGCGAGAGGTGCATACCCGTAAAACTTCAAATAGTAGCCCGGGCTTTTATTTTCCCAAATCGTCGAACTGCAGCGGCTTGTATCAGAGACAGGCGCCTATATGAGACAGGCCTTTATAATTAAGTGTTGAGATGTTGTTCATTGAGTGTAGGCCTAAAGTCTCTAATCCCTAAAAATTTCCAAATGCTCCACGTGAAACTTCCGACCTTTTTACTATCGTGACAATTGATTTGGATTAATATGCGCGAGGTAGAGAGACCAAGACAGCGCTCGAGTTTGAAGACGTGAGAGTGCGCGCGCGTGGTCTGTCTGTCTGTCTGTCTGTCTGTCTGTCTGTCTGTCTGTCTGTCTGTCTGTCTGTCTGTCTGTCTGTCTGTCTGTCTGTCTGTCTGTCTGTCTGTCTGTCTGTCTGTCTGTCTGTCTCTCTCTCTCTCTCTCTCTCTCTCTCTCTCTCTCTCTCTCTCTCTCTCTCTCTCTCTCTCTCTCTCTCTCTCTCTCTCTCTCTCTCTCTCTCTCTCTCTCTCTCTCTCTCTCTCTCGTTATGCGCCCTATCAAGCGCAGCAGTCATTCTAGTCTACATCACTCACCGATCAAAAAAGGCTTTGGCGGGACAAACATTTGTGTTGGCAGCCGCCAAAAAGCAGACGATCTGACGGGTTTTAGAAGATTAAATGGAACCCGAAACTAAAAAACAGACTAGGCCTCTATGTGAGACCGGCCTTTTTTTACCCAAACCTGTCGCCACACCAGGCGTGTAAAAGAGACAGGCGTCTATTTGGGACTCGGCTATTATTTGAAGTTTTACAGTATTAAAAAAATTAAAAATATACATAAAAAAACAATATTCGAATAGTGTTGATTTTTTTTATATTTGAATTTCTGAATTCGTTCCAACAGCCCTAGTCTCCTGACACACATGACCATCAGCATACGCGTGTGTCTCCTGAATGAGTTTCAGTGCAGCTCAATGATTCAAAACCACAGGAAAACCAGTGTTGACCAGTTAATCTGATGTTGTTATTATAGAAGATTAAACTGTTTTAAAACGCTGACTCTGGCCTGTTTCTCTGATGATCTGATGGACGTACAGTGTCTGTGAGAAGAGTGTGTTACTGGTAGATGTATTATTGCTGTGTGTGTAAGTGAGTTTTATGAATGGTTGTCTGAGAGTCAGTCAGAGTAAGTCATCAGGGTAGTTTCCTCGTGTTTATGATGAACGTGGCTCTCGTGATGTCCAGTTTTATGGAGAGTCATATTCTCTTCTGAACTCAGTGACTCGGTTTGCTCTGCTGTTTCCACACTCTACACAGCATTTGGAAGTTACAATAATGGTGACTCCCAAAAAAGGAACTAGTTACAATAATTAATGGAAAGTGAAGAAATGTTTTTGTTATGTTTGCAATCTCTTCCAGGCCTTGCAGGTGTTTTTTGTTTTTTTTTCGCAAGTGTTTAACGCAGTTATGCCTATAAAACATACACCTTCATTTTCTTTTAAAAATACTTTTAGAATATTATCATCTCATGAGCCCTAGAGCGATGGTTGTTGTACTAAAGATCTCTGAATATTACGGGTTATATTAGTGTACAACTCTTTTGATTGTTTAGGCAAATTAACTAAAAGTAATGTGTATTACTTTAAAAAGAACTGGAATAATAATTTATAAATGTATATGCATTGTTACATCAACCAAGTAATCTGATTACATAATGTACGTCTCTTGTCATGAGTTAACACCAACACTAAAATGTTATTTGCTTTCTGGGCAGTTTTGGGTTTGATGATGTCAGTGGAAGGAAATGAGAGATTATATTACAGGAGATGTGATCATATCTCTGGCTCATAAATGCGTGAGGATAATCAAGAGGATCTTTAACTGCAGGATGTTTGAGTCTTAACTTGAGTTTATGTGTTGAGGGTCATGTGACTGAAGCGTGAGAGTTTCTGCCACATCTCAAGGTTCAGTTGTCCTGACCCGTTTATCCCTCTCTCTCTGGTGTGTGTGTGTGTGTTTCAGAGAGCCTGCAGGAGCCGGACCTCTACAGTCCCGTGTCTCCTCTCCCGCAGGATCAAGCGGTCTCTACATACTTCGAGGAGAAGGTCCCCATCCCGGAGGATGACCGAGCGAAGGTAGAGGTGATCCCACACCGAGACCTGAACCGAGACCCGACCGAACCGAGACCCGACCGAACCGAGACTCACCCGACCCGAGACCCACCCGACTGAACCCGAGACCTGAACCGAGCGCCACCTGAACCGAGACCCGACCGAACCTGAGACCTGAACCTGAGACCCGAACCTGAGACCCGAACCGAGACCTGACCCAACCTGAGACCCACCCGACCCGAGACCCACCCGACCGAACCCGAGACCCGACCGAACCTGAGACCCGAACCGAGACCCACCAGAACCGAGACCCGACCGAACCTGAGACCCGAACCGAGACCTGACCCAACCTGAGACCCGAACCCGAGACCCACCCGAACCGAGACCCACCCAAACTCAGACCGAGACCCACCCGAACCGAGACCCGACCGAACCCGAGACCCGACCTAACCCGAGACCGACCCGAACCGAGATCCACCCTACCCGAGACCCACCCTACCAAAACCAAGACCCAAACCGAGACCCACCCGACCCGAGACCCACCCGACCGAACCCGAGACCCACCCGACCGAACCTGAGACCTGAACCGAGACCTGACCCAACCTGAGACCCGACCCGAGACCCACCCGACCGAACCCGAACCTGAGACCCACCAGAACCGAGACCCGACCGAACCTGAGACCCGAACCGAGACCTGACCCAACCTGAGACCCGAACCGAGACCCACCCGACCGAACCTGAGACCCACCTGAACCGAGAGCCGACCGAACCCGAGACCCGAACCGAGACCCACCAGACCGAACCCGAGACCCGAACCGAGACCCGACCGAACCTGAGACCCGAACCGAGACCCGGGTCTCGGGTTTTTTTTAGATAAAATGGCTTTTATCGTATGTACGTACGTAGAAGTGGGTATACTCTTAATTTATGCCCCCAATATTATTATTTTTTAAGCGTCCCAGCAAAGGACGAACGATCTGTGTTATAGACAGTGACATGTACGACTAGTCTTGCATTAGTATTGAATATGCTAGACTATAGAAGATAGAATATAATGAATAGAATAGAACATATAGAATTACTAGTATTCTTGCATATCAGGGCCGTACGCAGGGTTTTCTAAATACCCAGGTCCCATAAATTATATTGCTATGGGGGTTGGGGGGCATGCCCACCCATGAAAATTTAGATTTTCCTGATCTCGACATGAGCATTTTAACCCTCTGAGGTCGGCTATCGCGCCGGCACGATAGTCTCGCTTTTTTCTTATCAGTGCAAAAGAAACTCAAAATACTCTGTTGATTTTGATCTAACATATTAAGTGTTGTACATCATTAGATCCTGATAAGTGTCTTTGTTTTTATTGTGAGTATCCACAAAAAAAATAGTGTTGTGCTTTTCGCCAAATAAAGAAAAACAAACATGATGCGCGTTCTGCCTTCTCTCTGTCAGTTAAGTCCATTCTGAAACGCGTCCGAAAATTAACTCTAATTCCGCAAATACTTGTCATACAGGCACGAGTGTTTTTCCATAATGAAGCTTGAACTCTCTTCTTTTAAATGAATTAATTTATTTAAAAAAACAAATATTCTCAGCTTATGTAATCTGTATGAAAAGAGAGAGATGTCAGTATTTTTCTTTCCAGCTCATTATACCTAATTACGCGTTAATGTGCCACGCCCACGGAGAGCGCGCGCTATTCAAACGCAAATGATCTAAGGCAAGCCGTTCAAACATGCCAACGCCCACCAGCTGGATTATAAAACACATCGTGTTTAGTAAGTATCTTGTACAGCTGTGTACACAGCGTATCCTTTCACTGTGAGGAATAATACTATCTAATCCTGGAAAATGTACCAGAAGTGCTGGTAGTTTTATTTCGAGGAGCAACGGATCCAGCTGATGTAGTAGTAAG
This sequence comes from Tiaroga cobitis, assembly GCA_030578255.1. Classification (NCBI taxonomy): domain Eukaryota; kingdom Metazoa; phylum Chordata; class Actinopteri; order Cypriniformes; family Leuciscidae; genus Tiaroga; species Tiaroga cobitis. The sequence continues at coordinate 273,098 of CM060601.1, forward strand.
TCATTTATTCTTAAAGGGTTAGTTCACCCAAAAATGAAAATTAAGTCATTAATTACTCACCCCCATGCTGTACCAACCCCGTAAGACCTTCGTTCGTCTTCGGAACACAAATGAAGATATTTATGATTAAATCTGAGAGGTTTATGACTGCTACATAGGCTGCCTAAGGGAATGACACCGGACGGCCCAGAAAGTCATTAAAGAAAATGTTTAAATATTCCATGTCGCAACAGTGGCTCAACTATAAGTTTATCAAGCGACGAGAATACTTTTTGTGCGAAAAAACAAACAAAAATAACGACTTTATTCGACTATTCCTTTTCTTCCTTGTAGGCCTGAAACGAGACTTCAAGAGATTTCCACGACGCGCACGCGCGAGAACTTAACTGAAGTAGTTGAAGGAGATCGCAATTCTCGCGCATGCGTCGTGGAAATCTCTTGAAGTCTCGTTTCAGGCCGAGGAAGAAAAGGAATAGTCGAATAAAGTCGTTATTTTTGTTTGTTTTTTCGCACAAAAAGTATTCTCGTCGCTTGATAAACTTATAGTTGAGCCACTGTTGCGACATGGAATATTTAAACATTTTCTTTAATGACTTTCTGGGCCGTCCGGTGTCAGTCCCTTAGGCAGCCTATGTAGCAGTCATCCACCTCTCAGATTTAATCATAAATATCTTCATTTGTGTTCCGAAGACGAACGAAGGTCTTACGGGGTTGGTACAGCATGGGGGTGAGTAATTAATGACTTAATTTTCATTTTTGGGTGAACTAACCCTTTAAGTGCTTTGTTCTAATCGCGATATTGAATACTGTCTGACTGTAAACCGCAAAAAGACTGTTTAAATATGAATTGTGTGTCTGTGTGTAGGCTAAATGATGAGTGAACGGCATAGGCGCGCGCGCTTTGTTTACTACAGTTATACAGCGCGTGTCTGTGCCTTGTTCATTCACTCTCGCACCTACATTAGTAAACGTTATGTTTACATGAACACATACAAACTATATTGCTATAGCCTACTAAGATGAGTAAAAATAGACTGAAATATGTTGAAATAAAATGTCTGTATAAGCAACAAGCTGCAAATTCACATGTATATACTAATATATCATACACAGTATATTACAGACTAAATATGAATGTTTAGACAAGATTTTGTGATTAGTTTTGGATAGATTATAAAGTTTTGACTGTAAAAAAAGACTACTGTCACATTAAATAGGTACGCTTTTGTTCACCAATTTCTGCTCATAGTTAAATATACTATAGTATGATGTTTTGTCAAAAATAAAGTAGGTATATTGAATTATCAGCTAAGATGTTATTATAGTGTTTGTTCCAATATTCAAACTAATGAATCCTTACCTTTTTTTAATACGTATGATAAAATGTATACTTTTTACAAAGAAATACACTTGAAATATTGTTAAAATTGTAATTGTTGTTGTAATTGTAACCTATTTGTAATTGGTTACAATTTATAATTGTAAAATATGTATAGGCTATATAGATAATTTCTTTTGTCCTTGCATTCTTTGGGATCCTGTGACACACCTGTGTGAAAGGGCTAATTAATATGCAGCTCATTATGCGGCACATTATCCGGCCTTTGTCTTCTCAGGTGTGAACACGCCTCCACGCATATTGCCTTTCCAAACAAAACGTCTCTAATAAAATGTAAATCAGTGTATGTGTTTGTATAAATTATTAGGCAGTATGATTTTCAGATCATTTTGAAGCAAAAATTCTAGGCAACAACACTGATTAGTCAAAAGTCTTGTGGACACATATTTAGTATGTGTTTTGTGGCCTTATTTCAGACACTTTAAGTTTTAGTTTTTTCAATAACCATGCATAAGCAATATTCTCTCAAAAATACAAACATGTTTCATAATTGTTGCTGAGAAATTCCGGTAGCCCCGTTTGTGCTATATTGAGTGAATTTACACCTTTGCCATTAACATGTTTATAAATAACTGAAAAAAGCACAAATGTCAGAGCATGTCAGAACACCTCAAGGACCCCAAAAACCCTTTGACCTCAGAGGGTTAAGGTGTTTTGATGGCCAAAAAAATGGACAACAGCTTTAAAAGCATGAAGTATTTGATCAGATTAAACATGAGAATCAGTTCCAGTTTCAGCTACTTTTTCTTTCCTAAATTAATCAATGTTTTTGGACTAATCTGTTAATTTAATTAATGGTTCAATTGCTCACTTATAAAGACAGTCACTTGTCGCTGCCTTCTGGCTTAATGATGCAAGTTGCGCAAACAATGACAAGCGGAGTGATACAAACAGTGAAAAGTCGAACACATTCGAGGTAACATTATACAAATATATTTATTTATACAATAATAATGGCAATATATTTAATAGGGTGCTTGTGTTGTTAAATTGAGCTTATCCTTTAGACTGTCTTTGATCAAACTGATTATTTCTGTCGGTCATTTAAAACTTCTATCGAAAAACATCTGTATATTTTAGCTACTTGCATCTTATCTCGCACTATATGATCGTTAACTGAAGTGAAGCGTCGCGTTGGGATTCACGCTCGGCTCGCGCTTCTGTGAGCAAAAATCCTGCTTGCTTTGATTGGTCTCAAACATTTTGACATTGACAAGCGGGTGTTTGAGTGCGGAAGCAGATCAGATGAGAAGGTCAGTTATCGTCGCTATGGGCGAATCATTGCAGCAAGAAATTAGTTAATATTAATATTTTTTCACAACTTTCATTATATAGGCTACACTAAAAAAAACGACTGAGGTCAAGACCTCAGGTATCTCAATGATACGACCCTGACTGGGTGTTTTTTATTCACGAGATTGGATTAGCAACTAAATGATGCGCATCAGAGGGGATTTAGAAGTGGGTATACGCAATGCCGACTGAAAAAGAAGTTGGTATACGCCGTATACCTGCGTATACCCTGCACTACACCGCTGCTTAGAAGGCCTTAATTCTTTTAAAGTATGCCAACATTCCTTTATTCGTTTTGGGTGTTTAACAATATTTTATTTAAAACAAATGCATATACAAAATAATTCTATGACAGCGTTATTCTCCGCCATCTTCTCTGCTCTCTGTCACTCTTGATACTGCTGCCAAACACATTAATGTCAATTTTTCTTCATGAATAAAATCTCTCTGAACTAAAGCTGTAAAGTACAAAAATCCTGCTAAATTCAGTTGCTATTTATTTTTTAGATATAATAATCAATACTCATTAAAACATTAAAAGGCATATTTAACTTAAAAGGCGCCTATTATGCAAAATTCACTTTTACATGGCGTTTGAACATAAATGTGTGTTATAACCGTAATTAAAATAAACTATACCTGTTCTGTCCCCATACAGCGTATATTCTCTGACTCTGTAGGCATTATTGTCCGACTCCGGGTCGAAATGAACACGCTACTGAGAGTTTCTGTTTTAATATGATGATTCCGTGAGGTCGCGAGCTCATGAAGCTCCGCCCCCTGTGCCGGCAGCAGCAGCTCATTTGCATTTAAAGGGACACACACCAAAACGGCTCGTTTTTCTGAGCCCCGAAAAGTGACAATTTAAACATGCTAAATAAAATTATCTGTTGGGTATTTTGAGCTAAAACTTCACATACACACTCTGGGGACATCAGAGACTTATTTTACATATTGTGAAAAGAGGCATAATAGGTGCCTCTTTTTAACTCCAATTAAACATTAAATGGTGGATGTAATAACTACTTGATGGATTTAATAAAATATGCATTTGATCTTTAAGGACAGGTGAAGTAAAAATAACCAAAATGTAATCGCCTACATTAATGAGAACACTCCTCTCTAGAGTATAGTCACGGAAAGGCTTTTCTGTGGATAATGTGACGTTATGTGACATTTTTCTCCAGCTGTTTTATTGACGGTTGAAACACTGATTGATGGATTACATGAGACATGATGGATTTCAGGAAGTTTGTTCTGTATCTTTCAACTTTCATTCTGATGTTCATTGATGTTTATTTGCTGCTGTAACTAGTAGTAAAGAGGAAGAGATGATCGGTTCATCCGTCACACACATTAAACACACATTTACTGACTGAATTTACTGATGAAACGGACAGGATCTGAAGCAGAGACTGTTTCATGTCAGTATATTGTCAGCCTGTGGCAGTGAAGGTTCGTGAGAGCAAGGGATCTGTTATTATCAGTCTCGAGTGTGTGAAGGGTCATGGGAAAGAACACAGTGCTTTGTCAGATTGTGATGTTTATAAGTATTACATTCTTCATGAATTAGTCTAAAAACATCACAAATCTTGATTTCTTCAAGCTCAAACAAGAGGAACAGACTCAAGTGGAAAAATAAAGACAAAAGGGAAGTAGTGAAAACAGCGTAACTATACACTCGTCATGTGTTCTTGAGAGCGATACGGATCCGACACGATCAGCATGTGCTTGAGCAACAGCGACCTTTGACCTTCTGGCCTGGACCAGGATAGTGGAGAAGTGAAAGCAGAGCACAGGAAGTCTAACGCTTATACACATCGTCAGACTCTCGCTAGCTGTGTTTCCATCCAAAGCTGCGAAAATAACTTCTGCAAAAAACTGGATAATGCATATAACATTTGTGAACAAAGTATCGTGTTTCCATCCCATGTGTTCAAGAGAACAAAATCTTCACTTCCTGTGAAATCGACTCAAAAGATCAGTAATAAACTAAGTTTCTTCAATGTGGCTGTTTTTCCCTCCATAATAAATGTGTGTCTCAGAGCATCAGACGAAACACAGTAAACGCTGTCATGTTCTCTTGCATTCGGATGCTGGTGTTCTGGAACACACTCGTGAGTGTGAGATGCTTCTGGAGGGAATTAAACCCAATCATTCTGATCACACACTTTGACTGCGGCCATTTGAGATGCTGCAATGCCATTGGTCCACTGGTTACTCCAGTTATCCAATCACAGCCTCTACTGAGGCAAAGTCACATGAGGGTTTGAGGGGTTTATTTATTAGATGTCTTTCCATCGTAGTTTATGTGCATGTCTGCTTATTGGATAAAAAATGATCCGCCTCAATTAAGTGCATACAATATTTTTTTTATGTACTTCTTAGAATTTCCATCCAGTGTTTTTTTTTATGCAATATCCTGAAATAATAGTGTTAGGAAGCTAGTGTCGCCATGCCTACGTTTCCCTGCAGTCACATGACGTCAGTATATTGTCTGCTCGTGTACAGCTCGAGAAGAATGTGAAAGCTAATGCATCGCTGTGTTGACTCTCGCTGCTCTTCCTCTCTGTAGATGTTCAGCTTTCGGAAACTGTGGGCTTTCACTGGCCCGGGTTTCCTGATGAGCATCGCCTATCTGGACCCGGGGAACATCGAGTCGGACCTGCAGTCCGGAGCTAAAGCAGGGTTTAAGGTGTGTAAGGGTTCATCTACACTTGTTAATTACGTGATGCGTGTGTGAAACCTTTGACGTGTGTGTGACCTGTTTTAATCTGTGTGTGTGTAACCTTGTGTGTGTGTGTCCCGCAGCTGCTCTGGGTGCTCCTGGGCTCCACCATCATCGGGCTCCTGCTGCAGCGTTTGGCCGCTCGGCTCGGGGTCGTCACCGGGATGCATCTCGCCGAGGTCTGCAACCGCCACTATCCCACGGTACGTTCATCCTGTGGTACGTTCATCCCGCAGTACGTTCATCCCGCGGTACGTTCATCCCGTTGTAAGTTCATCCCGCGGTACGTTCATCCCGTGGTACGTTCATCCCGTGGTACGTTCATCCCGTTGTACGTTCATCCCGTGGTACGTTCATCCTGTTGTACGTTCATCCCGTGGTACGTTCATCCCGTGGTACGTTCATCCTGTTGTACGTTCATCCCGCGGTACGTTCATCCCGTTGTACGTTCATCCCGTGGTACGTTCATCCTGTGGTACGTTCATCCCGCGGTACGTTCATCCCGTGGTACGTTCATCCCGTGGTACGTTCATCCCGTGGTACGTTCATCCTGTTGTACGTTCATCCCGCGGTACGTTCATCCTGTTGTACGTTCATCCTGTGGTACGTTCATCCTGTGGTACGTTCATCCCGCAGTACGTTCATCCCGCGGTACGTTCATCCCGCGGTACGTTCATCCTGTTGTACGTTCATCCTGCGGTACGTTCATCCCGCAGTACGTTCATCCCGCGGTACGTTCATCCCGCGGTACGTTCATCCCGCGGTACGTTCATCCCGCGGTACGTTCATCCCGCAGTACGTTCATCCCGCAGTACGTTCATCCCGCAGTACGTTCATCCCGCAGTACGTTCATCCCGCAGTACGTTCATCCCGCAGTACGTTCATCCCGCAGTACGTTTATCCCATGATACGTTCATCCCGCGGTACGTTCATCATGTGGTACGTTCATCCCGCGGTACGTTCATCCCGCGGTACGTTCATCCTGTGGTACGTTCATCCCGTGGTACGTTCATCCCGCGGTACGTTCATCCCGTGGTACGTTCATCCCGCGGTACGTTCATCCTGTGGTACGTTCATCCCGCGGTACGTTCATCCTGTGGTACGTTCATCCCGCGGTACGTTCATCCTGTTGTACATTCATCCCGTGGTACGTTCATCCTGTTGTACGTTCATCCTGTTGTACGTTCATCCCGCAGTACGTTCATCCTGTTGTACGTTCATCCTGTTGTACGTTCATCCCGCGGTACGTTCATCCTGTTGTACGTTCATCCCGTGGTACGTTCATCCTGTTGTACGTTCATCCTGTTGTACGTTCATCCCGCAGTACGTTCATCCCGCAGTACGTTCATCCCGCAGTATGTTTATCCCACGATACGTTCATCCCGCGGTACGTTCATCATGTGGTACGTTCATCCCGCGGTACGTTCATCCTGTGGTACGTTCATCCCGCGGTACGTTCATCCTGTGGTACGTTCATCCCGCGGTACGTTTATCCCACGATATGTTCATCCCGCGGTACGTTCATCCCATGGTACGTTTATCCTTCGTTTATCTCACGGTACGTTCATCCCACAGTAGACTGAAGTGTTTCCTGTGCTGAAGTGTGTGTTTCCTGTGCTGAAGTGTGTGTTTCCTGTGCTGAAGTGTGTGTTTCCTGTGCTGAAGTGTGTGTTTCCTGTGCTGAAGTGTGTGTTTCCTGTGCTGAAGTGTGTGTTTCCTGTGCTGAAGTGTGTGTTTCCTGTGCTGAAGTGTGTGTTTTTCCTGTGCTGAAGTGTGTGTTTCCTGTGCTGAAGTGTGTGTTTCCTGTGCTGAAGTGTGTGTTTCCTGTGCTGAAGTGTGTGTGTTTCTTGTGCTGAAGTGTGTGTGTTTCCTGTGCTGAAGTGTGTGTGTTTCCTGTGCTGAAGTGTGTGTGTTTCCTGTGCTGAAGTGTGTGTGTTTTCTGTGCTGAAGTGTGTGTGTTTCCTGTGCTGAAGTGTGTGTGTTTCCTGTGCTGAAGTGTGTGTGTTTCCTGTGCTGAAGTGTGTGTGTTTCCTGTGCTGAAGTGTGTGTTTCCTGTGCTGAAGTGTGTGTGCTGAAGTGTGTGTGTTTCCTGTGCTGAAGTGTGTGTGTTTCCTGTGCTGAAGTGTGTGTTTCCTGTCTCCTGTGCTGAAGTGTGTGTTTTAGGGCTGCAACTAACGATTATTTTGATAATCGATTAATCGGACGATTATTTTTTCGATTAATCGATTAATCGGATAAAAGTTCCAATTTGATTTTTTGTTTATTATAACTAAATAAAACCCTAAATCAGGATTGTGGCGAGCAGGACGAGGCCGAGGCACGTGAGAGATGCGAGACCGGTGCGTCTCACAGGTGTCGTTCATTATCACTCACGCCACCGGCCTCGCACCGTCCTCTCACGTCCCTCTGCCTCGTCCTGCTCGCTACAAGGGTATTTATGTGTGAAAGTGTACTTTAAAAAGTGCAAAAGCCACAGATTGGGTCTCATTCATGAAACATTCGTAAATATACGAGTAAATGTGCGAGTGATTTGCGCGTAAAGAGACCTTTCCCGAAAACTCTTCTCCTGATTCACAAATACTTCGTAAACGTCAGATGTGATAGTGAAATGTGTGTGTTATTGAATTCCAATCAGTCGTAAATGGGATGCGCGTGCACGTTCATTCTCAATTACCATAAATCCCGCCCATTAAATCCGAATGACAACTACATATGGGCATCATATTATGACATGAATGCGAATGAAAAAAAAAATTCTCAGATGCAGAAATTGAAGTTTTATTAGCAGAAGTTCATTCAAAACGCCACATTTTATTTTCAAGCGTACATAGTGGCGTATCGGGTCCTAAAAAAAAGGAAGCTTGGCAGCATATTACAGATGCAGTTAATGGAGTTTCATCTGTTAATCGAACATTCCCAGAAGTGAGAAGAAAACGGTTCGACATTAAGCTTGAGAGCAAAAAGCAAATTAGTTCACTTCGGAAAAATAGTATTCAAACTGGAGAAGGACCACCATCGCAGATGCTATTACTGGCTCTCATAATAAGAAAAACCGTATGTAATTACTAAATATAATATTTTTTCAAAATGCTGTGTAAATATGTACCCGATTAAGGTGAATTCAAATGCAGCCTTATTAATGAGCAAAACGTTCGGGTGTTAAGTGCACTATTCACGCGTGGCTGGGAGCAGGTGTAGATTTCTTGTGTACTAACATTTGGAAAATACGAACATTTTAATGAATCCGAAAATTTACGCCAGAACCACTTTACACACGATTTACACAAAAATTCGTTCTGCTCGTGTTTCATGAATGAGACCCATAGAGTTTTACTAATATCAATATTTGCTTTGTTTTTAATGATAATAGCTGATGGCAAGTTGACAACCATGATTAATGTAAAATTAATTAAAAATTATATTCAACATATGTTTTAACACAATTTTTGTTAAAACAAATTTACACAGACATGTTGTTCAGATGTGAAGATATAAACTAAAAACATCTCAAATATATAATTAATTTAATTTTTATTTAAAATTAATTGAATTATAAGGATAATTGATAAAATAAATATAGAAAGACTGAAAACAAGCGTGTGAACGTAGAGCCGCAGTAGATCGCGTTTGAAAAACAATTAAAACTTAATAGTAGACAAATGCTATAAAAAGAGAACGGGATGGAGGTACGCAGCAAGCTAACAGGCTTGATTAAAAGGACAGGAAAAATGATGCATTAGTGCACAAGCATTCGCTAAAAACCACTGAGTACAGTGACTAAAAACAATCTTTTACTGCTGCTGTTATTAACTGCCTTTATATTTAGTGCTTCACTTTGTAAACACCGTTTTAATTTAACCTATTTCTGCGGTAGCGCTATTTTAATCCATCACTTATGTTGCGAGCGAACTGATTGCGCAACCTGATGCTCGAGACAAATACAGACATCCCAAGTCTCGCGGAAGTCCCGGAAGTCACTCGCATTTTGATAGCGGCTCCCTGATGCCTGCAAATTAGTTCAAACTCTCGGAATCTAGAGCGCGCGAGCAAGAGTGCGCATGCCAGACAGAAGAGACTGTGCTCCAAACATAGACTGTAAACAAGATCTCGGTCTCTGCGCGCACGGCAGATCGGCGAAGGGAGAGAGACCTTGCGTGTGTCTCATGAAGCGCAGCGCATGTAAGACAGAGAGCATCATGATTGGCCCGTTTCAACCAATCACCAGTAAACGCTTCCCGTGACGTAAGCAGACCAACTAATCGATAATGACATTCGTTGACAACTATTTTAATAATCGATTTTAATCGATTAAATCGATTAGTTGTTTCAGCCCTAGTGTGTTTCCTGTTTCCTGTGCTGAAGTGTGTTTCCTGTGCTGAAGTGTGTGTTTCCTGTTTCCTGTGCTGAAGTGTGTTTCCTGTTTCCTGTGCTGAAGTGTGTGTTTCCTTTGCTGAAGTGTTTGTTTCCTGTGCTGAAGTGTTTGTTTCCTGTGCTGAAGTGTTTGTTTCCTGTGCTGAAGTGTTTGTTTCCTGTGCTGAAGTGTTTGTTTCCTGTGCTGAAGTGTTTGTTTCCTGTGCTGAAGTGTGTGTTTCCTGTGCTGAAGTGTGTGTTTCCTGTGCTGAAGTGTTTGTTTCCTGTGCTGAAGTGTTTGTTTCCTGTGCTGAAGTGTTTGTTTCCTGTGCTGAAGTGTTTGTTTCCTGTGCTGAAGTGTGTGTTTCCTGTGCTGAAGTGTTTCCTGTGCTGTGCAGGTGCCTCGGATCATCCTGTGGTTGATGGTGGAGTTGGCCATCATCGGCTCTGACATGCAGGAGGTCATCGGCTGCGCCATCGCCTTCAATCTGCTGTCGGTCGGCAGGTACATTATCATGATCAAAAACTGTTCCTCTAAGTGCGTGTAGGGTCAGTCTGTAGGAGGTCAGTCTGTAGGAGATCAGTCTGTAGGAGATCAGTCTGTAGGAGATCAGTCTGTAGGAGATCAGTCTGTGGGAGATCAGCCTGTAGGAGGTCAGCCTGTAGGAGGTCAGTCTGTAGGAGATCAGTCTGTAGGAGATCAGCCTGTAGGAGATCAGCCTGTAGGAGATCAGTCTGTGGGAGATCAGTCTGTAGGAGGTCAGTCTGTAGGAGATCAGCCTGTAGGAGATCAGTCTGTGGGAGATCAGTCTGTAGGAGGTCAGTCTGTAGGAGGTCAGCCTGTAGGAGATCAGTCTGTAGGAGGTCAGTCTGTAGGAGGTCAGTCTGTAGGAGATCAGCCTGTAGGAGATCAGTCTGTGGGAGATCAGTCTGTGGGAGATCAGTCTGTAGGAGGTCAGCCTGTAGGAGATCAGTCTGTGGGAGATCAGTCTGTAGGAGATCAGTCTGTAGGAGATCAGTCTGTAGGAGGTCAGTCTGTAGGAGGTCAGTCTGTAGGAGATCAGCCTGTAGGAGATCAGTCTGTGGGAGATCAGTCTGTAGGAGGTCAGCCTGTAGGAGATCAGCCTGTAGGAGATCAGTCTGTGGGAGATCAGTCTGTAGGAGGTCAGTCTGTAGGAGGTCAGTCTGTGGGAGATCAGCCTGTAGGAGATCAGTCTGTAGGAGATCAGCCTGTAGGAGATCAGCCTGTAGGAGATCAGTCTGTGGGAGATCAGCCTGTAGGAGATCAGCCTGTGGGAGATCAGCCTGTGGGAGATCAGTCTGTGGGAGATCAGCCTGTGGGAGATCAGCCTGTAGGAGATCAGTCTGTAGGAGATCAGCCTGTGGGAGATCAGCCTGTAGGAGATCAGCCTGTGGGAGGTCAGCCTGTAGGAGGTCAGCCTGTAGGAGGTCAGTCTGTAGGAGATCAGTCTGTAGGAGGTCAGTCTGTAGGAGATCAGCCTGTGGGAGATCAGTCTGTGGGAGATCAGTCTGTGGGAGATCAGTCTGTGGGAGATCAGTCTGTAGGAGGTCAGTCTGTAGGAGATCAGTCTGTGGGAGATCAGTCTGTGGGAGATCAGTCTGTAGGAGGTCAGTCTGTAGGAGATCAGCCTGTAGGAGGTCAGCCTGTGGGAGATCAGCCTGTGGGAGATCAGCCTGTAGGAGATCAGTCTGTAGGAGATCAGCCTGTAGGAGATCAGCCTGTAGGAGATCAGTCTGTAGGAGATCAGCCTGTGGGAGATCAGCCTGTAGGAGATCAGTCTGTAGGAGATCAGTCTGTGGGAGATCAGTCTGTGGGAGATCAGCCTGTAGGAGATCAGTCTGTGGGAGATCAGTCTGTAGGAGATCAGCCTGTAGGAGATCAGCCTGTGGGAGATCAGCCTGTAGGAGATCAGCCTGTGGGAGATCAGCCTGTGGGAGATCAGCCTGTGGGAGGTCAGCCTGTAGGAGATCAGCCTGTAGGAGATCAGCCTGTAGGAGATCAGCCTGTAGGAGATCAGCCTGTGGGAGATCAGCCTGTAGGAGATCAGCCTGTAGGAGATCAGCCTGTAGGAGATCAGCCTGTGGGAGATCAGCCTGTGGGAGATCAGTCTGTAGGAGATCAGCCTGTAGGAGATCAGCCTGTGGGAGATCAGCCTGTGGGAGATCAGCCTGTGGGAGATCAGCCTGTGGGAGATCAGCCTGTGGGAGATCAGCCTGTGGGAGATCAGCCTGTGGGAGGTCAGCCTGTGGGAGGTCAGCCTGTGGGAGATCAGCCTGTGGGAGGTCAGCCTGTAGGAGATCACCCTGTGGGAGATCAGCCTGTAGGAGATCAGCCTGTAGGACAGGGGTCGGGAACCTTTTTTGACCAAAGAGCCATTTTTTCATTTTTGGTTAATGCATTTTTCCAAAAGAGCCATAGTAAAATAATTATATAATATTATTATTAAAGACGTGCTTTTTTTCAATAAAATTTCAACAGCATTAGGCTAAAAACAAACAAATATTTAGTAAAGTTTCAATATTAGTGAAGGGCTTTCACTGTGAGGTTGAGTTGTCAACTGATGAGCATAAATCCTCTCTGTCTGCATGAGAGAGAGAGAGAGAAAACACAGTACTTACATTTACTGTGTTTACGTGAATACTGGACTTGCCATTTTTATGTATTTCTGTATTTATTTGGCCGTTTAGGTGCGCAACTGAAGACAAAGGCTATGCTTTTCCGTGTTGCGCTCGGCGCGCGCACACAGCATCCTGCCAGTAATTCCGTTCTCTTTCGTGACTTATCGCGCTTTTAATATTTCTTTTCAATATAAAGCACATCCTGCTCTTTTTTTCATTCCTTCAATTTTTGTTATTAATAAATTAAAACAGAATCTTTAACTGAAATCTGCGTGGATTATCAAAAATACGACCCATTTATCATGTGTCATAAAGGGTTTCAGCGGCAAAAGTGAAAGTATTAAAGTTTACAGCCTTCTTTTACGTTTTTTGCTGCTTTTCGCCATTAGGCCTACCTTAAACAAGCTGCAGCTGCTTGAATCCCAGTGCAGGAGCTGTAGGTTATCACAGAGACAAGTTGATTGCTCTGATGACTCGTAACACTCGCGAGCGCGACCAGCACTGAATACGCTCTTTTGCCGGTACAACATGAATATACTTATTATCATAAACGTTTAACTAACTTCGGTAGACTGTGCTACAAGGGAATTTTAACTGGCAGATTTTTCTGCAGAGAGCCGATCTGTATTGATGTGTCTTATTTTTTTGTTTCGCTCGTTTGTTGGTAAAGGGTGAGAGACCTCGCGAGCCACATGATTTTTGCCAAAGAGCCAGGTATGGCTCGCGAGCCATAGGTTCCCGACCGCTGCTGTAGGAGATCAGCCTGTAGGAGATCAGTCTGTAGGAGATCAGTCTGTGGGAGATCAGTCTGTAGGAGATCAGCCTGTAGGAGATCAGTCTGTGGGAGATCAGTCTGTAGGAGATCAGTCTGTAGGAGATCAGTCTGTAGGAGATCAGCCTGTAGGAGATCAGTCTGTGGGAGATCAGTCTGTAGGAGATCAGCCTGTAGGAGATCAGCCTGTGGGAGATCAGTCTGTGGGAGATCAGTCTGTAGGAGATCAGTCTGTGGGAGATCAGCCTGTAGGAGATCAGTCTGTGGGAGATCAGTCTGTAGGAGATCAGCCTGTAGGAGATCAGCCTGTGGGAGATCAGCCTGTGGGAGATCAGCCTGTGGGAGATCAGCCTGTGGGAGATCAGCCTGTGGGAGATCAGCCTGTGGGAGATCAGCCTGTGGGAGATCAGCCTGTGGGAGATCAGTCTGTGGGAGATCAGCCTGTAGGAGATCAGCCTGTAGGAGATCAGCCTGTAGGAGATCAGCCTGTAGGAGATCAGCCTGTGGGAGATCAGTCTGTGGGAGATCAGTCTGTGGGAGATCAGTCTGTGGGAGATCAGTCTGTGGGAGATCAGTCTGTGGGAGATCAGCCTGTAGGAGATCAGTCTGTGGGAGATCAGTCTGTGGGAGATCAGTCTGTGGGAGATCAGTCTGTGGGAGATCAGCCTGTGGGAGATCAGTCTGTGGGAGATCAGTCTGTGGGAGATCAGTCTGTAGGAGATCAGTCTGTGGGAGATCAGTCTGTAGGAGATCAGTCTGTGGGAGATCAGTCTGTGGGAGATCAGCCTGTAGGAGATCAGTCTGTAGGAGATCAGCCTGTAGGAGATCAGCCTGTAGGAGATCAGTCTGTAGGAGATCAGCCTGTGGGAGATCAGTCTGTGGGAGATCAGTCTGTGGGAGATCAGTCTGTAGGAGATCAGTCTGTGGGAGATCAGTCTGTAGGAGATCAGCCTGTAGGAGATCAGTCTGTGGGAGATCAGCCTGTGGGAGATCAGTCTGTGGGAGATCAGCCTGTGGGAGATCAGCCTGTAGGAGATCAGCCTGTGGGAGATCAGTCTGTGGGAGATCAGTCTGTGGGAGATCAGTCTGTAGGAGATCAGTCTGTGGGAGATCAGTCTGTAGGAGATCAGCCTGTGGGAGATCAGCCTGTGGGAGATCAGCCTGTGGGAGATCAGCCTGTGGGAGATCAGCCTGTGGGAGATCAGTCTGTAGGAGATCAGCCTGTAGGAGATCAGTCTGTAGGAGATCAGTCTGTGGGAGATCAGTCTGTAGGAGATCAGCCTGTGGGAGATCAGCCTGTGGGAGATCAGCCTGTGGGAGATCAGCCTGTGGGAGATCAGCCTGTGGGAGATCAGCCTGTGGGAGATCAGTCTGTGGGAGATCAGCCTGTAGGAGATCAGCCTGTAGGAGATCAGCCTGTAGGAGATCAGCCTGTAGGAGATCAGTCTGTAGGAGATCAGCCTGTGGGAGATCAGTCTGTGGGAGATCAGTCTGTGGGAGATCAGTCTGTGGGAGATCAGTCTGTGGGAGATCAGTCTGTGGGAGATCAGCCTGTAGGAGATCAGTCTGTGGGAGATCAGTCTGTGGGAGATCAGTCTGTGGGAGATCAGTCTGTGGGAGATCAGTCTGTGGGAGATCAGTCTGTAGGAGATCAGTCTGTGGGAGATCAGTCTGTGGGAGATCAGTCTGTGGGAGATCAGCCTGTAGGAGATCAGTCTGTAGGAGATCAGCCTGTAGGAGATCAGTCTGTAGGAGATCAGCCTGTGGGAGATCAGTCTGTGGGAGATCAGTCTGTGGGAGATCAGTCTGTAGGAGATCAGTCTGTGGGAGATCAGTCTGTAGGAGATCAGCCTGTAGGAGATCAGTCTGTAGGAGATCAGCCTGTGGGAGATCAGTCTGTGGGAGATCAGTCTGTGGGAGATCAGTCTGTGGGAGATCAGTCTGTAGGAGATCAGCCTGTAGGAGATCAGCCTGTAGGAGATCAGTCTGTGGGAGATCAGTCTGTAGGGCTGCGGGGAACAATTACTCAAACATTTGTGGCATCAGTTCAGTGGGCGAAACATTTATTTAAAGCTCATGTTAATCTTCCACATGCAGAGATGAGATATTACTGTTTCCGAGTGGAAGCACAGTGTTTTCTAGATATAGAAATATTTTCAGATGTGAAATATATCGCTGATATTATTGTTCAGCAACTCTCTCTTAGTTTCATGTCTATCACTATCATAAAGAGAGTTTAACAAACCCAACAATGAACAGAAAACAATGAAGTTGTTTATAAATCTGATAAATATGAATTAAATTTAACTGAATTAAATTTTTGGGGTTTTAATGATTGCTGTTTGAGTTTATTATAGTTGATCCTGAGGAAGCTTGTGTTTGTTCTTCTGCAGGATTCCTCTGTGGGCTGGAGTGCTGATAACCATCATCGACACGTTTGTGTTCCTGTTTCTGGACAAGTACGGTAGGTCAGCTCTTAAGAGAGTGAGAGTGAAGAGAGCGACTCTGTATCTCGATCTGATGAGCATGTCTGGTTTGTTTTGGTCAGGTCTGAGGAAGCTGGAGGCTTTCTTTGGGTTCCTCATCACTATCATGGCTATCAGCTTCGGCTACGAGGTTCAGTAAAGCTCGTTCTCTGTAGACTGGCTCTGTGAGGTAGACACCTCTCTGCAGTGTTTGAGCGTGTGTGTGTGTTTGCAGTATGTGCGAGTGGCTCCGGACCAGGCGGAAGTTCTGAAGGGCATGTTTCTGCCGTATTGCAGCGGCTGTGGACCCGAGCAGCTCAAGCAGGCCGTCGGGATCGTGGGAGCCGTAATAATGCCTCACAACATCTATCTGCATTCTGCTCTCGTTAAGGTCTGTGAACTGCACCGGACCTGATCAGAGTTAGTTAGAGTTAGAGTTAGAGTTAGACCCAGACCTAACCACAAACCTAACAGCACCAGACCTGATCAGCTCACATATTTTGGTTTGAAGGCATAGTTCATAAAACGTTGTGCTGTTAGCTGACAGACAGACAAGAATCCGTGCAGAGTTAGCAGATGTCCCGTGGCCTGACAAGCTAAACTCCATCTCAGAGTTTTCAAACAGCATTTTCTGTATTTCTGCATAAATTTGACATTAAAGGCACCAATATACTTTGTCACAGCAGTTCTTCACTTTTGCTTAATTTCTAACAAAATCAGGTCAAAATGAGGTCCTTTTGGAGTTTGTTTTGAGAGTTCGAAACAGCTTGCTAAAGCGAAATTTCCAGAAAAGCTCCGGCTGGTAAACACCTTCACACTCCCATTGGTCAGTGGTGATGATGTAATATGTGGGTGTCTGAGGCTCCGCCTCCTTCGAGGTGTAAATCTTCTCAGGTTCATTTCTTCTGTTCAGTCGGTCGAGGTTCAGACGCGAGTAAAAACATGAGACACTGAGAGACGCTGTATAGCAGAAAAGCAGAAAGTTTATTCTAAAAAGGGTCTTTTTTTACAAAGACAATCCAATTAAACAAAAAACACAGTCATTTCATACTTCTGTCAGTTTTATACTTCATAATTGTGGTAAAATAAGTGAATAAATCAATGAAAACATTTGTGTTATCACAATAATTGTTTTTACACCTGTGCTGAATCCATCTGATGTCTGACATATTTGGCTGATTGGTGTTTATCTTTGCTTCAGTCACGAGACATCGATCGAGGCAACAAGAAGGAGGTGAAGGAGGCCAACAAGTACTACTTCATCGAGTCCACCATCGCGCTCTTCGTCTCCTTCCTCATCAATGTTTTTGTGGTGGCCGTCTTTGCTGAGGCCTTTTATGGCAAGACAAACATGGAAGTGGTGAGGACTTATATCTGCCTCCTGTTAAAGACTCCTATATCGGTATGTTTGAGTGCGGTTCATCTGAACTCTCGGGTGACATGTTCCCTTCAGGGCCAGCAGTGTAATGCGTCTGGAAGTCCTCACAGCGATCTCTTCCCAGCCAACAACGAGACGCTGGAAGTCGACATCTACAAAGGGGTAAAACAGGAACAATCGTTGGAATCATTTCACAATGAATACACTAGTGTCCAAAAGTCACATCCGGAGGGGAGATTAGATTTTAATGACACTTCAAGTTTGATTAAACCATCAAAATATGAGGAAAATATTTCATATTTATTAAACATGTTAAATATGAGGGAACAAAACGCTAATCTTGGTTAAAGTATTTATCTGACGAAATTAGTGCCAAAAAAGGCAAACTACAGCTAGGATTTATTTTACTATGCAAATAAAATCCACAAGGAAAAAAAGGCTGATGGAAAAAGCACACATTGACAACAACATATTCAGTTATAAATATTTGGTTGGTTCTCTCTTGCTTTTGCATGTGGCCAAAAATGATGTCTCACAATTTGTCATGTTTCATTGCGTTATCACAAATAAAACAAGCACAACTACGCAATCTGATGACCCTGCCCTTCTCGTGTGCTGCATCAGACGGGCAACAGACCCCGAGGATCAGCATATTCATATCCTGATATGAGCTGAGGAGTTTGGTGATGGCGCCACCTGTGGGTCAAAAGTTCATGTTCAATAGCTCAAGACAGCTGAATAGAAAACAATTAAACTAATCGATATCACCATCCTTTTCCAGTATTGATTTGATTGATTTATATTTAAAAATTACAGACATGTTTTATGAAATATTCAAATGAAATATGCACTAATTTGCTTGACTTTGTTGATTAGAGTTAAAGGTTTTTACAGAGGAGACTTTGAATAACAATCAGAAAATACTGTCAACAGACTGAAAACAGTTCACCTTTTTTCACCAAATACATTTACTCACACTGTTTAGGAGTAAAATGTTGCATAAATCAGGTGAATGCCATCTAAACACACCTTCAGAATATACATATAAATAAAGGTTTGGTGTGTGTAAAGCTGCTGAAGTGGAGATTTCTGACTCAAACTCACCGCCTTTAAAGATTGTTTATTTTATTGCACTTTATATATTTGCGTCTGTAGATTTCACTTAAATGTGTCTCTTGAATGATTTCTTTCCAATAGTCTGAAAGAAGACATTTTAGAAACAGCCTAAAATTTATCAGTGAATGAAAAAATTGTTTTGCCTTTAGTGTGTTCCACTTTAATTACAATAATCAATGCAATTTTATATTCAGTCCAATACTGACGTGGTTCATGTAAGGTTTGTGTGTTTATGAATGAATGAACCATTTCTTTTGTCTTCCTGTGATTGAAGGGTGTGGTCCTGGGCTGTTTCTTTGGCCCCGCTGCGCTCTATATTTGGGCGATTGGGATCCTTGCAGCTGGACAGAGTTCAACTATGACGGGAACCTACTCTGGTCAGTTTGTGATGGAGGTATGTTCATCTACAGATCTGCATGTTTCAGCTTCATTCCTCTGTATGTGTTCATGTAATGGCATTGCATTTGGGAATGTGTATCTGTACGAACTGGTTTTTTTCTTGCAGGGTTTCCTGAACCTGCGCTGGTCTCGCTTCGCTCGCGTGTTGCTGACGCGCTCCATCGCCATATTCCCCACTCTCCTGGTGGCCGTCTTTCAGGATGTCCGGCATCTCACAGGCATGAACGACTTCCTCAACGTGTTGCAGAGCATGCAGGTAGACGGTTAAAACATGACGCCGTAGACACTCCTGACGCCGTAGACACTCCTGACGCCGTAGACACTCCTGACGCCGTAGACACTCCTGACGCCGTAGACACTCGTTACGCCGTAGACACTCGTGACGCCGTAGACACTCCTGACGCAGTAGATATTCCTGACGCAGTAGACAAGCCTGAGGCCGTAGACACTCCTGACGCCGTAGACACTCCTGACGCAGTAGACATTCCTGACGCAGTAGACATTCCTGACGCAGTAGACACTCCTGAGGCCGTAGACACTCCTGACGGCGTAGACTCTCCTGCCGCAGTAGACAAGCCTGAGGCCGTAGACACTCCTGACGCCGTAGACACTCCTGACGCAGTAGACACTCCTGACGCAGTAGACATTCCTGACGCAGTAGACAAGCCTGAGGCCGTAGACACTCGTGACGCCGTAGACACTCGTGACGCCGTAGACACTCGTGACGCCGTAGACACTCGTGACGCCGTAGACACTCGTGACGCCGTAGACACTCCTGACGCCGTAGACACTCCTGACGCCGTAGACACACTCCTGACGCCGTAGACACTCCTGACGCCGTAGACACTCCTGGCGCCGTAGACACTCCTGAGGCCGTAGACACTCCTGACGCAGTAGACATTCCTGACGCAGTAGACACTCCTGACGCCGTAGACACTCCTGACGCAGTAGACATTCCTGACGCAGTAGACAAGCCTGAGGCCGTAGACACTCCTGACGCCGTAGACACTCCTGACGCCGTAGACACTCCTGACGCAGTAGACATTCCTGATGCAGTAGACACTCCTGAGGCCGTAGACACTCCTGACGGCGTAGACTCTCCTGCCGCAGTAGACACTCCTGACGCCGTAGACACTCCTGACGCCGTAGACACTCCTGACGCCGTAGACACTCCTGAGGCCGTGCCGTAGACACTCCTGAGGCCGTGCCGTAGACACTCCTGACGCCGTGCCGTAGACACTCCTGACGCCGTGCCGTAGACACTCCTGACGCCGTGCCGTAGACACTCCTGACGCCGTGCCGTAGACACTCCTGACGCCGTGCCGTAGACACTCCTGACGCCGTGCCGTAGACACTCCTGACGCCGTGCCGTAGACACTCCTGACGCCGTGCCGTAGACACTCCTGACGCCGTGCCGTAGACACTCCTGACGCCGTGCCGTAGACACTCCTGTCGCCGTGCCGTAGACACTCCTGTCGCCGTGCCGTAGACACTCCTGACGCCGTGCCGTAGACACTCCTGTCGCCGTGCCGTAGACACTCCTGACGCCGTGCCGTAGACACTCCCGACCCCGTAGACACTCCTGACGGTGTAGAAACGCTGCTGAACCCATGCAGCTCTTCTGATCTTCTGCTCTGTTTCCAACAGCTGCCGTTTGCTCTGATCCCCATCCTGACCTTCACCAGTCTGACGTCACTAATGAACGATTTCGCTAACGGACTGTAAGTATCTATACTGTACTTGACTTCAAACTCGAGAAACAATGGGCTGTGTTTATATTCTGGGTTCATCTGTTCGCCCGTATATGCTTTTTCAGTAAGCTGTATACTGAATTTGGTCTTTTAATATCCCTGTTAGGGGTGTGAATTGTCACTGGTCTCACGATTCAATTCCATTACGATTATGCCAACGATTCGATTCAATATCTCAATGCATCATGATGCTTTGCAATATCACTGCACATGGCTTCATTTTTGTCAATTAATACAAGCTGTCGGATATATGAACTTTTATTTTATTTTTTCCAAGTACGTACACTTCCTGAATGTAGTCAAACAAAACTTAAGTCTGAACACAGCAAACGACAGGAGCATTTATAACTAATAAACACTAGTAAATACTAATAAAACTGTCAAGTAGTGTACTTAAGTTACAATAACACACACACACACAGTCGCATGCACACACACACTCTTACATTAAAAAATTCCATATTATTTCCTCCGGTCCGCTAATGTGTTATTTCGCCAACACTTCGTGACCTATGCGCACTAGCTTGCTTGATATATGCTAGTTACGCGCATTTAAGCATTACGTTAAGTGTTTCCCGCGTGAGGTACTTTGTGTTGTACGTTGCCATGACGTTCACGCGCGCACAAAACTGCTACGATGGAACCTCAATGTTTCATACACAAAAATAGGCTGGTTACATGAGCCGAAGCTCTCTGAATAACGTCCATGCAAAAGTTTTAGAATATAGTATAGTATATATTCTTCCGTTTTAGGCAAAACAGATATACGACAAATAGAATATCAGATCTCTGTCATATGGCCAAAAATAAACGCAAAAAAAATCTTTTTTGCATAGTTGGTTTTTTACACATGAAAACTGTAACAATGTAAATCTTACAAGGTGACACGATGTGACCTTGCTCTCACTTGAAATGTGTCCCCACATTAAGTCCTTGAATTTGAGGGTATTGGACCTGGAAAGTGCTTGAAAGGTCCTTGAATTCGAAGTCAACCGAGGTGTGGGAACCCTGAAATAGTGAGTGCATTTTTTTTTATTACTCGATCTTGTTTCGCTTCCCTCCTCCAATTTACACTAGCGCGAAAAGCGTGTATGTGAAATGTGAAAAATGACGACCGATGGAGGAAAGCCTTGCTTTGCCCTCCAATATAAGGGTGTGGCGTCACGTTAAACTATGAATCGCACTGTATACAAAGCAGCTTCACAGTAGGAGAATGACGATCAGTGAGGTAAACTTCATCAAACCAGCCCGCTGTTTCAGTAGGTGGAGTTGCAGTATAGATCTGATCAACTGTTCCAGTCCTGTCGTGTGCTCCAGTGGACTGAGGATTGTTCTGTGTTTGCAGCGTGTGGAAGATCAGCGGTGGTGTGCTCATCCTGCTGGTGTGTGCCATCAACATGTACTTCGTGGTGGTGTACGTGACGGCCCTCAACAGCACCGTCCTCTACGTCTTCTCTGCCCTCCTCTCCATCGCATACCTGAGCTTCGTCATATATCTGGTGAGATCATGCGCAGTGTCTGAACTCTAGACTCAATGCATCCTTCATCCCTCAGTTGTGCAGATCCTGCCGGTCAGCAGTTCGTCAGATAAAGTTTTAGACATCAATATTCTATCATATCCAGTGACCAGCTGGAGCTGAGAGGTCTCTTTTTATAACACGCGTGATCAGCTGCCAGTGAGAGTCTGTATTAAATGGGGCTGGGACAGTATATCGATGCATCGCGATTCAGGCTAGTGTTTAACGGCAGACGGCGCTCTAGGCTAGTGTGTAACAGCAGACGGCGCTCTAGGCTAGTGTGTAACAGCAGACGGCGAGGCTAGTGTGTAACAGCAGACGGCGCTTTAGGCTAGTGTTTAACGGCAGACGGCGCTCTAGGCTAGTGTGTAACAGCAGACGGCGCTCTAGGCTAGTGTTTAACGGCAGACGGCGCTCTAGGCTAGTGTGTAACAGCAGACGGCGCTTTAGGCTAGTGTTTAACGGCAGACGGCGCTCTAGGCTAGTGTGTAACAGCAGACGGCGCTCTAGGCTAGTGTTTAACGGCAGACGGCGCTCTAGGCTAGTGTGTAACAGCAGACGGCGCTTTAGGCTAGTGTTTAACGGCAGACGGCGCTCTAGGCTAGTGTGTAACAGCAGACGGCGCTTTAGGCTAGTGTTTAACGGCAGACGGCGCTCTAGGCTAGTGTGTAACAGCAGACGGCGCTCTAGGCTAGTGTTTAACGGCAGACGGCGCTCTAGGCTAGTGTGTAACAGCAGAAGGCGCTCTAGGCTAGTGTGTAACGGCAGACGGCGCTCTAGGCTAGTGTTTAACGGCAGACGGCGCTCTAGGCTAGTGTGTAACGGCAGATGGCCCTCTAGGCCAGTGTGTAACGGCAGACGGCGCTCTAGGCTAGTGTGTAACGGCAGACGGCGCTCTAGGCTAGTGTGTAACAGCAGACGGCGCTCTAGGCTAGTGTGTAACGGCAGACGGCGCTCTAGGCTAGTGTGTAACGGCAGACGGCGCTCTAGGCTAGTGTTTAACGGCAGACGGCGCTCTAGGCTAGTGTGTAACAGCAGATGGCGCTCTAGGCTAGTGTGTAACGGCAGACGGCGCTCTAGGCTAGTGTGTAACAGCAGACGGCCCTCTAGGCTAGTGTTTAACAGCAGACGGCGCTCTGGGCTAGTGTTTAACAGCAGACGGCGCTCTAGGCTAGTGTGTAACAGCAGACGGCGCTCTAGGCTAGTGTGTAACAGCAGACGGCCCTCTAGGCTAGTGTTTAACAGCAGACGGCGCTTTAGGCTAGTGTTTAACGGCAGACGGCGCTCTGGGCTAGTGTTTAACAGCAGATGGCGCTCTAGGCTAGTGTTTAACAGCAGACGGCCCTCTAGGCTAGTGTTTAACAGCAGACGGCCCTCTAGGCTAGTGTGTAACAGCAGACGGCGCTTTAGGCTAGTGTTTAACGGCAGACGGCGCTCTAGGCTAGTGTGTAACAGCAGACGGCCCTCTAGGCTAGTGTTTAACAGCAGACGGCCCTCTAGGCTAGTGTGTAACAGCAGACGGCGCTTTAGGCTAGTGTTTAACGGCAGACGGCGGTCTAGGCTAGTGTGTAACAGCAGACGGCCCGCTAGGCTAGTGTTTAACAGCAGACGGCGCTTTAGGCTAGTGTTTAACGGCAGACGGCGCTCTGGGCTAGTGTTTAACAGCAGACGGCGCTCTAGGCTAGTGTGTAACAGCAGACGGCCCTCTAGGCTAGTGTTTAACAGCAGACGGCGCTTTAGGCTAGTGTTTAACGGCAGACGGCGCTCTAGGCTAGTGTGTAACAGCAGACGGCGCTCTAGGCTAGTGTTTAACGGCAGACGGCGCTCTAGGCTAGTGTGTAACAGCAGACGGCGCTCTAGGCTAGTGTGTAACGGCAGATGGCCCTCTAGGCCAGTGTGTAACGGCAGACGGCGCTCTAGGCTAGTGTGTAACGGCAGACGGCGCTCTAGGCTAGTGTGTAACAGCAGACGGCGCTCTAGGCTAGTGTTTAACGGCAGACGGCGCTCTAGGCTAGTGTGTAACGGCAGACGGCGCTCTAGGCTAGTGTTTAACGGCAGACGGCGCTCTAGGCTAGTGCGTAACAGCAGATGGCGCTCTAGGCTAGTGTGTAACGGCAGACGGCGCTCTAGGCTAGTGTGTAACAGCAGACGGCGCTCTGGGCTAGTGTTTAACGGCAGACGGCGCTCTAGGCTAGTGTTTAACGGCAGACGGTGCTGGATGAGAGCTTGGTTCTCCTGTGCGTGTGGATGATCAGTCAGTGGATGAGAGCTTGGTTCTCCTGTGCGTGTGGATGATCAGCCAGTGGATGAGAGTAGGGCTGCAACGAACGATTATTTTGATAATCGATTAATCGGACGATTATTTTTTCGATTAATCGATTAATCGGATAAAAGTTCCAATTTGATTTTTTGTTTATTATAACTAAATAAAACCCTAAATCAGGATTGTGGCGAGCAGGACGAGGCCGAGGCACGTGAGAGATGCGAGACCGGTGCGTCTCACAGGTGTCGTTCATTATCACTCACGCCACCGGCCTCGCACCGTCCTCTCACGTCCCTCTGCCTCGTCCTGCTCGCTACAAGGGTATTTATGTGTGAAAGTGTACTTTAAAAAGTGCAAAAGCCACAGATTGGGTCTCATTCATGAAACATTCGTAAATATACGAGTAAATGTGCGAGTGATTTGCGCGTAAAGAGACCTTTCCCGAAAACTCTTCTCCTGATTCACAATACTTCGGATATTAAACGTCAGATGTGATAGTGAAATGTGTGTGTGTGTGTTATTGAATTCCAATCAGTCGTAAATGGGATGCGCGTGCACGTTCATTCTCAATTACCATAAATCCCGCCCATTAAATCCGAATGACAACTACATATGGGCATCATATTATGACATGAATGCGAATGAAAAAAAAAAATTCTCAGATGCAGAAATTGAAGTTTTATTAGCAGAAGTTCATTCAAAACGCCACATTTTATTTTCAAGCGTACATAGTGGCGTATCGGGTCCTAAAAAAAAAGGAAGCTTGGCAGCATATTACAGATGCAGTTAATGGAGTTTCATCTGTTAATCGAACATTCCCAGAAGTGAGAAGAAAACGGTTCGACATTAAGCTTGAGAGCAAAAAGCAAATTAGTTCACTTCGGAAAAATAGTATTCAAACTGGAGAAGGACCACCATCGCAGATGCTATTACTGGCTCTCATAATAAGAAAAACCGTATGTAATTACTAAATATAATATTTTTTCAAAATGCTGTGTAAATATGTACCCGATTAAGGTGAATTCAAATGCAGCCTTATTAATGAGCAAAACGTTCGGGTGTTAAGTGCACTATTCACGCGTGGCTGGGAGCAGGTGTAGATTTCTTGTGTACTAACATTTGGAAAATACGAACATTTTAATGAATCCGAAAATTTACGCCAGAACCACTTTACACACGATTTACACAAAAATTCGTTCTGCTCGTGTTTCATGAATGAGACCCATAGAGTTTTACTAATATCAATATTTGCTTTGTTTTTAATGATAATAGCTGATGGCAAGTTGACAACCATGATTAATGTAAAATTAATTAAAAATTATATTCAACATATGTTTTAACACAATTTTTGTTAAAACAAATTTACACAGACATGTTGTTTAGATGTGAAGATATAAACTAAAAACATCTCAAATATATAATTAATTAAATTTTTATTTAAAATTAATTGAATTATAAGGATAATTGATAAAATAAATATAGAAAGACTGAAAACAAGCGTGTGAACGTAGAGCCGCAGTAGATCGCGTTTGAAAAACAATTAAAACTTAATAGTAGACAAATGCTATAAAAAGAGAACGGGATGGAGGTACGCAGCAAGCTAACAGGCTTGATTAAAAGGACAGGAAAAATGATGCATTAGTGCACAAGCATTCGCTAAAAACCACTGAGTACAGTGACTAAAAACAATCTTTTACTGCTGCTGTTATTAACTGCCTTTATATTTAGTGCTTCACTTTGTAAACACCGTTTTAATTTAACCTATTTCTGCGGTAGCGCTATTTTAATCCATCACTTATGTTGCGAGCGAACTGATTGCGCAACCTGATGCTCGAGACAAATACAGACATCCCAAGTCTCGCGGAAGTCCCGGAAGTCACTCGCATTTTGATAGCGGCTCCCTGATGCCCGCAAATTAGTTCAAACTCTCGGAATCTAGAGCGCGCGAGCAAGAGTGCGCATGCCAGACAGAAGAGACTGTGCTCCAAACATAGACTGTAAAAAAAGATCTCGGTCTCTGCGCGTACGGCAGATCGGCAAGGGAGAGAGACCTTGCGTGTGTCTCATGAAGCGCAGCGCATGTAAGACAGAGAGCATCATGATTGGCCCGTTTCAACCAATCACCAGTAAACGCTTCCTGTGACGTAAGCAGACCAACTAATCGATAATGACATTCGTTGACAACTATTTTAATAATCGATTTTAATCGATTAAATCGATTAGTTGTTTCAGCCCTAGATGAGAGCTTGGTTCTCCTGTGCGTGTGGATGATCAGTCAGTGGATGAGAGCTTGGTTCTCCTGTGTGTGTGGATGATCAGTCAGTGGATGAGAGCTTGGTTCTCCTGTGCGTGTGGATGATCAGTCAGTGGATGAGAGCTTGGTTCTCCTGTGTGTGTGGATGATCAGTCAGTGGATGAGAGCTTGGTTCTCCTGTGTGTGTGGATGATCAGTCAGTGGATGAGAGCTTGGTTCTCCTGTGCGTGTGGATGATCAGTCAGTGGATGAGAGCTTGGTTCTCCTGTGCGTGTGGATGATCAGTCAGTGGATGAGAGCTTGGTTCTCCTGTTTGTGTGGATGATCAGTCAGTGGATGAGAGCTTGGTTCTCCTGTGCGTGTGGATGATCAGTCAGTGGATGAGAGCTTGGTTCTCCTGTGTGTGTGGATGATCAGTCAGTGGATGAGAGCTTGGTTCTCCTGTGCGTGTGGATGATCAGTCAGTGGATGAGAGCTTGGTTCTCCTGTTTGTGTGGATGATCAGTCAGTGGATGAGAGCTTGGTTCTCCTGTGCGTGTGGATGATCAGTCAGTGGATGAGAGCTTGGTTCTCCTGTGCGTGTGGATGATCAGTCAGTGGATGAGAGCTTGGTTCTCCTGTTTGTGTGGATGATCAGTCAGTGGATGAGAGCTTGGTTCTCCTGTGCGTGTGGATGATCAGTCAGTGGATGAGAGCTTGGTTCTCCTGTGCGTGTGGATGATCAGTCAGTGGATGAGAGCTTGGTTCTCCTGTGCGTGTGGATGATCAGTCAGTGGATGAGAGCTTGGTTCTCCTGTGCGTGTGGATGATCAGTCAGTGGATGAGAGCTTGGTTCTCCTGTGTGTGTGGATGATCAGTCAGTGGATGAGAGCTTGGTTCTCCTGTGCGTGTGGATGATCAGTCAGTGGATGAGAGCTTGGTTCTCCTGTGCGTGTGGATGATCAGTCAGTGGATGAGAGCTTGGTTCTCCTGTATGTGTGGATGATCAGTCAGTGGATGAGAGCTTGGTTCTCCTGTATGTGTGGATGATCAGTCAGTGGATGAGAGCTTGGTTCTCCTGTGTGTGTGGATGATCAGTCAGTGGATGAGAGCTTGGTTCTCCTGTGTGTGTGGATGATCAGTCAGTGGATGAGAGCTTGGTTCTCCTGTGTGTGTGGATGATCAGTCAGTGGATGAGAGCTGTTGTGATATGCAGTTTCTTCTCTCCGCAGGTCTGGATCTGTCTGGTCGCTCTCGGCGTCTCTCGGCTCGACTTCACCGGATCCGTTCGGTTTCCACCCGCCGTCCTCATCAATGAACAGCCAGAGTTCGACTCCTGAACCAAACGCATGATCGCATCCAAAGTATGAACGTTTGTTCTTCTAATGTGAGGAACGTCCATACTGTGACAAACAGTACAATCCAAATATTTGTTTCTTTTCCTGTTTCCTTTCCTGATCCGTGGCTCTTTTTTCCTTCGCCATGGTTTATAGATCTACTATTGTAGGTCTGGCAGAACTGATAGAGTAGATCTACTGAACTAAGTTATTTACAGCAACAGCTGCAGAAATATAAGTTTAAAATCATTCATTACTGAAATGACAAAATAACAGTCTGAAGATAATTCAGTTTATGACACACTAACTTCCTAACGACTCGTTTGCTGATGATCGGCCGACTGGAGGATTTCAACAGTTATTTAAAGGTTCTTACATATTTGTTGTTTTTGTTAACATGAATAAACCGATGAAGTGTTTTATAATCTGTAGTAATATTTCCACACTAAAACATGTGTTTTAATGAATAGCTGAATCAAAGAATGGGTATTTATTGAATGAAATGAAAAGCATCAGACGCCGTCAGCTCGTGGATCTGTCGACTGGATCGCAGTCTGTATCTGGGCCGAAATCAAACGCCCTGGTTCTCGTTTCTGCCAATAAATCTTTCATCCATCATCATTTTCATTGAATCATTTCACATCCATGCTGATTTTTTCCATTTTTTAAAGATTCTGTTATTATGCACGACTACTTCAACCCTTCATCTGTTTGGTCAACAGATTTTCTGCCTTCGTTTGACAATAACAGCAGTGAGACGTTAGAGAACGAAATGGGTTTCTGACTGACGTATAGTTCGATAAGATGCAGCTTTTTAAAAACCTTTTAAGAAGCCACAAAAGTGCCTTTAAATCAATTCGACGAACTGCTTCTTTCCATGTCATATTCTACATGTCATTGATCTTCTGAAGTTTCGTCTCATTCATGTTTGTGCTCTGAAATGCCAGTCGTGATGACTTTAATTTACTGTTTCTCTCGTTAAAAACAGATGAGAGTTATTGTGGCGTAACCCGTGTTTTGTTCTGGTGTTTGTTTTAAACACATTCCATGCTGTGAAACATGAAGAATGGCTGATGTATTTATGTTTGCACGACTTGATCCATATGCCCTGATGAACCTGATGTACATTATTGACACTGTACATGCTGACTAACGAATAAAAGTCCAAAATGTCACCAGCTTCAAGTTTGATGTCAGATGTTTTATTGCTACAGAAACAACAATTGTGCCAGAACTGTGTGAATCTGCAGAAAAGAACATATTGTGTGCAAACAGACAAGATTGTGCAGCAATGTAGGGAAAATGCATGTTTCAATTACACAAATATAGCCTATACATACAAGTACCTGACAATATGAAGTGCACTTTGTCCACCATCAACTAAAATAAGTTACATAAGTAAATAAACAAATTTATAAAATAACACATTTTTTGCTTTGTTAGTCTGTCTCTCAGATCTGCCTTCATAAGCAAGTATGCATACATTAATGTTAATACACGTCACACATACGGGTTCGGGTTCGGAACAGGCAATCGAACCAAGTGTGAAAGCTGCTTTCATGCTCCACAGCATGGAGCTGCTTTCACACTTGGTTCGATTGCCTGTTCCGAACCCGAGTTCGATTGCTCCCCCCTCCCCCTGCCCCCGATGGACTGTGTTCACATTATATTTGTATCCGAACCGCGGTACGCTTGCGTCATCAAGCTGCAGCTGGCGCGTAATCATGTTGCTTGGTAACCGCCGCCGCTATGAATGAAAAGGAAAAATGTGTTGCAATCTCTTGCTTGTTGATAAAAAGAAACGCGTATGTGTGACGTGTTGGGCCTTTTGGGTTTCCGTAGTATAAACAAAAAGGGTAGCTGTGTATCAGTCGGAGTTGACGGAGCAAACTATGTAGTAGTGACGCAGCCCATGTCCGTGTGAATGCTAGCAAGAAAAGTGCCTTTCATGCCGTGAGTGTGTACCGCTGTGAACAATAAAGCCCGAACCTGTTGAAACTGTTGTGGCAAAAATTCTCAAACAAACATCACTGCGTAAGAGACACTCAGAGTCAAATTATATAAAATATAAGTATTTATTCTTGCAAGAATAGGAGCAGTCTAATACACAGTTGTTACCCTGTGCAGAAGAGTGACACACCCCCAGACAGACTGAACTAGCTTTTATCTTAGTTTCAAGGCCTTTCTTCCCCCCAGAGCCTTCCTTCCAGTAGTTTTCCATAGACGTCACTAGGTGGCCCACTAAGCTCCCCTGCACCAAATGGCCTTCTGACATCTAGGTCAGAGGTCCTTGTTCGTCTGTTCTCTGGAGTGTCTCCCTCTTCTGCCTCCCCAGGTACATAAACAGAATCCTCTCACTACAAGTGAGAGACACACATGTGACATTCTTTGAATCATCTATATTTTACTAAAGATCAATGAATATCATTAAAATTGCCACTACAACTCCTCACTTTTTATCATTCTGATTACCCATAATCACAATAATAAACAATAAGACAAATTTTAAGTCATATCATCACACTTATACTTTTCATCTCTGATTTTTGCATAAATGATCACTCTCCTTGAACCTGTGAAGAAAAGTTTAGAATGAAGAAGCATAAGGCTGTTTTTGTGGGGGAAAGGCCCCGTAATATTTTAGCAAGCAAGTAAACATAGTAAGGAAACAAAAAAAAAAAATATATATAAAGTATAATAAAAATCACTCAGTTTCATACCCTATCTTTGTACGCCATCTCGTAACACGGATGACTGCTGCTTTTAACCCTCTTTAAATCTTTTGCCCTTAATCTTTCTCAGAAAATAAACAAATAGAAGAAAAACAAACAGAACATACATTTAACACATATCTCACTGTAGCTCCCACTACCTGTGTCGTCACATAATTTTGTTCATCCTTGGGATAGACTGTCATTTTCACCAATTGAACAGACAGCATGTTTCACCTGTCTGTAATCATATTCACCCATGAATAACAAAATTATTAGAATAACAATCCTAACTCCTATCATTAAGCCTTTTCCATTAATCTACGCCCATCTCCATATTTCATTTACTTCTAATTCAATTTAGTAAGCTCTATTTAATGCCATATTTAACAAAATCTAACCAGAGAAGTCTTATAATTTTTCCCATTCCTCTAACCAATGCAGTTGTTCAATATTAACTCTAATATTTCCATTACGGACAATCAATATATTTTCTACATTTACAATCAAATCAATACTTTTAATTCAAACATGCTGTGGTTCTACTTAATAAGCTTCAACAATTATCCCTATAATTTACATTAATTAATAGATCTCTTCCCAAAAACATTTTCCTTAAATATTTCCTAATAAATAAGTAACCAATCAAATCTTTTGATCTACTGTATATCAATACTAAGCCCTATTTTGATTTAATCAAATCAAATCCTCAAAATAATCACAAAACCACATTCTTCTGTTAAACTTAAACCATCAGTTGGCAGTTGGTTCCTCCTCCAGGCGTGTTGATAATCTCGTTCGCCCCATGGACTATGGGATGGTTGTGGCCTGTTGGTGTTGTCTAAGGTGAGAGGCTTGGACCCAGGTGTCTGATCCTTATAAGGGTTTCCCTTAAATCACGACTGCACCCCCACTGGAGTGAACCATTTCTTGCCTGCTTTCACCTGTGAATGGAGACCTTAAGTATTTTGTTAGTGACCGCTTGTCTAGCCGCTCGTCCCCTTTTGGTGTGACCTGTGGAATCAACCT
This sequence comes from Tiaroga cobitis, assembly GCA_030578255.1. NCBI lineage: Eukaryota > Metazoa > Chordata > Actinopteri > Cypriniformes > Leuciscidae > Tiaroga > Tiaroga cobitis. Next base: position 304,479 of record CM060601.1, read on the forward strand.
GAAACATTATCACCGGATAATTTCTCGCTCACTTAATAGCACTCAGGATCCTTTTCCCCTGAAAAACAATATTTATACATTTGGAACAGAATCAGTTCTGTTTTCTGCAATCCATCCTGACATTCTGTAAAAGGAAAATTTAAGTTATGCGCTGCACAGGTGTGGCACCTTTCTGCTACAATAATAACCCAGGCCAGGATAGTTAGTCAAATTCATCCATAGCCATCATTTTATAGGGGACATTCTCCCCTGTATCCAAAAGTCTGCATGCTCTGTAAAGAAAAACAAATGTCGAGGTTATTTTCAGATAGTAAAATACGTAGTTTCTTTTGTCTGCTGTGCTGCCATGGCCTTCGCTGCTGCATCTGCCCTAGCGTTTCCTGTTGAAACAGTCCTGCAAATACATGTACAGACAGCAAATTTTGTTTGGGACCCAAGTAAACCATATTTGGCAATTGTTATACCATCTCCCTCTTGATGCACGACACAACTCGAGCATCAATTTAAACTAATTTGATTTGCCATCAACACCAACCCAAACGGCGTCCTTCAGCCAAATTTTGCCCAGACATCCTTCTCTGCCTCTGAAACAAAAATAATACATTCTTCACTTAAAGCCCAATCTCATCTTCTTATCGAAGTATTTGAAAGGCAACGTCCCTGAGTCTCACAGTGAATCTTGCTTTTCAGGCCTGTTGTTTGGTCTCAAGTCAGTCATCTACAAACATTTCTAAAGTCATCAATTTTCAGGTCAGGTCGTGCTGTACAGACTTGGTCAATGTCAGTCAATCATTTCTCCCCCTTTGTTCACAATTATCATAAATGTTAAGGGCTCTCTTGATACTTCGAAATTGACTTAGCCAATATGTCATTTTGTTTTTGCCATCAAATCTACAACATTTTCATTTATCTCAGCCCATGCCAGATGGTGATCTACAACTACACAATTCCAATTTACACAAATACTTAAACTGATCCAGAACATAATTCAAATCGACATCCTGCATGACAAAAGTATTACTACCAGACAGAGCTTGATGTCCAATCAACTTAAAGCTCGTCCCATGTTCTGTATTGTCTTTTCAACCGATCCCCTCAGAATTATCGGCTTCTTTAAAATTTGTCATTTGCCTTAACCCATCTGTAATGATAAAACTGTTCTGTTCTAATTTCAATACTGTTCTAATATTAGTACCCCAAACTAATACATACAAGACACAAAGTGCTGTCACCATCACACACACACTCATACTAGACACACATATGTTAACTGCTCATTCTCAATGTTTGCCCTTCCTTATATCATCGTTAAAAGGATTTAAATTTTAAATAAGATTTTAAACTTCACATATTTTCTGTAGCTTTTCCCTAATTTTACATGGTCCCTTAACCACTTTCAAAGCATGTCTTGTTCATTATTCATTAGATTTTTTAGACAAGTCAGCTGGGTTGTTTTGGATTCATTATCATTATTTTTCTTCAGCTTGCTCTAGCAGGCCGATAACAGAAAGACAGACACAGTTACCATTCCTTCCTCCAGCTCAAGCAGTCTCTCTCACTATAAATCCATTTCTTATACAAAATGTAATATTAAATTCATTACAATAACCTTTGACCATCCACCTTTGTTATCCAGACTTAAATCTACAAAAGCTGTCTTTATCTTTAGTCACCACCATGTCTAACGACCTTCAGGAGTTAGAACTATGTTATAGACTAGTTCTAAATCAACTTCTATACATTTTCCTTGCCCATAAGGCAACCGACATCAAAAAGTTTTATTACTGTCTCCACAACAATTAATAATGGCAATCCCCCCACGGTCTCAGCTGGCTCTTGAAAGCCCATTGCCATTAGCTCTTTGTCTATAATTTTCTTCTCAGGGTGTTGTCCCCCTGGTATAGTTGCAGACACTTGTCACAATGAAAAACAAGCCATACAACTAATGCGGTTTCTTCTGGTGAGTGGTATAGAGGAGCTTTGCATCATGGGGAAGACTGGCGTGACTCGTCATAGCTTCATCTCCCCCTAACGGTATAAGGACGCTGCTGGCCTCACAGCTCCTGCTCAACTCTCATACCTGTCTCACATAAAACACCCCCATTCAGGAAATGCCCAGTGACTTTACGTGAGCCCTCTGGCTTGGGTTGCCCCCTGTCTGGCCAAAGAAGGTCTTACCCGTCATGGAGGTGGTCACTCGTGCCCACTGGTGACCGCTTTTTTTCCCATCACACAATCGGTTTTCTTCAACAGAACTCAGCTGCTTTCTGGAGCTTAGGAAAGGCACGTTCAAGAGTCACCAGAGCCATTCTCATTGCCTAATAGTGTTCACACAGGGAGACAGGTCAATAACAACAGTATTTAATCACTTAAATCCATTATTTTATCTTAAAAGCAGAAACCCAGCTGCTTAGACTATACTCAGCGAATTTGGATCATCCGTACGTTCAGTGAACTTTACCTGTAGACGGAGCCATCGGTCCTGAATGGTGGAGACTAAATGAGACAAAGAAGTTACTGGTCCTAAAATAAAATAAAATGTCTTCAAGTTCTGCATTATTATTTTAAAGACTTCTTTAAAGTCATTCAGTTTTACATTTACAAATACAAATTGCCCTTTATGGCAATTGTTTCTTTAAACATCTATGTGTCTATGATTCTTCAACTGAAACTGTGCTTTACTACAAATAGCTTATCACAGATAACAGCTTTGAGCTGACATTGAATGAGAGAGACTCTGAGGCATTCAGGACTGGCACACTGCACTCATATAAACTTCTAACATCAAACTTTTATCTACCATCCTATAACTCTATCCCAGCTTAAGGCACATTTGCCAGAAATTACATGTGTTTCCAAATAAACATAATTTTTATAGTTGTCTTTATTTAGACTACAAATTTCCACTCAGATTGAGTCTCTGTTGCACTGGCAGTTTCAGCCACAGTACACATCAGATCCAGATAAGCAAACTGTTTCATTACAGCCAATAATAAACTTATCTTTTGAAACCAAAACATCAGCTTCTAGTTCTTTCATGGTCAACTTTTCAAGCTGTTTGTTTAATCAGCATTCAGCAACTGTTAATCCAGTATTGCTTCTGCTTACTTGATCTTAAATAATTATTCGTTTCACATTTCATCTCAATTTTAGTTTGTCAAGTTCTCAATTACGTTAACTTTGACAAGGCTAGCACTCTGCTTGATACATCTTTGCAATTATTATAAATCATTCGTGAGATTAGTCTCTCTCCTTAATCTAAACCCTTTCTAAAATGTTTAATTAAAACACAATCATCCTGTTAGTTACTTTGATATATTTTGCAACTCACATTTGTTGGAGTCATTAATTTTACATCAACCTGTATTCATCAATTCACTATTATAGATCTTTTCTTTCTTATAGGATTCACTTTAAGACTTCAATCCTTTTGACCTTGTTTTTATCTCTTATTTCTCAGACGAAAAATGTTACTGTCGTCATTTAAACACTGATCTATTTTCAAACCCACATTATTATCAGAAATGTGTCACTATCACATTTTCAAACACCTTCTCGGTGGGCATTTAGTTACCTATTAAATTGTCCTGATGACCACCAAACACTCTCTGTCATCTAGTGAATTTGTTTCAGCCTAAAATTCAGCATCAGACACCTGTCCTTGACTATAGTTTGATCACTGTGAGCTTGCAAACGGCTCCAACTTACTGCACACTCTTGAAGCAGTGTGTGTCCCATTTCAGGAATGTAAACAGAGCCACTGATAATCAGTCCCCTGTATTCCTTTACAGTCCACCATTCGCGGATTTAATCACAATAGCCAAATCATAATCTTCATCATTTTATTGGCGGAACATAATTTCATGAGCAGCACAGAAAATGCTCAAAATATTCGAATTTGTTTTCTGTCTTTACACATTTCTCCCAGCTTATCTTTTACAAAACATCATCTGCAAATCTCTTCAAAGTGAGATCTTCTGAGCAGAGCTGTTTACAGCATTTTCTCTCTTCTGTCTCACTATTTATTTATTTATTTATTTATTTATTTTCCCGGACTGTTCCGTTACTCTTCATAAAGTGTAACAATTTGTACATCATTATTTTCATTACAACTGGTTTGAAGCCTTTTCCCTTCCATCACATGGTTAGTCTGCAGATTCAACTTAATATTATCATTATTGTCTCAGTCTTATCTCTACTGTTTCTCCAAAGCAGATTATATTACTCAGTCTGTAAATTACACAGACAACCATTATAGATACTTGCTTCAATACCCTTATTTTCTTAACATTAATAAAATAAAGCAGATATATCATCATTTCAATCATTTTTTTATCAAAATCTAGAATTGTTCCCCATTCTGCTTAAAACATTCTTCATATCATGTTAATCCCTGTCAATCATACAATGCCTTATTTTATTCTAAAACTGACTTTTCATTTCAACATTTAAACAGTTAATTTGACTTCCATAAATTCTGTCAGACCATGTCTATTTTCATCACATATAGTTTTCTACTATATTTCTCCTTTCTTTTCCCTACATGCCAGTTCCCTCATTATCCTCTCCTTTCTTTTCTCAAACATGCCAGTTCCTTCATTATCTAACCAGTACATGATTGTTTGAACAATCCCCACACACACATATCTCACACACCAACCTTTTTGTTTTTTCACTTCCCTCTTCCACCAAGTCTCACTTACAGTTCCCTCTATTTCACACAGACAGCCTTATTGCTTCTTGCTACAATCCTTGTCATATAAATTTAAGTTCTATAGACATCTAATGTCATGCATCCATTTACTGGATGAAGAAGTAAAAAAAACATTATTTCTCCTGGCAGTTCGACATTTTATCTTCAAGCCAACAATCCATTATCTGTTCACATTTTTTTACACACATGTTGAACACAGACACAACTTTTGTTTCTCACTGCTCTGTTCAACTGATTCCCGCACCATCTTTAATGTTGTGGCGCTCAATACCTCATTTTACAAAACACCGGTGTACCAAATTTCATAATTTTGCTCTGAGACTTCCCCATACTGGCTGCTTTTCTGTTCTCTGTGGATTTCTCACCGCGCGTTCTCTTGATCTGTCAGGCGTCCCCACACAGACCCGATTTTTCTTTTAACCCAAATCGGTCGGGTTGCACTTGTTAGTGCCCTCCTAATTAAGGTTTACCAAAAAAAATCTTTTCTGGCTCCCCCTAATTAGCCTCAGCACCTAAAAAACAATTTGCTCCGTGGTGGAACAACTGATTTTCAGGTTACCTATCTGTTTGAAACTTCTTGATCCGCTACAAATCTCAGTTAATCTCAGATAACCTTCGTATCTGTTTGAAACCTCTTGATCCGCTACAAATCTCAGTTAATCTCAGATAATTTCCTCTCGTATCTGTTTGAAACTTCTTGATCTATATATAGATCTCAATTAATCTCAGATTACGCACCACAGAAACAGCCCTCAGCCAATATGGTTCAATTTCTCTCTTTCCCCTCTATTAAACTGAATTTAAATGACCCTTACCAGAGACGTTGTTTCATGCCACTTGCGGGTTCTTTAGATTCCAGTGGTCGATTCTCCCGGCCCTGATATCGGTCGGCCCCTCTCTCTCAAGTTTACGAGGTAGAGCTGGAACTTACTTAGTCCAGGTGGCCAAACACCGTCCGATCTCAGGTCCAGGGAACACGTTCAAGGAATATCACTTCTGACACCAAAACTGTTGTGGCAAAAATTCTCAAACAAACATCACTGCGTAAGAGACACTCAGAGTCAAATTATATAAAATATAAGTATTTATTCTTGCAAGAATAGGAGCAGTCTAATACACAGTTGTTACCCTGTGCAGAAGAGTGACACACCCCCAGACAGACTGAACTAGCTTTTATCTTAGTTTCAAGGCCTTTCTTCCCCCCAGAGCCTTCCTTCCAGTAGTTTTCCATAGACGTCACTAGTTGGCCCACTAAGCTCCCCTGCACCAAATGGCCTTCTGACATCTAGGTCAGAGGTCCTTGTTCGTCTGTTCTCTGGAGTGTCTCCCTCTTCTGCCTCCCCAGGTACATAAACAGAATCCTCTCACTACAAGTGAGAGACACACATGTGACATTCTTTGAATCATCTATATTTTACTAAAGATCAATGAATATCATTAAAATTGCCACTACAAAACCAACCGACGACTACAGTGTGTGCTTCAGCTCTGTTAGCCGGACCACTATAAGCAAGTTACCTGCTACGAGCCAAGTTATAATGATACCAGTTCGCTCTTAACTACGGTTTGGAACGCGAAAGCTGTGAAGGTAACACTGGGGGCTCGTCCGGGATCTAACAGAAAGAAAAGAAAAAAAAAAGAGTTTCGTGTTTCGTCGGACGCAGAATGACGGCGCTCGGGGCTAACAGTTAGAGCTAAAGCTAGCTCGTGGACGAAGAGGCCTGTCGAGATGGAAACCCCTAACGTAAGCACCAACCCATTTCTAATGGATATAATAGACACTAATATGGACCAAGATAATCACGGGGACGGCCGATATGCCGACAGCACTAACCCATTTACGGCGGGCATGGAGCTAACTTTAGCTGCGGACGGAGCTATTGTTCACGGCCGGATGCCGTCTTTCAACCTAGCTTTGCCCCCCACACCACCGCCATCACGGTTGACTAACCCGTTCCTAATGCCCGGGGAACCACAGCATACAACAGATGGTGAGTCCAAGTACTTTTATCGGAAAACCTGTGACTGTTCAATGCATATGACAGCCAGCCCCGTAGCTGTTTTACCGCACGGTTTTAAAAATAGCCCCGCCCCAATGGTTGCCCGACGCGCCATTAATCAGCTAGCTAACCTGTTCACTTCCATGAACTGTACGGTACAAAACCCTTTCTTCCAGCCCCATGCATTGCCCTCCCAGTTCACTTCGACACTTTTTCCACTCTGCACACCCCGGCCAGTGGAACGTTGTGGAGCAATGAGCTATAATGATAACTATGTCCCACACCATGATCGATACGGTCAGTCAGCTGTGGAAAGGGCCAAGTCGGCCCCACGGTCATCACGCACAGCGCAGGATGTTGATATAGTGGACGTTAGTGACGATGAACATTATGGATATCAAGAGAGAATTCCAATATTAAAGCCAGGCCATTTTGATGGAACAGGCTCCTGGAAAGACTTTATTCACCGGTTTGAAAGCTGTGCAAGGGCAAACCATTGGTCGGAAACGACAATGGCGGTTCAACTGAGATTCAGCCTGACTGGCGCGGCTGGAGCTATCGTCCATAAAAATCCCAGGTCTGACCGCTGGAGTTACCGGTGGATTGTGGCTGAAGTAGAGACCGCCTACGGGCCGCGGTCCGACCATGCGGCAGCCATCGGCATTGAACTGAGGCAGAGGGTTAGGGGGCAGAACGAAGCCTTGCACCTATTAAGGGATGACATCTACGAGAAGGTGTCCATTGTGTATGCTGACCGTACCGAGCTGGAGCAGGACGCCATTAGTGTAGAGGTTTTCACCAACGCCCTGGCCGACGCCGAGCTGGTGCAGAAATTACTGGAAAAGCAGCCGCGTACCCTATCCAGAGCATATGACATCGCACACAGCTACGAGACCACCAAGAGGGCCGCCAGAACAGTCACACAGTTCATGCAGCCTGGCCAACGCGGTCTCTTAAGTCAGAGAGCCAGGGCCACCGTAGTACGTGAAAATAACAGCATGCCAACTTGTGTGGAGCCAGTGGGGGTGGAGGTTTGGTCCATCGACTCGCCAGAGAGGGCTCCAGGATTTAATCAGCAGTGGCGCCAGAAGAGAGACACAAATGTAAAAATGCCAATGGGGGATGTTCAATGCCACAACTGCTCCTGTCTAGGGCATATCCAGAGAAACTGCCCTTCCCCCCGACGACCCAGACCGCAAGGCCGGGCGGCAACAAGAACACCGCACCCGACACAGGTACAGTGGTCACCTGTACTGGAGTCAAGGAGATGACATGTGTGTTAAAATATTGATGCATGAACGGGACATGTGTGCTCTGCTTGATTCTGGTGCGCGGAGGAATGTGTTGCCCCTCCATTTTTTTAACTCTCTTCCTGCAGAGTCCAGACCCCCAATAGAGCCATCTGTTGCGCAGGTCCTGCAGGGCATCGGGCCCAGTGGTCTGGCAGTCATGGGGGAGGTTAACTTACCAGTACAAGTTGGGAGAAGGGCTACCAATGTGAACTTTATTATAGCTGACACAGCAGAGAACACCGAGGTCATCCTGGGGCATCCTTTCCTTCATCAGACAAATGCCCAGCTGGACTATGGTCGCCGTGAGATAACCCTCTTTGGAGAACAGGTACCTCGGTTTAACCAAAACCATCAGCCCCGGGTACACATTGTCAGAGTTGCCCGCACAACAGTGTTGGAGTCGGGGTGTGAGTATGTAGTGCCTGGCACCGCTCACCTGCGCCACACTACTGAGGGAGACCTGATGCTGAGCCCAACCAAGGGTTTCATAGAAAAGCACCACGTCCTGGTGGCTCGCATCATTGTACAGGCGCAGCGGTCCACCAATGTTCCCATCAGAGTTTTCAACCTTGGTGCCTTACCTGTTTCTTTGAAGAGGGGAGCTGTGGCAGGGATTCTACAGCCAGCCGCAGTGGTGGGGAAGGTGGAGTCCCAGTCGCCTTTGGTCTCATTAGCCTCTGAACCTATTAACTCTGTTTGTGCTTCTTTACCCAGCCACCTGCAGGTCCAGCATGATATCCTCACCACCGTGGGTCCGCCTGTGAAACAGCAACCGCGCCGAATGGCTAGGGACAAACAGGCTGCAGCAGACCAGCAGGTGCAGCAGAGCCTGGACACTGGTGTGGCTCGACCCAGCAACAGCAGCTGGGCTGCACCAATAGTCATGGTGAGAAAGAAGGATCAGACGTTGCGATTATGTGTCGATTACAGGCCCCTAAATGAGAGAACCATAAAGGATGCTTATCCACTGCCCCGCATCCAGGACACCTTAGACACACTGTCCACAGCCAGGTACTTCAGCACGCTAGATCTAACATCAGGGTACTGGCAGGTGGAGTTAACACTGAGAGCACGAAAAGCCGCTGCGTTCTGCACCCGTAAGGGCCTGTTCGAATGGAATGTGATGCCGTTCGGACTGTGCAATGCGCCGGCCACCTTCCAGAGGCTCATGGACCGTGTTCTGGCCGGGCTGCAGTGGGAGACCTGCTTGGTCTACCTCGATGACATCATTGTCCTAGGGCGGGACGGAACTGAAATGTTGGAGCGGCTTAGTCAAGTGTTTGACAGACTACGCGCAGCCAACCTGAAGCTTAAACCTTCAAAGTGTGTCCTGTTCCGAGAGCAAGTGGCTTACTTGGGGCACATCGTCTCTGCCGAAGGTGTAGCCACCGACCCCCAAAAGATCCAAAAGGTGGCGGGGTGGCCCGCACCGCAAAACGTAGCTGAAGTGCGTCAGTTTGTCGGCCTGGCTTCGTATTACCGACGCTTTGTCAAAGATTTTGCCTCCGTTGCCAAGCCCCTTCACGAGCTGACCAAAAAGTATGCACGCTTTAACTGGACCGACGAGTGCCAGGAGGCGTTTGAACAACTGAAAAGCCGTCTGACGTCAGCACCTGTGCTGGGTTAACCCCTTGACAGTGGCCAGTTGCTCCTCGACACGGATGCCAGTGATTGGGGAATTGGAGCAGTCCTTTCCCAAGTGCAAGAAGGTGAGGAGAGAGTACTCGCCTATGGCAGCAGGAGATTGTCAGCCACTGAGCAAAACTACTGTACCACCAGACGAGAACTTCTGGCAGCTGTTGAGTTCACCTCTCATTTCCGGCAGTATCTGCTAGGGAGCTCGTTCATCATACGGACTGACCACAGCAGCCTACGCTGGTTGACGCGGATGAGGGAGCCTGAGGGCCAGCTTGCTCGCTGGCTGGGAAAACTGGCAGAGTACGACTTCCTGGTGATCCATCGTCCAGGGAGACATCACCAAAATGCGGACGCGCTCTCTAGAAGACCCTGTGGATCGTCGTGCTCATGCAGAGTGCCAGAGCCTAGCCTCAGTAACCAGTTTCAGCACAAAGGGATTCAGTGCAACATGGCGGAGAGTCCAGTTTCAGAGGATGCTGGGGAAACTCCTGCAGAGCAACCTCCAGTGGGGGTAGTGGTGCCCGAAGCTAGCTATGGAGGCAGCCCCGCAGCCGAACCTAAACATCTAACAGTGGGGGTAGTGGACGCCTTCAGTGACAATCAAGCTGGCTTTGTGTTCCGTCCAAGTGTCTACAGGGTGAGTGAGCCAGCCCAAGTCAAGTCAGCAGCCATATCACCCTGTAGCCCAAGACTGGTTGCCCACTGAAGCTAAGCAGGGCTGAGCCTGGTTAGTACCTGGATGGGAGACCTTCTGAGAACACCAGGTTGCTGCTGGAAGAGGTGTTAGTGAGGCCAGCAGGGGGTGCTCACCCTGTGGTCTGTGTTGGTCCTAACGCCCCAGTGTAGTGATGGGGACACTATACTGTCAAAGAGCACCCTCCTTCGGATGAGACGTTAAACCGAGGTCCTGACTCTCTGTGGTCATTAAAAATCCCATGATGTCCTTCGAAAAAGAGTAGGGGTGTAACCCCGGCATCCTGGCCAAATTTGCCCCTTGGCCTCTGTCCATCATGGCCTCCTAATCATCCCTATATACTAATTGGTTTCATCACTCTGTCTCCTCTCCACCAATAAGCTGGTGTGTGGTGGGCGTTGTGGCGCAATATGGCTGCCGTCGCATCATCCAGGTGGATGCTGCACATTGGTGGTGGTTGAGGAGATTCCCCCCTACCATATGTGAAGCGCTTTGAGGTCCCAGAAAAAGCGCTATATAAATGTAACGAATTATTATTATTATTAAGTCAAGTCAAGTCAAATATATTTATATAGCGCTTTTCACAATACAGATTGTATCAAAGCTGCTTCACAGTATCAACCTGTTCGGTGGTTGGACCCGAGAGCAGTTAATTAGTGCCCAAGAAGCTGATCCAGATATAGCACCAGTGTGGAAGTGGATGGACGAGGGGAAAGGCAGGCCACCCTGGGGTGACATAGCACTCTACAGCCCTGCCACCAAAGCCTATTGGTCACAGTGGAAAAGGCTCTACCAGAAAGACGGAGTTATGCTAAGAAAATTCTACTGCACGACTGGAAGGGTGTTCTATCCACAGATCTTGCTGCCTCGAGAGTACCGCACCTCAGTGATGGAACAATTGCACGATGGTCCAGTCGGTGGCCATTTTGGAGGAGAAAGAACCCTTGCACGTCTCAAGGCTCGGTACTACTGGTACAATATGAGGGATGACGTCACTCTGTGGTGTCGCACTTGCACCCGTTGTGCTGCGAAAGCCCGGCCCAAGAAAACACCTCAAGCCGCCATGGGCACAGTGCGAGTTGGTGCCCCCTTCGAACGGATCGCAGTTGATTTAATGGGACCATTAAATGAAACCGAAAGGCGCAACCGCTACATAATAGTGGTACAGGACTATTTCACCAAATGGGTGGAAGCTAGGGGTGTAACGGTATATGTATTCGTATTGAACCGTTTCGGTTCGAGGCTTCCGGTTCGGTACGCATACAAACCGAACGATTCCTTGGACCATTTTTCCTGCCGACAAAATTCGCGCTGGCGCGACCACCACAACGTTGCGCAACATCAAATGGCAAGCGTAATGAAAGCGGAACGAAACTGCGCTACTCATTATGTGCTTCACGTATCGTTTATCAGTTCGAGCCAGCAACATCTGTGCAGCGCGAGCCGATCTCGATCAAGCGACACTGTTACAACACAGCGCTAAGAGATCCAGTAAAGAAAACATTTGAATTCGCCACTGAAGTAATAACATCGCTGTGAGATCTAGTGAGAAGCATTCACATTTCTCCGTTATTAACCGTAGATCTCTATTAGATCGAACAGCGCTGACGTGGAAACCAGGAGAAACTTTGTGCCGTGAATGAACTAATACTTTACGTCCACAGACCAGCAACATTCACCATGGATTTAATATAGTAACACTAACTGTAACCAGTTTGGCTGGAATAGTGAAATGCTTTCAAGTACTTCACACATCTTTTTCCAGCACTTCAAAACTCAAATAATATATAAATAAATTTATATATTTAAATGTTATTTTTAATGTGATGACCAAAACATTATTTGTTGATCCTTCAAAGATGACCCCCATTTATAAACCTGAAAGTTTCAAGATGTAGGAAAACTCAGTTATTTACAAATATTTTTTTCTTTTAACAAATAGGACATTTCTCTGGCATTTTTTCTTTTTGCTGTATCGAAAACGTACCGAACCGTGACTTTAAAACCGAGGTACGTACCGAACCGTGATTTTTGTGTACCGTTACACCCCTAGTGGAAGCCTATCCTGTTCCCAACGAACAAGCAACGACAGTGGCTGAAAAGATTGTTTCCGAGTGGGTGTGTAGGTACGGAGCTCCACAGTGCCTGCACAGCGACCAAGGTACCAATTTCGAGTCAGCTGTGTTCCAGGGGATGTGTGGGCTGCTGGGAATCGATAAGACACGAACCACGCCGTTTCGGCCACAGTCAGATGGCCAAGTGGAGCGTTTCAATGCCACCCTGCAGAAAATCTTAGCCACCACTGCGGAACCATGTCATTGGGACTGGGACATTATGACCCCATATGCAGTCATGGCTTACCGTGCAACCAAACACAGTTCCACAGGCCTGACGCCTAATATGATGTTGTTCGGACGGGAAATTACAGAGCCGGTGGATCTTGTTGCTGGGCTGCCACCTGATCCAGACAACACTGCTACCCCGGCAACCTATGTTGTACAGCTAAGGGAACGGCTCAAGCTATCTCACCAGTTGGCTCGGGAGGCGCTGGGAAACTCTGTCGAGCATGCCAAACGACAGTATGACAAAAATATTTGCAGAGTCCAATACCAAGTCGGTGATCCAGTATGGTTCCTAGTCAAAGGCACAAAAAGAGTAAAGAATAAAGTGCGGAAGTTCCTCCCTTCCTACGAGGGTCCGTACTTCGTGGTGGGTGTACTGGACGATTTGGTCTACCGAATTAAAAGGGGCCCGAGAATAAAGATGAAAGTCGTTCATCACGACAAACTTAAAGCTTACCACTCCAGGACAGCACTGGACAACAACTGGGTCTTGCAAGAGGCTGAAATGTGGGCACCAGTGGAGGCGCCACCCCCGTTGTCAGACATAAGCTCTTCGGAATGTGATATCGGCCCTCTTGATCTTTGGGGTACATCACCAGAAACAGAGGACCCTGTGGTGGGGTCCCTTCCAAGTCTTTTCTCTTTACCACCATCATTGGCAGTTTCACCGAGCAGCAGCCAGCTGCCTTGCCACACGGCTGAGCCTTCGCTGAGTGAGGGCAGGGGACAAGTTGCTCGTCCTCTTTTGAACTCCACCCCTCAGCGTCGACCCCGGAGGGTCCGCAGAGCTCCTGACATGTTTGGTGATTGGGTCGTTCACTGAGCATATCTGTTTGAGGCTGGGTGTAGGCGGATCGCTGCCCTCCTCTAAACAAAAGAAAATTAAAAGAGTTCCTGTATTGTCGAAAATTAAAAGAGTTCCAGTATTGTCAAAAACCAAAAGAGTTCCAGTATTGTATTGTTACCAAAGTAACTTGATTATGTTGAAGTTAACATGTGAATTTGTTATGGGCTTAATATAATTGTTTGCTATCAACAGTCGGTAATTTAGATACTAATGGGCTACCTAGTTTGTTATAGCATTTTTGGTCCTGTACGTTTACTGCTGAGAACTTTATTGAACAGAATATTTTAACCTAGTGTTGCACTTAAAATCCTGCACCCTGAGTAACTTAACGCTAATGAACGGGTTATGGTTGGGGATGTTTGTATGATGACTGTCTAATTAATATTTTCCCGTGTATAGTATGATGCTGGAGATATGTTAAAGGTTTAATCATTCTCCAGAGTGGGGGTAGTGTTGCAATCTCTTGCTTGTTGATAAAAAGAAACGCGTATGTGTGACGTGTTGGGCCTTTTGGGTTTCCGTAGTATAAACAAAAAGGGTAGCTGTGTATCAGTCGGAGTTGACGGAGCGAACTATGTAGTAGTGACGCAGCCCATGTCCGTGTGAATGCTAGCAAGAAAAGTGCCTTTCATGCCGTGAGTGTGTACCGCTGTGAACAATAAAGCCCGAACCTGTTGAAACCAAGCGACGACTACAGTGTGTGCTTCAGCTCTGTTAGCCGGACCACTATAAGCAAGTTACCTGCTACGAGCCAAGTTATAATGATACCAGTTCGCTCTTAACTACGGTTTGGAACGCGAAAGCTGTGAAGGTAACAAATGGATAGAATTGCCCGCTTCACATTTGTTCTTCTTTTTTTTAACCTTTGGTTTTGTTTTCAAAGAAAAGATACAGAAACACACTTGGGTATGTCTGCTGCAAAAGTACTAAAATCGTTCCAAAGACAGCTGGCTGTCAGCCGAAGACAATTTTTGCGGAGGCGAGCATAAATCATCTCTCTTCTTAGAGTGCGTCAATCCCGCTTTTCGTCAAGGTAAGTGTACACACACATACACACACACACACACACACACGCACTGACGACTGTCCTGTCGACCACATTATACATTATACGTCATCAATAGCGGTTCACTTCCGCGGTTTGGTTCGGTTGCGTTCATATCAGCAGAAAACCGTACTGGAGTTCACATGAACCGTACCCCAGACCACCTTTTTAAGCGGACCCGAGTACGGTTCGCGGGTGCGCACCCGAGTTCGGAAGACAGCGTTCACATCATCCAAACGAACCGAACTCTGACGTCATTCTAACCCTAACCCGGGTGCGCAACAAAAGTGCTAGTGTGAAAGCCCAGCATCCCTGCCTTAAAACTGCATCAGTTTCGTTCATGATGTCTGACAGATGTCTAGATGAATGCTAGCCCTTTATCAACAGAGGATTTGCACTCAATCGAGATCTCCGGCACGGCCATTGTCTGATTTGTGCTGTTTTAGTAATTTTGCTGTGAATCGATCACTGCACATGATGTGAATTACGCTGTAATAAGACAGAAACAGTATCTCACTCACCTCAAATACACATCAATGCTTTAGTCTGTAAGCTTATTAGTTGTCATGGTGGCTAATGGATGTGTTGCGTAGGTTCGTCCCTGATGACATGACCAGCACTTTAATGGCAGATTTGTGTTTTATCCGTGTGTGTGTGTGTGTGTGTGTTCAGGCTTCAGCTGGTTGGTTCAGTTAGTATGGAAATGTATTATGGAAGCTTGTTTCACAGCTAAAAGGGAACTCAGTACTTTAGCTATAACGTTCTGGCAAGATTCTCTCAAAGTTATGAACAAATGTACTTCCAAAGTTATCTGGTTTTTAATAATGTTCTCATAACGTTAGCACAAAAACATTATTTAAACATTGTTCATGGAACATCTTTTCTGAAGCGTGTAGTTGGACGTTCATGTAACGTTTTTTACTTGTTTCAGAACATTCAGAGAACATTCAAAAGTAACGTTTTCATAATGTTTGGAGAATGATAACAATGGAATGTCCCCATAACGTTCACATAACCAAGGAAAAACGTTTTTAAAACATCTAAAAAACGTTCAGAGAGCATTCAGAAATAACGGTTTCATAACTTAATGGGAAAGGTAGCAAAACATTCTCAGAACTTTTTGTTTGTTTGCTTGTTTCCACATGAAAAGGTAATTGCTACTTTTTGTCTCAAAATTATGACTTTTTTCCTACAATGGCACATTTAAATCTCAAAATTCGGAGAAAAAAAGTAATCTGATGACATTCGCAATTCTGAGTTTATATCTTAACAACAGAAACTCAGAATTGCGAGGAAAAAAGTCTGTTTGCCTGAGTTCTCATTTTTATTTGCTATGGTTTCTAATTGAGTTACACACCTGTTCCCTATTAATGATCTTCCCGTGTGTATTTAAAGTGTAAATTGCAGGTAAAATTTTTCACGAAGATAATGCAATGTGCTTACTAAACATAAAGATAAGAACCGCCCACCATTGTTTTTTTATGTTTTTTTATACCAAAATGCTGAATATAATATGAAAAGTTGGTGCGTTTTACAGTGGTTGTAAGCACGGCCCCTCCCTTCCACTAGGCTGGGCGTGACGTCATAAAAGGGACTCCAAGCTTTTACTGTCTATGCTCCAGCCCTGGAGTTACGTTATATTGGAGACCTAGCTAGCAAAAATGGTTAACTATTGTGTTTGTGCGGGATGTACGAATACATCAAAAACGGGGGAGAGGCTCCACAAGTTCCCCAAGGACAAATGGCTGATTCGTGCCTGTAGGTGTTAGCATAACCCAGCTAACAATTTTATGTTCTGGGAACGTTCCCTTTAGGTTATAAAATAGAACCTAAAAAGAACCTTCAGGGAACGTTCCTGGAACGTTCTCGTTTGGTTCCCAAAAAATAACCAAATGGGAACCATACAGGAACGTTAGAGGAACGTTCTGTGTTTGCTGGGAACTTACCCGAGGTAGAGCTTAGATCGGGCCCAAAAACATCAAGCAAGACCCTACCCGAGCCCGCTGTGTCCGAGCCCGTCCGGCCCTGCCCGGCACATTAACTGTAATCATGTGCCCGAGCCCGATTTAAACCCGACTATTTTTAATACGTGGGTCATTATTATAACTGACGTTCTCAGCTACTTTCTATATTACTTTCTCCCGCCCGCAACATTTATGTTTTGTCCCGCTCCCACCCGCAAAAATACTTTTTTTCTGTACCTCCAAATACTTTCAAGTTAGCCTACGTGTCACCACCATACACATCAGCATAAATGCTCCTGATCAATTATTTGTTATAAAGCATTAACACACAAACCACTGTTATAACATAAAAGCAAGCGGGCTACTGCGTGCATGGTTTGGCAGGACTGCGCGCAAAGTGCACTCCCATAATAATTCCTAAAAAGCTGACATCAATTCATCGCGATCTCACACATCTCTGTTATTATCAATGAAGCTTTCATAATATATACACTATGTTTGTTATAATTAGAGGATTTGCCAGCATACAGAATTCAGCACTGAACAAAAAGTCAGTTTTGAGCGGTGAGGGGAGTCCATCGTAAATGCTTCTGATTGGCCATTATTGCGTTCAAGAAATCAACACACATGTCTGTGATTGGCTACATCGCTCAACGCTGCAGACATGTTAGAAATAGAAACTCTGCCTAAACCGTTTCTATTCTGTTTTAGTTGCTCTTGTTGCTTTTCTGCAACAGATGAATAAAAATGTATTAGTTTTTGTTTTATTCATAGATATTTCTAGTTTGCGGGAGTCCCGCGAATCGTTTCATTCTCCCTCAACCGGCACACACAGAGTGAGTGCATTACCGCCCGCGCTCCCTCTTATGACGTCATCACCCAGTCACGGTAAAAAACATGCTACTTTTGAAGAAACCCCAATAAATGTTATTTTAACGCATTTTAAGACAGAAATTTTTACATATATACACATTGAGCACTTTGATTTACACATTAATTAGTTGTGGTGGTTAACCTGCAATTTACACTTTAAGTTTGCGTTTTGGCCGTTCATTTAAATGACAACGGCATTTTGGTGGCATGAAAACGCAAACTTTAAAAACGGGTTTTTGAAAGCGACACATCATTCCTGTGTAAACAACAAAACCGTGAATCTGTGAAAACGGTGACGTCATGCACATGCGTGTACATGTGCAGTCTATAGGCTTTTTTGGCCAATAAAAGACACAGATATTAGCAGTAAGAAATACAACATCATCACAAGTGGTTGACAAGAATTACACAAATCAACAAAATATAACATTTGTCATCCTGAAAAATGAAAGGTTCCTTACAACAGACTCTAGGATGATACATGTTTTCTTTGTGTTCAAAGGTTTTGAAGTACAAATGGACTTTACATCAGAGAACCTTCTAAAATTGGGATGACGGTAAATGTTTCTGGCTTTGTGACGATGAAATGTAGTACAGCTACAGCGAACCATGACAGATCGCAAGACCTAATAGATTAAATTAGCTGGATAGAAAATGTATTTGCCTGCTGTACGCCTGGTTCTGCTGGAGAGCGGAGATCGCTCCCTCGAGGACCACGCCGGGGACTTTAGATCTGTGTGCCTCGCACTACCCAGGCCTGCCCACGAGCGCTCCTCTGGGAGTTTCTGTTGAAGATTTTATTATTTAGAAAATGAGTAATTTAGCTATATAAGAATACACAATTATTTCCTGTGTGTGACTTTGGATTTCCTCTGTGTGTGACTGCAAGCCTGTAAAAAGACCTTGAATGTTCAGGCAGTCTATTCTGAGAAGTCACATGGTACAAGACCTTCACCCAAAACTATCTATAAGTGTATGACCATCTTTGGAAAAGGATATAACTCTGAACCCCAAAAACACTCGGGAGCGCCAAAGGGCCGGAGGGCCAGAGCGTTCGAGCGCCGTTCTATGGAAGGGAACGGCGTTCGAAAATAAAGTCTAATTATTTCTGGCATCAAAGATCTCTGCAAAGTTATTTTTCAGAACAATTGAAACCACTTCATTTCCCAGCTTATGGGGAGTGGGTGCTGGTCAAGTCAAGTGACCTTTATTTATATAGCGCTTTTTATAATACAGAGTGTTTCAAAGCAGCTTTACAGAGATAACAGGAAAATAATACAAGTTTGTTTCTAGAAGAAAATAGAGTTATAGTCCAGCTTAAGTTCAGAGATGGTTAATTGTTGTTGTAAAAAAGTTATTAATTTAGTAACTAAGCAGCCAACTAAGCAGCCAAAAGCCGAAAGCGACAAAGGCAAGAGAAACCAAAACTCCATCAGTGACAGAATGGAGAAAAATACCTTGTATTAGACTCAGACTCAGTCGGGGGCCAGTTCTCCTCTGGCCAACGAATGAACAGTGTATGATTATGATTCGTGAGAGGGGGGTGGACTCTGGTGGTCCAAAATGATTCTCCTTTCACCATCTGCCTCGCACCAGACCCACTTCAGACCCAGAGCCCTGCCAGCTGTCAACCACAGCCATCATGGACCAACAGCCTGAGCCCACCGTAGACTCAGAGCCCGAGCCCGCCACGAAACCAGTGCCAGAGCCAACGCCTGAGCCGAGCTTTATCCCGGAGCCCGAGCTCAGCAGATCAGAACCAGATGCGAGAGCCGGCAACATCGTCCGTTCCTGTGGGCATTCTCATGGAGTGGAGTGCCGGCCATACTCCCACCACTGAGGATGTGTATGGCCAGTTCAAACACAATTATTTAAGGAATGGGAAAGGATTATTCCCCAAAGTTTCCCAATGCCGCTGGTCCTGCCCAGCTCCAAGTCTTTTTTGTTGCCAGTTTTTCCGGCCAGCTCAAAGTCTCCTTCCTCACTGACTCAAGTCAACCCAACCTCCCACTCCCAACTCCTCTGCATAAGCCATCCAGTTCCTCAGCACGTCTCCGCCGTCTCCCTTCAGTCCCCCAGCTCCTCCCTTCACTCCACTCTGCATCTCGGATCTGCATCGGGCCTCTCAGTCTCCAGCTCCACATTAGTGCACGGATCCCCTGACTCCTCCACATCGCTCTGCTTACGCCACGGACTTCCGAGCCTCTGGCCCCCCTGGCTCCACCTCGGCCACTCGTCACCGCCGCTCCACCTAGGCCTCTGGTCACCCTGGCTCCACCTCGGCCACTCGTCAACGCCGCTCCACCTCGGCCACTCGTCACCCTGGCTCCACCTCGGCCACTCGTCACCACCACTCCACCTTGGCCACTCATCACCCTGGCTCCACCTCGGCCACTCGTCACCCTGGCTCCACCTCGGCCACTCGTCACCCTGGCTCCACCTCGGCCATTTGTCACCCTGGCTCCACCTCGGCCACTCGTCTCCACCGCTCCACCTCGGTCCCTTGTCATAGCGGCTCCACCTCGGCCACCCGTCACCCTGGATCCACCTCGGCCACTCGTCACCCTGGCTCAACCTCGGCCACATGTCACCCTGGATCCACCTCGGCCACTCGTCACCTTGGCTCCACCACGGCCACTCGTCAGCACCACTCCACCTTGGCCACTCGTCACCCTGGCTCCACCTCGGCCACTCGTCACCCTGGCTCTACCTCGGCCACTCGTCACCCTGGCTCCACCTCGGCCACTCGTCACCCTGGATCCACCTCGGCCACTTGTCATCCTGGCTCCACCTCGACCACTCGTCACCCTGGCTCCACCTCGGCCACTCGTCACCCTGGATGCACCTCGGCCACTTGTCACCCTGGCTCCACCTCGGCCACTCGTCACCCTACTCAGCTTTACAGAGATAACAGGAAAATAATGCAACAAAGTTTGTTTCTAGAAGAAAATAGCGTTATAGTCCAGCTTAAGTAAGTTCAGTGATGTTTAATTGTTGTTGTAAAAAAGTTATTCAATTAGTATATATATGTATATATATATATATATATATATATATATATATATATATTTAGCCGCTCTAGAGAAAACCGTGATGTCATCGTCCAGTTCAGTTCAGTTCTCATATAATGGTGTCATTGCAAGCAGATCAATAATATCGTTGGATATTTAATTAATTAATTCATTAATGAATTCCCCAACTAAGCAGCCAAAATCCGAAGGTGACAAAGGCAAGGAACAAAAACTCCATCAGTGACAGAATGGAGAAAAATACCTTGGGAGAAACCAGACTCAGTCGGGGGCCTGTTCTCCTCTGACTCCTCCACATCGCTCTGCCTATGCCATGGACTTCCGAGGCACCTTGGCCACTCGTCACCCTTGCTCCACCTCGGCCACTCGTCACCCTGGCTCCACATCGGCCACTCGTCACCCTGGCTCCACCTTGGCCACTCGTCACCCTGGCTCAACCTCGGCCACTCGTCACCCTGGCTCCACCTCGGCCACTCATCACCCTGGCTCCACCTCTACCACTCGTCACCCTGGCTCCACCTCGGCCACTCGTCAACGCCACTCCACCTCGGCCACTCGTCACCTTGGCTCCACCTCGACCACTCGTAACCCTGGCTCCACCTCTGCTGCTCGTCACCCTGGCTCCACCCCGGCCACTCGTCACCCTGGCTACACCTCGGCCACTCGTCACCCTTGATCCACCTCTGCGACTAGTCACCCGGGATCCACCTCGGCCACTCGTCACCCTGGCTCCACCTCGGCCACTCGTCTCCCTGGCTCCACCTCGGCCACTCGTCATCCTGGATTCACCTCGGCCACTCGTCACCCTGGCTCCACCTCGCCCACTCTTCACCTTGGCTTCACCTCGGCCACTCGTAACCCTGGCTCCACCTCGGCCACTCGTCACCCTGGCTCCACCTCGGCCACTCGTCACCCTGGCTCCACCTTGGCCACTCGTCACCCTGGCTCCACCTCGGCCACTCGTCACCCTGGCTCCACCTCGGCCACTCGTCAACGCCACTCCACCTTGGCCTCCTGGTCCTACGGTGTCGCCCTGTCTCCTCCGCTCCGCCTGGGTCTCCAACTCCCCTGGCTCCACCGCTGTCGGTCTGATTCCTGGCTCCACTTAGGCTTCTCCCTCCATTGGTTTTGTCATAAGCCTTTCGTCCTGGCTGTGCTCTTGGTCGTTATGTTCCATCATCTCCTCCCTCCATTGTCTCCTCCGTGGGATTTCCCTCTGCTAGCCTCTCCTCTCTCACGATCTTTCCAGATCCGCGTCCTCCTCCGAAACCTCCTCCCTCCCTCCTCAGTTGGACTCATTACGGCATGGGATGTTCCTTTTTGACTGAGTTCTCGTTTGTTCATTCTCATTGTTAGTTGCTATGGTTTCTAAGGAGTTACACACCTGTTCTGTTCATTATCTTTCCTTAAGTATTTAAGTCCTTAGTTTTTTTCCCATTAATAGCCATTCATAAGTTGGTGTGCATTCCACTAAAGTAACATTTTTGTAAGTATTTAAAACAAAAATATTATATTAAAATTATATTCTCCAGCATCAGTCGTTCTGCTGTCATTGGGATGAATGTTAATGAATAGAGACTCCAGGACCTCAATCATATCAGATATATTTTCACATGAGTATCTTATTACTTTAGTAGTAAAATAGTAATTACCATGATATATTATTATTCTTTAATGTCTTTAATGACTTTAATAAACTGATTTAGTCCATGTCATCAGACTGTCATTGATTGATATGAGCAAAGAAAGAGCTGGCCAATGTATTGGGAGTGTGTTTGCTGGTCTAGAATTAATAAGTATGTTCATCCCTGAGTTCCTGTGGGATCCATAATGCAGACCATCACCAAATCCCCAGCATAACAGATGGAGCATCAGTCACTCATTAGTCTCTGGAGTCGCACACTCATTGTATATAAGGACAGTTGCCACAGCCGTGCGAAAGCTTGGCCAGATCGGCTCAACGTACACCATAACACCAGTGCAGATCCACATGAGCAGCGCCTGGATTGGTCGAACTGCAGTGATGGATGCAGGTGTGTGGCTGGTGATCGGCGTACTGCTGGTGATGACTGATCTGAGCCAGTCCTTCCCGAAAGAGGACGCGCTGGAGCAGAGCAAACACCCGCTGGAATCACGGGAGGACTCCGACGGGAACACGGTGGAGAGTCGAGGGGTAAAACACTCGCACAACATTCAGTAGCGATCTATTCATCTAACCCTGCTTTAAACGATCTGTTCATCTAACCCTGCTGTAAACAATCTGTTCATCTAACCCTGCTGTAGAAGTTAGGTAGTGCCACACCGTACTGGCATTAGGGCAGTAACTCAAACAAAGAAGTCTTGTATGGACATTTGTAATGATTATGTTAAGTAATATAATAAATTGAAATGTAATATCAAATAACACTCTACAGTTAAAATTTTAATCAAGTACGTTACATGTGCTTTAGTATGTTAGTCAACACAAAAATAAAACATAAATTGATTCATAAAATGATAAAAAATGGACTTTTGACAATTACAAAGCACACTTTTTACATTTTAATGTTATATTATCGTAATTCATTAGTATTATATTAACTTTTAAAAGACAAAAGAACTTTTAATCAGTAATGTATCCTACTCATGAACGGTTCAATGTCTTTCTGTGAATTAAAGAATATCATTCCCTTTTGCGACAATATCTTTAAAAGTACCAATCAAACCCATAAAATTACTTGTTGGATGGTAATTTCACATGTCATGAACTCTTAACAATCCTAATCAAATACTGTTTGAATCATCATCAAAAGCAGACGATAGATTCCTATGGCTATGAAATGTGGCTTGGAGCGTTTTCTAAATGAAAAGGACGTTCACCGCAGCTCGTTCCTGTAGTTAGTGGTAGCACATTCAAGTAAAAGAGCACCTGGTCTAGCTGAACTATTGTGTAACATCAGTGTTTGTGAATAAACGGATGCTGATGATGACTGTGTTATGGGTGTGTGAGATGCCGATGATGACTGTGTTATGGGTGTGTATCAGGCCACGGAGGAGCAGATGGATCATCTACTGGAGGACCGTCTTCTGGTGGAGATGTTGCGGTCTTTACTCCAGGACTCTCAGAGATATGAACGCAACCCTTCAGTGCTGCACCAGCCCCAGCGGTGCGTAGTTTCACACACAGCACATCATAATCTTTAAAGTAACCATCTTAATTACAATGATGAATGCCAACCAGGTAAAAACTCAGTTTGTGAAACATTCTATTATTGTCATACTGGTCAAGAACTGAATAATACTATATGTTTTTACAAAAACAGTCATCATATATGTATTCTTACTACAAAAATGTAGATTTTTTTGCATCAATGCAACCCTGATGCAATTGCTGTACTGATGTAGCGGGTGTAGGAGAAGGTCTCAGTGATGCCAGCGCTGTACTGATGTAGCGGGTGTAGGAAAAGGTCTCAGTGATGCCAGCACTGTACTGATGTAGTGGGTGTAGGAGAAGGTCTCAGTGATGCCAGCGCTGTACTGACGTAGCGGGTGTAGGAGAAGCTCTCAATGATACCAGCACTGTACTGATGTAGCGGGTGTAGGAGAAGGTCTCAGTGATGCCAGCACTGTACTGATGTAGCGGGTGTAAGAGAAGCTCTCAGTGATACCAGCGCTGTACTGATGTAGCGGGTGTAGGAGAAGCTCTCAGTGATACCAGCGCTGTACTGATGTAGCGGGTGTAGGAGAAGCTCTCAGTGATACCAGCGCTGTACTGATGTAGCGGGTGTAGGAGAAGGTCTCAGTGATGCCAGCGCTGTACTGATGTAGCGGGTGTAGGAGAAACTCTCAGTGATACCAGCGCTGTACTGATGTAGCGGGTGTAGGAGAAGGTCTCAGTGATGCCAGCGCTGTACTGATGTAGCGGCGGTAGAGAAGGTCTCAGTGATGCCAGCGCTGTACTGATGTAGCGGGTGTAGGAGAAGCTCTCAGTGATGGCAGCGCTGTACTGATGTAGCGGGTGTAGGAGAAGCTCTCAGTGATACCAGCGCTGTACTGATGTAGCGGGTGTAGGAGAAGGTCTCAGTGATGCCAGCACTGTACTGATGTAGCGGGTGTAGGAGAAGCTCTCAGTGATGCCAGCGCTGTACTGATGTAGCGGGTGTAGGAGAAGGTCTCAGTGATGGCAGCGCTGTACTGATGTAGCGGGTGTAGGAGAAGCTCTCATTGATGCCAGCGCTGTACTGATGTAGCGGGTGTAGGAGAAGCTCTCAGTGATGCCAGCACTGTACTGATGTAGCGGGTGTAGGAGAAGGTCTCAGTGATGCGACCGCTGTACTGATGTAGCGGGTGTAGAGAAGCTCTCAGTGATGCGACCGCTGTACTGATGTAGCGGCGGGAGGAGAAGCTCTCAGTGATGCGACCGCAGTACTGATGTAGCGGGTGTAGAGAAGCTCTCAGTGATGTGACCGCTGTACTGATGTAGCGGCGGTAGAGAAGGTCTCAGTGATGCGACCGCTGTACTGATGTAGCGGGTGTAGAGAAGCTCTCAGTGATGTGACCGCTGTACTGATGTAGCGGCGGTAGAGAAGCTCTCAGTGATGCGACCGCTGTATTGATGTAGCGGCGGTAGGAGAAGCTCTCAGTGATGCGACCGCTGTACTGATGTAGCGGCGGTAGAGAAGCTCTCAGTGATGCGACCGCTGTATTGATGTAGCGGCGGTAGAGAAGGTCTCAGTGATGCGACCGCTGTATTAATGTAGCGGCGGTAGAGAAGGTCTCAGTGATGCGACCGCTGTACTGATGTAGTGGCGGTAGGAGAAGCTCTCAGTGATGTGACCGCTGTACTGATGTAGCGGCGGTAGGAGAAGCTCTCAGTGATGCGACCGCTGTACTGATGTAGCGGCGGTAGAGAAGGTCTCAGTGATGCCAGCGCTGTACTGATGTAGCGGCGGTAGAGAAGGTCTCAGTGATGCGAACGCTGTACTGATGTAGCGGCGGTAGGAGAAGCTCTCAGTGATGTGACCGCTGTACTGATGTAGCGGCGGTAGGAGAAGCTCTCAGTGATGTGACCGCTGTACTGATGTAGCGGCGGTAGAGAAGCTCTCAGTGATGTGACCGCTGTATTGATGTAGCGGCGGTAGAGAAGGTCTCAGTGCTGCGACCGCTGTATTAATGTAGCGGCGGTAGAGAAGGTCTCAGTGATGCGACCGCTGTATTAATGTAGCGGCGGTAGAGAAGGTCTCAGTGATGCGACCGCTGTACTGATGTAGCGGCGGTAGAGAAGCTCTCAGTGATGCGACCGCTGTATTAATGTAGCGGCGGTAGAGAAGGTCTCAGTGATGCGACCGCTGTACTGATGTAGCAGGTGTAGGAGAAGCTCTCGGTGATGTAAGAAGAGCAAGGGGCCCGAGACCGAGCTCTGAGGAACCCCAGGGAGTAGTTGGCGTGGCGTAAGCACCTCTCACCGCCGAGACAGCAGAAGTGCATCGCTTATTCAGCTGTTCTTTAATATTGTACACCAGTTTTAACATATCAGTGATCATCGAAGATTGTGGTTCATAATATTCTCTGGCATTAAAGAGACAAATATTCACTTTGAGTCACGGCTGGCATTATTCCTCTGCTTCCAGGTTCGGTCGGGGCGCTCGGACTGGCGTGTCCACAGAGGAAAGGATACAGTCCCGGGACTGGGAGACGGTTCCCGGGCAGATATGGAGCATGGCGGTGCCACAAAGATTTGGCAAAAAATAACACCAAGCCATCATAAAAATTGAGTGATGTCTTCAGAGTATTGTATAAATAGAAAGGTGAATTATTATCTAAAAGCATTTCATTCATTTCTGTCTCCACTAAATTCCCAAATAAAAGAGTCAGCTCTTCTTTGCATTTCATGAAATATGTGATAGTAAATATAACACATCAAAACAATAATATTTAAGTGTAGTAATTGTTTAATAAGTTCTGTATAAGTGTAAGGGAATGTTTTGATTTTTAATCCATTGTACTTGATAATCATTGAATGTGTTGTGTAGTGTATTTTGTGTGTATAAATAAATGATCAGCTTTGCTTGTTGAGAGACATTTATGGTGGTTCTTGATCTTGACATTTTGTCAACAGTATTGGTTGAGCTTTTTATTTATTTTATTTTTAGGCAATGCAGGTAAGTGTAATCACAAAGGAGAAGGAATAGATCAAGCTCTGTTTCATCTGTGATTCAAGACAACATAACTTCACTTAGTCCGGTGCACTTGTTAAACAACCCCCACATGCTGAAGAATCCACACAATCTCTCTGAAACGTGAGTCAAGTCAAGTCACCTTTATTTATATAGCGCTTTTATATTGTTGCAGCTCCTTTCTTCCCAGTCTGCCAGTGATGCTCTGGGTGTTTCTCTAACGGAAAGCTGCAGATCTCGTCATCAAGCTTCGCTGAAGGCCATGAGGTTCAGGGGTGGCAATGATCTCAGTCCATGTTACTTTGGAAACCAAAAGACAATTTCGTTATAATCTGAGGTAAATAGAAATGATGGTGGTAACTTTACTTAAGCCTGTGTTTACACTCGCTGGCCACTGTATTAGGTCCACACTGCTAGTGGCGGGTCAGACACTGCTTTGCCTTCAGAACTGCCTCAATTCTTCATGGCAGAGATTCAACAAACACTCTGAGATTCTGGTCCATATTGTCATGATATCACCAGTTGCTGCAGATTTATCAGCTGCACATCCATGATGCGAGTCTCCCGTTCCTCCACAGCCCACGAGATCTGCCGACCGAGGAGATGTTTGAGTTTGAGACGTAGGGAACTCACTGTCATGTTCAAGAAACCAGTTCGAGAGGATTTGAGCTTGATGGTCCAGTGTGGTCATAAAGGAAAGGTCATGGTCAGCAATAGTCAGGTCTGGTAAAGAGGCCTAAAGTGAGCCCAAAAAACCCCAGTACACCTGCAGAAGCCTGAACCGCTGACACGGCAGGGAATGATGACCCATGCTTCATGTTGTTCACTCCTGATTCTGACCCTTCGTCTGAATGTTGCAGCAGAAACCCAGACTCAGCCGACCAGCATTCCCAGTCTCCTGTTGTCCAGATTCTGGGAGTCCGTGCGAATTTTAGCCTTAGTCTCCTGTCCTCAGGTGTGTGTGTGTGTGACTGTGTGTGTGTAAAAAAACTGCACATTATTTCCTCAGCTTTAGTTGTTCTATATTTAAACTCAAACAGTTGTATATAGTACTGTATTTAGTGCAATAAAGCAGGGTTCCCACGCTGATGTGACTAACATGATCGTGATCGTCCACTGCGAAAACTACAGTTCCTCTTTCTGGGAACCAGCGACTGTGAAGGAAATCCCTGTAGAGTGTTCTGGAGACACACACACACCTCAAGCATCATGTGAGTCAGACTGCAGATCTACATCAGCACACACACACAAGTGTGTGTGTGTGTGTGTGACGCTGCATCTGCTCTTCTTCACAGGACAGGTTTAACAGGTTTCAGACAGAGAGAGTCATGATGGACACTAAAACACACGCACTGAAGAGATCACTCGCATTTGCAATTTCAAGGTCTATTTTTGCTTCATCTAACCCAAAAAATAAGACAAGAGTGTCATGATTCAGTTCTGTTTAATAACTGTGTAAAGTTCATTGGGTATTTAATAATCAACACTCAATAACACAGAGTTGTACAAACATTTAAACTACACATAAGGCAGTTTTTATATCAACTTTTTAATAATAGAGATATGTTTCAACGACGGCAGTAATAGCCTTGTTTTCATGACAGATTTTTTAAAACATAGCCTACATTACAGTTTTTTTCAATCGCTAACAAGCGCTTACCCATACTTCAGATACTTTTTCTAAACTCTTAACACACTCTCACAACTACAAAACACAATTGGCCAAATGGACAATTTTCTTCTCAAAAACACATTTTGTTAAATATACACTAACTCTTCATTTCAAAATAGAACACATCTTTCTCTGCACACACTAACGTTACCAAAACACTGGAAATATGACACAAAATGAGATTATTCTGTCAAAGAATAACAATTGTTTTCACTTCACAAGGTACATGCAGTCAATCAAAGTACACCAGCTTTCAAAATACTGGCTATTGTTGACATTACAAAAACTACATAGACTTTGATGTTTCAGTTTTACAGGTATTTGCATGCAAAACATGCAATCCACTGTTTTTACACTAAATTTCTTAGTTGGGAACTGTATGTCCACGTCACTGCTCCTGCATCTCTCACTGCATCTCTCACTGCTCCTGCATCTCTCACTTCATCTCTCACTGCTCCTGCATCTCTCACTTCATCTCTCACTGCATCTCTCACTGCATCTCTCACTGCTCCTGCATCTCTCACTGCATCTCTCACTGCATCTCTCACTGCTCCTGCACCTCTCACTGCATCTCTCACTGCTCCTGCATCACTCACTGCATCTCTCACGGCATCTCTCACTGCTCCTGCACCTCTCACTGCATCTCTCACTGCTCCTGCACCTCTCACTTCATCTCTCACTGCATCTCTCACTGCTCCTGCATCTCTCACTGCATCTCTCACTGCTCCTGCACCTCTCACTGCATCTCTCACTGCTCCTGCATCTCT
This sequence comes from Tiaroga cobitis, assembly GCA_030578255.1. Taxonomy (NCBI): domain Eukaryota; kingdom Metazoa; phylum Chordata; class Actinopteri; order Cypriniformes; family Leuciscidae; genus Tiaroga; species Tiaroga cobitis. The sequence goes on from CM060601.1 coordinate 333,511, forward strand.
CACTGCATCTCTCACTGCTCCTGCACCTCTCACTGCATCTCTCACTGCTCCTGCACCTCTCACTGCATCTCTCACTGCATCTCTCACTGCATCTCTCACTGCTCCTGCATCTCTCACTGCATCTCTCACTGCTCCTGCACCTCTCACTGCATCTCTCACTGCATCTCTCACTGCTCCTGCACCTCTCACTGCATCTCTCACTGCTCCTGCATCTCTCACTGCTCCTGCATCTCTCACTGCATCTCTCACTGCTCCTGCACCTCTCACTGCATCTCTCACTGCTCCTGCATCTCTCACTGCATCTCTCACTGCTCCTGCACCTCTCACTGCATCTCTCACTGCATCTCTCACTGCTCCTGCACCTCTCACTGCATCTCTCACTGCATCTCTCACTGCTCCTGCACCTCTCACTGCATCTCTCACTGCTCCTGCACCTCTCACTGCATCTCTCACTGCTCCTGCACCTCTCACTGCATCTCTCACTGCTCCTGCACCTCTCACTGCATCTCTCACTGCTCCTGCATCTCTCACTGCTCCTGCATCTCTCACTGCATCTCTCACTGCTCCTGCATCTCTCACTGCATCTCTCCCTGCATCTCTTACTGCATCTCTCACTGCATCTCTCACTGCTCCTGCATCTCTCACTGCATCTCTCACTGCTCCTGCACCTCTCACTGCATCTCTTACTGCTCCTGCATCACTCACTGCATCTCTCACTGCTCCTGCATCTCTCACTGCTCCTGCACCTCTCACTGCATCTCTCACTGCTCCTGCATCTCTCACTGCTCCTGCACCTCTCACTGCATCTCTCACTGCTCCTGCACCTCTCACTGCATCTCTTACTGCTCCTGCATCACTCACTGCATCTCTCACTGCTCCTGCATCTCTCACTGCACCTCTCACTGCATCTCTCACTGCTCCTGCACCTCTCACTGCATCTCTCACTGCTCCTGCATCTCTCACTGCATCTCTCACTGCTCCTGCATCTCTTACTGCATCTCTCCCTGCATCTCTTACTGCATCTCTCACTGCATCTCTCACTGCTCCTGCATCTCTCACTGCATCTCTCACTGCTCCTGCACCTCTCACTGCATCTCTTACTGCTCCTGCATCACTCACTGCATCTCTCACTGCTCCTGCACCTCTCACTGCATCTCTCACTGCTCCTGCATCTCTCACTGCTCCTGCATCTCTCACTGCATCTCTCACTGCTCCTGCACCTCTCACTGCATCTCTCACTGCATCTCTCACTGCTCCTGCACCTCTCACTGCATCTCTCACTGCATCTCTCACTGCATCTCTCACTGCTCCTGCACCTCTCACTGCATCTCTCACTGCATCTCTCACTGCATCTCTCACTGCTCCTGCACCTCTCACTGCATCTCTCACTGCATCTCTCACTGCTCCTGCACCTCTCACTGCATCTCTCACTGCTCCTGCACCTCTCACTGCATCTCTCACTGCTCCTGCACCTCTCACTGCATCTCTCACTGCTCCTGCATCTCTCACTGCATCTCTCACTGCTCCTGCATCTCTTACTGCATCTCCCTGCATCTCTTACTGCATCTCTCACTGCTCCTGCGTCTCTCACTGCATCTCTCACTGCTCCTGCACCTCTCACTGCATCTCTCACTGCTCCTGCACCTCTCACTGCATCTCTTACTGCTCCTGCATCACTCACTGCATCTCTCACTGCTCCTGCATCTCTCACTGCTCCTGCACCTCTCACTGCATCTCTCACTGCTCCTGCATCTCTCACTGCTCCTGCACCTCTCACTGCATCTCTCACTGCTCCTGCACCTCTCACTGCATCTCTTACTGCTCCTGCATCACTCACTGCATCTCTCACTGCTCCTGCATCTCTCACTGCACCTCTCACTGCATCTCTCACTGCTCCTGCACCTCTCACTGCATCTCTCACTGCTCCTGCACCTCTCACTGCATCTCTCACTGCTCCTGCATCTCTCACTGCATCTCTCACTGGGCCTGCTCTTCTCCCTGGGCCCCTTGCTCTTACTCTTCCTCGTCCAGACATTACAGTGTTTGTCTTTTTCTGTTTCTGTTTCCAAAAACATCACTCCTCAAAGTCCTCCTTTTACAGTATAAGTGTCAATGTAATAGAAAAAAATAACCCCTGCCACTGAGTCTAAGCCAGACTGGAATCAGCTGTGGTTGGCCCAATTTACCCAACATAAATAAGCTGTGGGTCAATTATTCAATTGTTTGTTTATTATCAGATGAGATATATTGTTTTTGAACTGATATCATTGCAGAAGCAGAGGTTTATACTGTATCTAAGGTTTGGAATATTGTTTTTGCTATTGTGGGATGGTGTGTGTTAACATTTGTAAATACTACAAAAACAATCCATAATTTTGTTGGGAGGTATAGCTTGTCTGTTAAGAAAATGTAAGCATTGTGGAAATGTGTTCACTGACTGCATATTGTGTGAAAACGACATGAAATGTGTGAATGGTATGGCCACAAAAGACCGATGCTGTGCTAATTGTGTTTAGAGTTTTGAAAATGTGACAACTGGCTGGACAAACGCTTGTTAGCAACTGAAAAAAACTGTAAATGGGATTTGCAAAACGGCCGGCAGATTTTGAAAATACACAACTCAAAAGGTCCTACGTTCTTTCCTCCAACGCTGGCCCAGACTCCACCCATTCGAAGAGCATGGACGCGCAATCATGCATCTGCAAAACTCAGATGCGCAAGATTGCACTTACTCTCTCTCTCTCTCTCTGTACCGGGAGACTTGCACTTACTGTGACTGGGTCACGAGCTTTGAGTATGCGCACGAAGGGGACACGCGCGCGAGGGGGGTGGGGGAGGGGGTATGGTACGACCATTTGATTGACGCACTGACTGTCCAATGATTCAAGGCGGTCTTGGAAATGATTGGCTGGAGTTTTTCGAGTCCTGCCCGTTCCACAGATGATTAAATTGCTTTATTTGCATTTCAGTGCTTCTAACTCAGTGGCTGTTTGTGGGTTAGAAATAGGATTTCAAGTGATTTTGAAAAAATGGTCAAAAAAGAAAATCACATACCCCACCTTTAAATAATGAACAAATTACGTTAAGAAAAAATATAATGAACAGTTGAAGTAAAAATCAATATGTAATCGCATATATTAATGAAAAAGCTTCTCTCTAGAGTTTATAGTCACGGAAAGGCTTTTCTGAGGATAACGTGACGTTACGTGACATTGTTCTCCAGCTGTTTTATTGACGGTTGAAACACTGATTGATGGATTAAGAGACATGATGGATTTCAGGAAGTTGTTCTGTATCTTTCAACTTTCCTTCTGATGTTCATTGATGTTTATTTGCTGCTGTGCCTGCAACTAGTAGTAAAGAGGAAGAGATGATCGGTTCATACGTCACACACATTAAACACACAAACAGACATTTACTGACTGAATTTACAGATGAAACTGACAGGATTTGGAAGCCGAGACTTTGTTTCATATTAAAAGTTTAAAAGAACATAGATTATTGTGATTGTTTGGTGTCAGGTGCTAGAAATAATGATCAGCGAAAGCTCCCTTTCGAACGGTCAGTCGTATTGCGTCTGCTAGACGCGATGGGGAACCAATCCAATCACACCGTGCTATGTTCAAGCAGAACGACCTGTTCTATGACCGAGCCTGGGACGCCTGGACAAAGGCCCGAGGGCAGAGGGCTAATGGGGCAATAGCGCCCTGATGGGGTTCAATAGGGTCAGAACCCTTAAGAGTAATGGTGGGCTGGGCTCACACAGAGGCCGGCTCCAACTACACAGAAGGATATGTGCCTAAAGCGTATGCTAAAGCGATAGTGTCCACTAGCCATTGGATAATCTTAGCTCCGGGAACGGAAGCCCTTTGGTGCGGCCGCTGAAGCTTACGAAGAGCAGTTCCGACTGTCCGAACTGGACGGAGCGCTCTAAATATGCTCTCAGTTATCCTCAGAAAAGCCTTTCCAGAGCAGGTGTAATTGTTGCTCGTCTTCCGCCGTGGGAAGAGCAGAAAGCGTAATTACCTGTGCTTTGAACGGGGTTGAAAGCACCTTGGGCACGCCTGGTCCAAACTCCAGCTAGGAGGCGCTTAACAGAGAGTGCTTGGAGGCCCCCCACTCGCTTGAATGATGCTAAGGCTAGCAGTAGCGCAGTCTTAAGTGAGAGTGGCTTCAATTCGGCCGATTGTAGCGGTTCAAATGGAGGCCCTTTGAGGGTCTGAAGACCGCTGATAGGTCTCCGGAGGGTACGGTAGGGGGTGTGGTGGGTTGAGCCTCCTCACTCAGGAAGCGAAGAATCATGTTGCTTTTCCCTAATGACTGGCCGGCCACCGGGGTATGGAGGGCTGCGATGACCGTCACATGGACTTTGAGCATGGATGGGGTACGGCCAGCATCCAGTAGCTCTAGGAGAATGACAGAACCGGCGGTACTCCACACAATGTCCTGGCTCAAGCTGGAGAACACAGACCACTTAAGAGCGTAGAGGCGTCTCGTGGACGAGGCTCTAACCTCACAGCGGTGTTCAGGACACTCGCTGGAGGTCCAAAGGCTCCTGTCGAGGGGTCACACATGGAGGGCCCATAGTTTGGGACGGGGGTGGTCTTTGGACGCGAAGAGGTCGACCTCTGCCCTCCCGAAAGTACTCCAGATCATTTGAACTGTCTGGGGATGTAGGGTCCCCAGAGGAGGCTTCTGGCTAGCTGTACAGTGTCTCGACCTGAGTCTGTTATGTAGGACACTACCGTCATGTGGTCCGATCGGACTGAGGCGGGGAGACCTGCTAGGTGCGGTAGGAAGGTTTTGAGGGCAGGCGGTTGATATGCAGCCGTTTCTCCGTACTCGACAAAGAGCCGTAAGTCGCTTGCCCTGACTCCCGAACCCGTGCTGGAGGCGTCCATGGTGACCACCATCGTCCCCTAGACTTGTAAAGGCTGGGGTCTTTCAGAGGGCCAGGGCTCTGGTGCAGCCGTGGTCCACCTTGACGTGGAGGCGACCTGAGCGCCACGTTCTGGTAGGGACCTGGGGTTCCAGCCAGTTCTGCAACAGACCCAGCAGAAGTACTGTCATGAGGCCTAGCATCCTCTGAGAGGTTCTGAAAGGGTGACGGGCCCCTACTCTGAACGAAGTCGCAAGCCGCTGAATGGTCTGAGCGCGCTCGGTGTCAGCCAAGCTTTCATCCGGCTGAGTCTATAACTGCACCCCGGAAGAGATCCTCTGACTGGGGAACAGTGAGCGTTGGCTACGTTGGTTCTGAGTGGCTAGAGGAGCACAGATCTGAGAGAGTTCAGAATAAGCCAGTCGTCGAGGTAGTTGAGGATCCGCATTCCCTTCTGCCTCAGGGGGAAAACGCCGCATCCATGCTCTTCTTAAGCGTGCCTGGTGACAGAGACCATCCAATCGCAGGACTGTATACTGGTAGGCCACCCTTTCGAAGACGAACCTCAAGAACAGTGTGATGGGGGGCAATCTGGATATAAAAGTATGCATCTTTCAGATCCACTGAGAAAAAACATCTAGCAGACGCAATACTCGTTCCCTTATCTCAGGGAACAGAGGTTACGTTAGTAACGAGTCGTTTTGTTCACACATCAATAAAAACAGACAGATTTCCTATTTGGAGTTATATACTTTTGGTTGATCTTGTGAGACTAAAGCTACAAAATGAATGTCTTTTACAAGGGGAAAAACATGGTGAAATATATATATATAGTCAAGTCAAGTCACCTTTATTTATATAGCGCTTTTTACAATACAGATTGTATCAAAGCGCTTCACAGTGATAACATGAAAACAATATAACAAAGTTTGTTTCTAAAAGATATTGCGTCAACGTCCACCTTAAGTAAGGCAGATCAATAATATTGTTGAATATTAAATGTCCCCAACTAAGCAAGCAAAAAGCCAAGGCAACAGTGGCAAGGAACCAAAACTCCATCAGGGACAGGATGGAGAAAAAAACCTTGGGAGAAACCAGGCTCAGTCGGGGGGCCAGTTCTCCTCTGGCCAACGAAGGAACAGTGCATGATTCGGGCAGCATTACAAGTCAGATTGGATCAGAACATTTAGAGTATTTTTTGGAAGTCCAAGTATGCACGCCGGTCTTAAGACGAGTTGTTGAGGATCAGTGCCGTCCACCATATATACACATATACATATATATACACTGGCTTACTTGCGAGTTTTGTCCGTTTCAAACTAAGCGATCCTCACGTGACACGAACACTGGCGCTAAAGCGGGAAATACATCACAAGTGAAGTGCAGGGATGCAAACACATGTATGGTCAAAAAAGAGAGAGGTAATCGAAGCCCTCGCCCCGCGGTAAATATCCAGATACTTACATTGCCACCAACCCCTGCCATCCCCGGCCCACCCCTATAGGCACATATAGTAAAATGAAATTCAAATAAAGTTTTGACAAAAAAGGTTGTATAAAAAGATAAACCTCGCATATTTTAGCCTTTAAATCATTTTTCACAAAAAAAAAGGTTTTATAAAAAGATAAACCTCACATATTTCAGCCTTTAAATCATTTTTTACAAAAAAAAAGGTTTTATAAAAAGATGAACCTCACATATTTCAGCCTTTAAATCATTTTTTACTAAAAAAAGGTTTTATAAAAAGATGAACCTCACATATTTCAGCCTTTAAATAATTTTTATAAAAAGAATGAGTAAAAAAAAAAAACACTTGACATATATATTAATGCACATTAGCTTATCATTTATTATTAATAGTAAAATTCGGTCCGATTTTCCCATGGCGACTTTGCCATGCAACCATGCACTGCGCTCTCCACAACGACAAAGACGTTTTAGTAGCTAATAGATTTTCACCACCGAAAGATGCTTGCTGTAGCTCTGCTACAAGATTTATTTACGGAGAAGAGAAAAACACCCGTAGTGTTTGGGTCAGAGCCATAGAGAGACACCCCATCCTTCATGATGACTGAGCTTTCAATGTTGTTACGGAAAGGGTGAAACTGATTGGTTGGCTCTTGTCACATGACCTGCGGTGCGCTTGCGGCATTCTGAAAAGTTGAAGTTTTTTCATCTTGCTGCGCCTGGAAAAATCGCTTCAATTAAGGGCGCGAATAACGAACTTAAGAGCGCAAAAGACACGATGTGTGAACGGCCCTATGGCGTTTATTTAGTCTCAAAACTCGCGACCAGAATACGAGGGCAAAAAACAGTATACGCGCGCAGAATGCCATCCACGCGGATCTGCACGATTCACATAAGTCACCCAAACTGACGTGAAAAAAGCGGGAGGCGCCGAAAAGCGCGCTGTTTGCATCCCTGGAAGTGGGCGGAGCTTAAGGAAATCCTCAATAAAGAACAAAAGCTAATTCTCTGCACAAAATATACTATAATAATATAATATGTACAGATAAAGTTTACAGTGGCTTCTTAAATTAACTAAAAACATTAAAAAGCAAAACACACCTGATGCACTTGTGGGGCTGTCTTGGTTGACACGCCTCTGCAGCATCACGTGGCGGTCGGGTACAGACCTTTGGGCTGGCAGACCGGGGTGGTGGTCCCTCTTTTTAAGAAGGGGGACCGGAGGGCGTGTCCCAACTACAGGGGATCACACTTCTCAGCCTCCCTGGGAAAGTCTATGCCAGGGTACTGGAGAGGATAATATGGCCGATAGTAGAACCTGCGGTTTTCGTCCCGGCCGTGGAACACTGGACCAGCTCTATACCCTATCCAGGGTGCTGGAGGGTGCATGGGAGTTTGCCCAACCAATCCACATGTGCTTTGTGGATTTGGAAAACGCATTCGACTGTGTCCCTTGTGGCGTCCTGTGGAGGGTGCTCCGGGAGTATGGGGTGCGGGGCCCTTTGCTAAGGGGCGTCCAGTCCCGGTACGACCAGAGCAGGAGCTTTGTTCGCATTGCCGGCAGTAAGTCAGACTTGTTCCCGGTGCATGTTGGACTCCGGCAGGGCTGCCCTTTGTCGCCAGTTCCGTTCATAATTTTTATAGACAGAATTTCTAGGCGCAGCCAGGGGCCGGAGGGTGTCCGGTTTGGGGAACACACGATTTCGTCTCTGATTTTGCGGATGATGTTGTCATGTTGGCCCCTTCAGACCAGGACCTCCAGCATGCACTGGGACGGTTTGCAGCTGAGTGTGAAGCGGCTGGGATGAGAATCAGCACCTCCAAATCCGAAGTCATGGTTCTCAGTGGCTTGCCCAATTCAGGTTGGTGGAGAGTTCCTGCCTCAAGTGGAGGAGTTCAAGTATCTTGGGGTCTTGTTCACGAGCGAGGGAAGGATGGAACGGGAGATTGACAGACGGACCGGTGCAGCTTCTGTAGTAATGCGGTCGATGTACCGGTCTGTCGTGGTGAAGAAGGAGCTGAGCTGCAAGGCAAAGCTCTCGATTTACCGGTTCGACCTACGTTCCTACTCTCGCCTATGGTCATGAGCTGTGGGTCATGACCGAAAGGACAAGATCCCGGATACAGGTGGCCTGAAATGAGCTTTCTCCGCAGGGTGGCTTGGCGCTCCCTTAGAGATAGGCTGAGAAGCTCGGTCTCTCGAGATTAGAGCCGCTGCTCCTCCACATCGAGAGAGGCCAGCTGAGGTGGCTCGGGCATTTGTTCCGGATGCCTCCCCTAGGAAGACCTAGGACACGGTGGAGGGATTATGTCTCCCGGCTGGCCTGGAAATGCCTCGCTGCCCCCCCCCCCCCCCGAGGAGCTGGAGGAAGAGTCTGGGGAGAGGGAAGTCTGGGCGTCTCTGCTTAGACTGCTGCCCCCACGACCCGGCCCCGGATAAGCGGATGAAGATGGATGGACCTGATGCACATTCCTTGTTCTCCATTTTCTGGGAGTTTAAAGACCTTGCTGTATTTTCGTGTAGTTAATTAAGGGAAGGTACACCAGCATCTTGCTGTGGTAAACATGATTTCCCAACTCTTAAATGTTTCTCTTATGCCACATGTGGGTCAGATGGAGATAGTGACGTCTCACACACTCTCCCTGTGCTCGTCTGGACATTGTCGTTTTCCGAATGACCCACTACTGGACAACACGTCAGCGCAGATGTAGGTTAGTGTGCCAGGGTCAGTTATGAACATGATCCATAACAGTCACATTCACTTCCCTATTGTGTGAGCACAGGAAACAGGGCAGTTGCACAAGACTAGTCTGGCACTCTATATAACCGACTCTATATAACTGGCTTAAAGTTATGACCAGTTTAGAAGAAAAACACTATTATATGACTAACATGTAAGGCTAGGCCAGGCAGTTTATGCAACCGACCCAGCAGCGATTCAGCAGAAGCACAAACAAACCACAACAAACATCAAATATAAGCATTATCAGTTTATTTAAACCTGTGAAGTACATCAGAGTAATGCTTGAGTGATTGATGGATCAAATATGAATAAAAACTGGCCTACACTAGTTAACATCTTTACATATTTAGACCACTTGATTTGTGTATTGGTGTATTTTGTTAATGAAGTAAATCTAAAGTATTTTATATTTATTCTCTAGATTGGATGGATGATAGTCAGCCGAGGGGCGATACGGGCTGACTGAGGTGTGTGTGTCAGCCGAGGGCCGATACGGGCTGACTGAGGTGTGTGTGTGTGTCAGCCGCGGGCCAATACGGGCTGACTGAGGTGTGTGTGTGTGTGTGTGTGTCAGCCGCGGGCCGAAACGGGCTGGCTAAGGCCGCTGAAGAAGGATTTCTCGCGCTCGCTCATTAGCTGGAGGTGCAGCGGCTGATGGCAGATGTTACACTGAGCAGAAGAGACCGGCTTGAGCTCCAGACCCACCTCTGTCCACGTGTGCCTCAGCTTATCTGCACAACACAACACAAACACACAATCACTACACTGATCATTATGGCTGACTTAACACGTACAGACACTGTAAAATTTAATTCCAGGACTTCCAAGCACTACTTTTTTGGCTTTCAAGGACAACAATGAGAGATCTCACTTATAATACCATATCTTTATTACCTTTCAAACTCTAAAAAAGGTAAATAGATTAATACAAATTAAGCCATCAAAATGGCACAGATAGAGTGTAGCAGAAGCACCGGCTGTGGGGAACCACTGACAGGATACGATGACAAAGACATCGCTGTCCTCTTTCAGATTGATTCCCAGTAATATACGCTTGAGCAGAGGAAGCTGGATCATATTCTTGTATATTTATATGAACTTGTCATTACAAGTTTGTCAGATGTTGCAGGTTTAGTTCCTGAACACCCGAGATGAGACTAAAGACCCAGCATGCACTGCGACTGAGATGAGCACGAGCTGCTGGCGTGTACATGAACTCAGTGCTTCGCTTCACTCACACACAGCACACACACCAAAAACACACTCACACGTGTTTAACTCTGATAACTGGTGTGTTCGCAGTTTCACACACACACACACACACGCACACACACACACACACACACTCACCCACAAAGTACTGCATCATCTGCGGCGTGTGGTGTGGCGTGGGTGCGATACGCAGGAGCTCCTCTCCGCGGGACACCGTCGGGTAGTTGATCGCCTGGACGTAGATGTTGTAGCGGCTCATCATGAGGTCACAGATCTCCGTGTTCTTCTCAGCGTCTGCAACCTGAACAGATGTGTGTGAGTGGATGTCGTGTGACCATTCAGTCAGCACACGTGTTTGTGTGTGTGTGAACGGATGTCATGTGAGTGTTCAGTCAGCACACGTGTGTGTGTGTGTGTGTGTGTGTGTGTGTGTGTGTGTGTGTGTACGCACCCGCACAGGGATGATGTGGCTCGGGCTGTGTGTGTGTGTGTGTGTGTGTGTGTACGCACCCGCACAGGGATGATGTGGCTCGGGCTGTGTGTGTGTGTGTGTGTGTGTGTGTGTGTACGCACCCGCACAGGGATGATGTGGAAGGGCTGTGCGAACTGTGCAGCCGCACAGGGCCTCGCAATCCTGCTGTTTTTTGTTGTTGTTGTTGTTTTTTTTTTAACAAATTAAGCGAATTAGTTAATTTATTGGTCGATACGTTCTGGATCACCCAAAATTCAGATATTTTGACGTGTTAGTTTCATCAGGTGGAAAGCACTAATTGCTAATGGGGGTGTTTTCAGAGCACCCCTGTTTCACAGGAAACAGCCTGTCTTCAGAACACCCCCCTTGTTTTCACTTTTTTGGATTAGCCCAACCCACTGGAGACGGATTGAAGAAAGTACTAGAAGGCATTGGTATGGAGGTTTGCTGAATATTAATTTAATTGCGAGCGTTTAATTTACTGCCAGTCCTCCTTTACCATGCCAAAGACATCGACAGTGTGGCAGCATTTTACGAAAATAGATAACGGAAAAAAGTCGAATGCAAAGTTTGCAAGCAACAGTTTGTATATCACAGCTCGACTACAAACATGGCATATCACCTAAAAACGGTGAGCTAACTTGTCTGCGTTAGGTTGCCCCGTCTGTTTTGAGTAGGCTATATGAATGAACATAAGAATTGGCATTGGAATATGCCAATTAGTAATAATCATGTTTATAACTGCAGGCGCACCCGCACGCAACGACGGTATTGCGTAATTGTGCTGTATTTGTTTTCAGCCAGTAAAAAAAAATTAAGTTAATGATCTCCATACGGGTGATTATCCGCTTATCATTATTTAATCTACCCACGAACTAAATTTACACTCTATTCAACAGATTTCAATGTAATACCTTTTAAACATTTGAAAAATATATTCGTGTCTCAGCCGCGAAGCTGAGCTTCAGCCTCGCTCTGTGTAAGGACATGCACAGAGCGGCTGAAATGATAGTTTCTGTCAGTTATTATTAGCCTAGAAATCTAGACGCACCCTAGCGGCAGCAAAAATTTTTTTGCAGCCAGTGTGGTCTAGCAACTCTCCGTTGGCTTTTGAAGTGGAAAAACCAAACTCTGGTCAGGCCAATCACATCGTGTATAGAGTTGGTGGGCGGGCTTAACACAATGACGGCAGAGTTGTGACGGTTCTGCGCCGTGATTTCCATAGGTGATTTCCCTGCTACTTGAAAACAAACAAGATGCTGCTGGCGAACAGCGGTCTTTCGATTCGGCTTTGGCCGCGACTCTGGATGACTTGGAGTTAAGAGAACGTCACTTAAGTCATTCTTAAAAAAGGAAGATGTGTTCGGAGTTTTGACGACCGGATACGGCAAAAGTTTAATATATCAATAGCTCCGCTGGTGGGAAAACGCATGGGACTCACTCAGCCAAAGCCATTCGTTGCTCTGGTTGGTTAGCGCTATCCTATGGCGTGCAGAGGGATATTGAAAGACAACCATTTATCCCGCCCCTCGGATTGAGGCATGCCAATTGTGAGTTCCCAGACCTAACATCTTGATGTAGGTCTGGCTTGCCAGGCTAAGTTATTATAACATTATGACAAAAACAATTGTCTAAATTATGTTGCATATTCCTCAACAGTTCTTGTGCTGATATCACTAGTTGACATACTACTATTTTTGGAAATCATAGGCTTTATTGCTCAGGTGCAAGTGATGCAACGCCGTCAGAGCCGACGGAGTGTGCAATTTCAGTGCCAAATAATTAGGTCAAAAACAATTTAATATCCTGCAAATAGCCTATTAGTTTTTTTATGTTTATTTATAATTCATTTAAGCGGACAAGGCTAACAAGTAGGCTGCGCAGCCAATTCTAACGTTCAGAGCCTGTGAGGGGCCTCGCATTTCAAGTTCGCACAGGGCCTCGCACCCCACCTGCGACGGCACTGATGATGTGGCTCGGGCAGTGTGTGTGTGTGTGTGTGTGTGTGCGCACCCGCACAGGGATGATGTGGCTCGGGCAGTGTGTGTGTGTGTGTGTGTGTGTGTGCGCACCCGCACAGGGATGATGTGGCTCGGGCAGTGTATGTGTGTGTGTGTGTGTGTGTGTGTGTGTGTGCGCACCCGCACAGGGATGATGTGGCTCGGGCAGTGTGTGTGTGTGTGTGTGTGTACGCACCCGCACAGGGATGATGTGGCTCGGGCAGTGTGTGTGTGTGTGTGTGTGTGTACGCACCCACACAGGGATGATGTGCCTCGGGCAGTGTGTGTGTGTTTGTTTGTGTGTGTGTGTGTGTGTGTGTGTGTGTGTGTGTGTGCACCCGTACAGGGATGATGTGGCTCGGGCAGTGTGTGTGTGTGTGTGTGTGTGTGTGTGTGTGTGTGTGTGTGTGTGTGTACGCACCCGCACAGGGATGATGTGGCTCGGGCAGTGTGTGTGTGTGTGTGTGTGTGTGTGTGTGTGTGTGTGTACGCACCCGCACAGGGACGATGTGGCTCGGGCAGTGTGTGTGTGTGTGTGTGTGTGTGTGTGTGTGTGTGTGTGTGTGTACGCACCCGCACAGGGATGATGTGGCTCGGGCAGTGTGTGTGTGTGTGTGTGTGTGTGTGTGTGTACGCACCCGCACAGGGATGATGTGGCTCGGGCAGTGTGTGTGTGTGTGTGTGTGTGTGTGTGTGTGTGTACGCACCCGCACAGGGATGATGTGGCTCGGGCAGTGTGTGTGTGTGTGTGTGTGTGTGTGTGTACGCACCCGCACAGGGATGATGTGGCTCGGGCAGTGTGTGTGTGTGTGTGTGTACGCACCCGCACAGGGATGATGTGGCTCGGGCAGGGCACCACGGGGAGGCCGGTGTCCATTAGCATCTGGCGCAGGAGCTTGACGTTGCGCTGGTGTTTGAGTCGTAGCGATCGGCCCTCCTCGCTCTTCAGGATCTGGATGGACTGGCGCGCGCCGGCGAGGAGCATGGGAGGAAGTGATGTCGTGAAGATGAAGCCCGCGGCGTACGAGCGCACCGTGTCCACCAGCGCGTTAGTGCTAGCGATGTAGCCGCCCACACAGCCAAACGCTTTCCCTGCGGACACACACGACACACTCAGCAAGACTGAGCAAGATCACATGATCAAACACGGGTCACGGAGATGCGGTTAATGAAGGGTTAATCAGAGGTTCGAAACTAACCGGCTTAGTGAGATCATCAATCCACAAAGGCTGTGATTTCATTAAACATGTTTTAGAGTGAAGAAATAAAGCCATACATTTTGGAATTATAATTTTACAGTTATAAAGTAAAAAATGATTAACTTTTATTATATTTTTCTTAAATACTCAATTGTTTTAATTTATATTGAAATATTACAATAGTAGTATATCTTACATTGTTTTCATTTAGTAATTGTTATAATTTTATAATGTAATAACAACAATTATAATAGTTGTTATATAGCAATAACGATATATAAATCACAATTTTGGCCAAATAGTGCAGCTCTACTAACAAACACAGGAAACATGGGCTGCTGTCAGACATGAGGAGTGTGTTCTGTGTTCTCGGGCTGATCAGTGCAGGACTCAGCTTAGAGTCCGGCTCCACACACTGCTCATCGTCTCGCATGATTCTAGGATCTGACCGATTACAGGAAGAAAGAGTTTGCTGAGGTGTGTTTATGAGCTCTGCGCGCCTGTCGTGACCCACTGACACTCTCTCTGACAGACACACACACACACACACACACATCTTCTGTCGTGACCCGCTGACACCTGTCCAATCAGCCTTCAGGGAAACTCCAGCCGAGCAACACAAGAGTGCTTGTCTCTAGGCAACAGGAGATCTAACACACACACAAACACACACACACACACACACTCACCCAGCGTGCCGGAGATGATGTCCATCTTGTGCATCACCACGTCCCGGTCCCCGATGCCTCCTCCTCGGGGCCCGTACAGTCCCACCGCATGAACCTCGTCCACGAACGTGATGGCGCCGAACTCATGAGCGACGTCACACATCTCCTCCAGCGGACACACAGCGCCTGACACACACACACACACACACACACACACACACACACTCGTGAGCTTCTGAAGCACTGACCCTGCACCAGATCCCCTGAGGCGCGCACTGACCGTCCATCGAGTGCACCGTCTCGAATGCCACGATCTTTGGGCGCGCGGGGTCTGACTGCTCCAGGAGCCGCCGCAGGTGTGACGCGTCGTTGTGCCGGAAGACGAACTTCTTGGCGCCACTGTTCCTGATGCCCTGGATCATCGAGGCGTGGTTCCCTGCGTCCGAATAGATCTCGCAGCCTGAGGATAGAAATATGGAGAATCTCAGAGAACTATCCATACAAAAAATTTAAAAAAGGAAATAAAGCCTGTTTTTATGATAATAAATCTCATTGTTTCTGGACAAGTTACTTATTGCAAATAGCTAGGGATGAACGGATTGATCGTGATGTGTACGGATAGGCTCCTCGGTTCGGCACGAGTGTCTTCTGACGGCCAGTGTTCTCTCGGTTCTGTCATGAGTGTCTCCGGTCGGCCAGTGTTCTCTCGGTTCGGCACGAGTGTCTTCTGACGGCCAGTGTTCTCTCGGTTCTGTCATGAGTGTCTCCTGTCGGCCAGTGTTCTCTCGGTTCGGCATGAGTGTCTCTTCTCGGCCAGTGTTCTCTAGGTTCGGCATGAGTGTCTTCTGTAGGCCACTGTTCTCTCGGTTCGGCATGAGAGTCTCCTGTCGGCCAGTGTTCTCTCGGTTCGGCATGAGTGTCTCCTGTCGGCCAGTGTTCTCTCGGTTCGGCATGAGTGTCTCCTGTCGGCCAGTGTTCTCTCGGTTCGGCATGAGTGTCTCCTGTCGGCCAGTGTTCTCTCGGTTCGGCATGAGTGTCTCCTGTCGGCCAGTGTTCTCTCGGTTCGGCATGAGTGTCTCCTGTCGGCCAGTGTTCTCTCGGTTCGGCATGAGTGTCTCTTCTCGGCCAGTGTTCTCTCGGTTCGGCATGAGTGTCTCCTGTCGGCCAGTGTTCTCTCGGTTCGGCATGAGTGTCTCTTCTCGGCCAGTGTTCTCTAGGTTCGGCATGAGTGTCTTCTGTAGGCCACTGTTCTCTCGGTTCGGCATGAGAGTCTCCTGTCGGCCAGTGTTCTCTCGGTTCGGCATGAGTGTCTCCTGTCGGCCAGTGTTCTCTCGGTTCGGCATGAGTGTCTCCTGTCGGCCAGTGTTCTCTCGGTTCGGCATGAGTGTCTCTTCTCGGCCAGTGTTCTCTCGGTTCGGCATGAGTGTCTCCTGTCGGCCAGTGTTCTCTCGGTTCGGCATGAGTGTCTCTTCTCGGCCAGTGTTCTCTAGGTTCGGCATGAGTGTCTTCTGTAGGCCAGTGTTCTCTCGGTTCGGCATGAGTGTCTCCTGTCGGCCAGTGTTCTCTCGGTTCGGCATGAGTGTCTCCTGTCGGCCAGTGTTCTCTCGGTTCGGCATGAGTGTCTTCTGTCGGCCAGTGTTCTCTCGGTTCTGTCATGAGGGTCTCCGGTCGGCCAGTGTTCTCTCGGTTCGGCACACTTGTCTTCTGTCGGCCAGTGTTCTCTAGGTTCTGTGATGAGTGTCTCCGGTCGGCCAGTGTTCTCTCGGTTCGGCACACTTGTCTTCTGTAGGCCAGTGTTCTCTCGGTTCTGTCATGAGGGTCTCCGGTCGGCCAGTGTTCTCTCGGTTCGGCACACTTGTCTTCTGTCGGCCAGTGTTCTCTAGGTTCTGTGATGAGTGTCTCCGGTCGGCCAGTGTTCTCTCGGTTCGGCACACTTGTCTCCTGTCGGCCAGTGTTCTCTAGGTTCGGCATGAGTGTCTTCTGTAGGCCAGTGTTCTCTCGGTTCTGTCATGAGTGTCTAGTGTCGGCCAGTGTTCTCTCGGTTCGGCATGAGTGTCTCCTGTCGGCCAGTGTTCTCTCGGTTCGGCATGAGTGTCTCCTGTCGGCCAGTGTTCTCTCGGTTCGGCATGAGTGTCTCCTGTCGGCCAGTGTTCTCTCGGTTCGGCATGAGTGTCTCCTGTCGGCCAGTGTTCTCTAGGTTCGGCATGAGTGTCTCCTGTCGGCCAGTGTTCTCTCGGTTCTGTCACGAGTGTCTCCTGTCGGCCAGTGTTCTCTCGGTTCGGCATGAGTGTCTCCTGTCGGCCAGTGTCCTCTCGGTTCTCTCACGAGAGTCTCCTATCGGTCACAAGTGTCTTCTGTCGGCCATTGTTCTCTCGGTACGGCATGAGTGACTCCTGTCGGCCAGTGTTCTCTCGGTTCTGTCACGAGTGTCTCCTGTCGGCCAGTGTTCTCTTGGTTCGGTCACAAGTGTCTTCTGTCGGCCAGTGTTCTCTCGGTTCGGTCATGAGTGAACAGCCGAGGAAGAAACCGGGTGTGTGTCCGTTTATTCGGTCTTAAAGTGACGGCAGACTAATATTCCTGCTGTCATCTGTGTCATTAATGTTAATAAAACAACGCAATAAAGCTTTAACAAAGATGAAACTATTTAATTTCTACAGTGAACAAATAGTATTATTTTACATATAGGCTTAAGTATTCATTTCTGCACCTGATTACTACTGTTAGACTTTGTAACTGTTATTTAGTATTCATCTCTGCTTGTAATGTGTGTATTTGTTCTTATTTTATTACTGACTGTTCAATTGTTTCTATTAAAGGTGAACTATGCAGGTTTTTTACCTCAACCGAACAGCTTCGGAGTCATTGGAATGGTTATAATACTCTTTTCGGTTTCAATGGTGGTCGTTTCGCACCCCCCTATCGCATGTGAGCGGAAAAAACACACTTGCAACTTTGAGCCGGCGAGCCGCCGGCCGCAGCATCAGGGAGTGTCGCGTGATATCAGGTCTCGCGATGTAACGAATTGCTTTACGGCAAAAAAGATCTGATAAAATTCTGATAAAATAAGCATCAATCAGAAATAACCCGGCGCCGTATACATGTGGTGTTCGAGGTGCACATACAATACAGACTGCCGACAGTTAAACAGGGCGCGCACAGCTCTTAAAGGGGCCACACCTTATTTCAACTCGTTACAGCTTCCATCCCACTGAACAGGTACCGATGTACAGTGCAGAGCCATCTCTGCGTGAGTGCTATTTACGACAGTACAAGTACTCCACAGCAACTCTAGGGGTCGCTGTTTGACAAAAACGGAATTCCTGCATAGTGCACCTTTAATGTTTGAACTTTATCAGTTAGGCTGGTTTTTTATGTAGATTCGAAGAACTTTAAGTAAAAAATTAAAAGCAAAGTTACAGTAATCCGTCGCTCAAAAAACGTAAATGATCTGAACCATGAATTTTGTGATCTGTTCCACGACTACAAATAAAAAATACTTCATTATGTGCATATTTAAGAATCTGAGTGTCTGTGCTTCGGAAAGGTGCGTGTTCTGCGTTACCGGGCAGCATCTTGGCGAGCGTGAAGAGCGTGGAGTCGTTGGCCACGAAGCAGGAGGTGAAGAGCAGGGCGGCGTCCTTGCCGTGCAGATCGGCCAGCTCCAGCTCGAGGTCCACGTGGAACTTGCTCGTCCCCGAGATGTTGCGCGTCCCTCCGGCCCCAGACCCGTGCTTCGCTAGAGTGTCCCTGTCAGACAGAACAAACACACCATTATATTTTGCATTAATGTCATAATGCGACATTACTCATAGTCCTGGAAATAGCCAATTCAGTTTGCTTGTGTTGCGCAGCGAGACTCACGTGATGGTCTGCAGCACCCGCGGGTGGCGGCTCATGCCCAGGTAGTCGTTGCTGCACCACACGGACACATGTCTCCTGAAGGACTGGCATTCAGAGTAATCGTCCGCCATCGGGAACTCCGTCGCTCGGCGGTTCACCGTCTTAAACACACGATACGTGTGATCGTCCTTCTTCTCCTCGATCTTCTTCTCAAAGAACTCGTCGTAACGGAAGTTGGACACGGCTGAAAGAGAAGAGGACTGCGTTTCAGGACAGGTTTACAGTGCTGTGGTCATCACTGGGGTTTACAGTGCAGTGGTCATCACTGGGGTTTACAGTGCAGTGGTCATCACTGGGGTTTACAGTGCAGTGGTCATCACTGGGGTTTACAGTGCAGTGGTCATCACTGGGGTTTACAGTGCAGTGGTCATCACTGCGGTTTACAGTGCAGTGGTCATCACTGGGGTTTACAGTGCAGTGGTCATCACTGCGGTTTACAGTGCAGTGGTCATCACTGGGGTTTACAGTGCAGTTGTCATCACTGCGGTTTACAGTGCAGTGGTCATCACTGCAGTTTACAGTGCAGTTGTCATCACTGCTGTTTACAGTGCAGTGGTCATCACTGCGGTTTACAGTGCAGTGGTCATCACTGCGGTTTACAGTGCAGTGGTCATCACTGCGGTTTACAGTGCAGTGGTCATCACTGGGGTTTACAGTGCAGTGGTCATCAGTGCAGTGGTCATCACTGGGGTTTACAGTACAGTGGTCATCACTGGGGTTTACAGTGCAGTGGTCATCACTGGGGTTTACAGTGCAGTGGTCATCACTGCGGTTTACAGTGCAGTGGTCATCACTGGGGTTTACAGTGCAGTGGTCATAACTGCGGTTTACAGTGCTGTGGTCATCACTGCGGTTTACAGTGCAGTTGTCATCACTGCGGTTTACAGTGCAGTGGTCATCACTGGGGTTTACAGTGCAGTGGTCATCACTGGGGTTTACAGTGCAGTGGTCATCACTACGGTTAACAGTGCAGTGGTCATCACTGCGGTTTACAGTGCAGTGGTCATCACTGGGGTTTACAGTGCAGTGGTCATCACTACGGTTAACAGTGCAGTGGTCATCACTGGGGTTTACAGTGCAGTGGTCATCACTGGGGTTTAGAGTGCAGTGGTCATCACTGCGGTTTACAGTGCAGTGGTCATCACTGGGGTTTAGAGTGCAGTGGTCATCACTGCGGTTTACAGTGCAGTGGTCATCACTGGGGTTTACAGTGCAGTGGTCATCACTGCGGTTTACAGTGCAGTGGTCATCACTGGGGTTTACAGTGCAGTGGTCATCACTGGGGTTTACAGTGCAGTGGTCATCACTGGGGTTTACAGTGCAGTGGTCATCACTGGGGTTTACAGTGCAGTGGTCATCAGTGCAGTGGTCATCACTGGGGTTTACAGTACAGTGGTCATCACTGGGGTTTACAGTGCAGTGGTCATCACTGGGGTTTACAGTGCAGTGGTCATCACTGCGGTTTACAGTGCAGTGGTCATCACTGCGGTTTACAGTGCAGTTGTCATCACTGCGGTTTACAGTGCAGTGGTCATCACTGGGGTTTACAGTGCAGTGGTCATCACTGGGGTTTACAGTGCAGTGGTCATCACTACGGTTAACAGTGCAGTGGTCATCACTGCGGTTTACAGTGCAGTGGTCATCACTGGGGTTTACAGTACTGTGGTCATCACTGGGGTTTACAGTGCAGTGGTCATCACTACGGTTAACAGTGCAGTGGTCATCACTGGGGTTTACAGTGCAGTGGTCATCACTGGGGTTTAGAGTGCAGTGGTCATCACTGCGGTTTACAGTGCAGTGGTCATCACTGGGGTTTAGAGTGCAGTGGTCATCACTGCGGTTTACAGTGCAGTGGTCATCACTGGGGTTTACAGTGCAGTGGTCATCACTGCGGTTTACAGTGCAGTGGTCATCACTGGGGTTTACAGTGCAGTGGTCATCACTGGGGTTTACAGTGCAGTGGTCATCACTGGGGTTTACAGTGGTCATCACTGGGGTTTACAGTGCAGTGGTCATCACTACGGTTAACAGTGCAGTGGTCATCACTGCGGTTTACAGTGCAGTGGTCATCACTGGGGTTTACAGTGCAGTGGTCATCACTGGGGTTTACAGTACAGTGGTCATCACTGGGGTTTACAGTGCAGTGGTCATCACTGGGGTTTACAGTGCAGTGGTCATCACTGGGGTTTAGAGTGCAGTGGTCATCACTGGGGTTTACAGTGCAGTGGTCATCACTGGGGTTTACAGTGCAGTGGTCATCAATGCGGCTTACAGTGCAGTGGTCATCAATGCGGCTTACAGTGCAGTGGTCATCACTGCGGCTTACAGTGCAGTGGTCATCACTGCGGCTTACAGTGCAGTGGTCATCACTGCGGCTTACAGTGCAGTGGTCATCACTGCGGTTTACAGTGCAGTGGTCATCACTGGGGTTTACAGTGCAGTTGTCATCACTGCGGTTTACAGTGCAGTGGTCATCACTGCGGTTTACAGTGCAGTGGTCATCACTGGGGTTTACAGTGCAGTGGTCATCACTGCGGTTTACAGTGCAGTGGTCATCACTGGGGTTTACAGTGCAGTGGTCATCACTGCGGTTTACAGTGCAGTGGTCATCACTGGGGTTTACAGTGCAGTTGTCATCACTGCGGTTTACAGTGCAGTGGTCATCACTGCGGTTTACAGTGCAGTGGTCATCACTGGGGTTTACAGTGCAGTGGTCATCACTGCGGTTTACAGTGCAGTGGTCATCACTGGGGTTTACAGTGCAGTGGTCATCACTGGGGTTTACAGTGCAGTGGTCATCACTGGGGTTTACAGTGCAGTGGTCATCACTGCGGTTTACAGTGCAGTGGTCATCACTGCGGTTTACAGTGCAGTGGTCATCACTGCGGTTTACAGTGCAGTGGTCATCACTGCGGTTTACAGTGCAGTGGTCATCACTGCGGTTTACAGTGCAGTGGTCATCACTGCGGTTTACAGTGCAGTGGTCATCACTGCGGTTTACAGTGCAGTGGTCATCACTGCGGTTTACAGTGCAGTGGTCATCACTGCGGTTTACAGTGCAGTGGTCATCACTGCGGTTTACAGTGCAGTGGTCATCACTGCGGTTTACAGTGCAGTGGTCATCACTGCGGTTTACAGTGCAGTGGTCATCACTGGGGTTTACATTACAGTGGTTATCACTGCGGTTTACAGTACAGTGGTCATCACTGTGGTTTACAGTACAGTGGTCATCACTGTGGTCAGTATGGCACAGAAGCCTCAGACAGGAAGTGGTTTACAGGAAGTGGTGGTCAGTATGGGACAGAAGCACGTACTCTTGGGCATGTTCTCCTGCAGCAAATGTGAGACCCGAGCTGGACGCTGCTTAATCAGCTTCTTCATGAGGTCTCCTCCCATCTTAGAGTTCAGCTCAGATGCAGAGACGTCTGTAAAAGTCAAGTCAAGTCATCTTCATTTATATAGCGCTTTTAACAATGGATTGTTTCAAAGCAGCTTTACAGAGATAAACATAATTTAAGGTAACAGATTGTTTTGGCATTATAGCGGTTCTTAAATAATGTTATTTCCAGCTAAAAGTTAACTTTGATTGATTCACCTCCGTCGAAATGATCAGACGTTTAAACGCGAACCTGTGATTAACGCTGACGGCGTTCACATGCTCATTCAGAATTGATTCTATAGTTATGTGCTTTTTAAAATATGTGCGCAGGTTTATAATTCATACAACCCAGCCTAAACAAACTACTTTTCTTGCCTATAAATTTTGATACAGAATTTTGTTTTATTTTATCACTTCGGGGTACGCGAGCCGAAATTCACAACGCTTTATCTGTAGAGTGGGAAAGGGATCCTCCATAGGGAGAGGATAGTGGACACTTCAGCACTGCATTGTCATCGGGTCCAGGCGGATCTCCTTCGTCAGATCTGGACACGGCCTAGATCCGGCAGGCTGCGGGAAAACCTCGGGATAAACAAAGACACTAATATTAGCGTAGATGCCATTCTTCTTATGATGTAACGAGTACATCAAGATTTAAGGGAAGTGTTCCCAGTTCCGGCTGACCTAATCTATGCAGCCTAACATTGAATTTATAGAAGTCTATAGTGTGTTATGTGTATGCTAGGTCAAAGAGATGTGTTTTTAGTCTAGCTTTGAACTGACAGAGTGTGTCTGCTTCCCGGACAATGGTAGGAAGACTGTTCCAAAGTTTTGGTGCTAAATAGGAAAAGGATCTACCGCCTGCAGTCGATTTAGATATTCTAGGTATTATCAACTGGCCGGAATTTTGAGATCGCAATAGACGTGAAGGACTATAATGCGTTAAGAGCTCGCTCAAGTACTGCGGAGCTAAACCATTTAGTGCTTTGTAGGTAATCAACAATATTATAAAATTTATACGATGTTTAATAGGGAGCCAATGCAGTGTTGACAGAACCGGGCTAATATGGTCATATTTCCTGGTTCTGGTAAGAACTCGAGCTGCGGTGTTTTGAACTAGCTGTAGTTTATTTATTAAGCGTGCAGGGCAACCACCCAGTAGAGCATTACAGTAATCTAGCCTTGAGGTCATGAACGCATGGACTAATTGTTCCGCATTTCCCAATGAGAGCATATGGCGTATTTTAGATATATTTTTAAGAAGGAAAAATGCAGTTTTACAGATACTAGACACGTGGCTTTCAAAAGAAAGGTTGGTATCAAAGAGCACACCCAGGTTCCTAACCGACGACAAAGACTTGACAGAGCAGCCATCAAGTGTTAGACAGTATTCTGGGTTATTACGTGTGGAAGTTTTTTGTCCAATAATTAGAATCTCTGTCTTTTCAGAATTTAGTAGTAGGAAATTAGACCTACTAGTCATTCAATTTTTTATATCAGCTATGCATTCCGTTAATTTTGTGAATTGGTAAGTTTCGTTGGGTTTTGAAGAAATATACAGCTGAGTATCATCGGCATAACAGTGAAAGCTAACTCCATGTTTCCTTATGATATCTCCTAATGGCAGCATGTACAGAGTGAACAGCAGCGGTCCTAGTACTGAGCCTTGTGGTACGCCATACTGAACTTGTGATCGATAAGACATCTCTTCATTTACTGCTACAAACTGATAACGGTCAGTTAAGTATGATTTAAACCATGCTAGTGCAATTCCACTAATGCCAACATAGTTTTCTAGTCTATTTAAAAGAATGTTGTGGTCAATGGTGTCAAATGCAGGACTAAGATCGAGTAACACTAATAGAGAGATACAACCACGATCCGATGATAAGAGCAAATCATTTGTGACTCTAATGAGAGGGGTCTCAGTACTATGGTACGGTCTAAATCCGGACTGAAAATCCTCGCAGATATCATTTCTTTCTAGAAAGGAACATAGTTGTGAAGATACTGCTTTTTCTAATATCTTTGACAGAAAAGGCAGATTCGAGATTGGCCTGTAATTGACTAATTCTGTAGGATCAAGTTGTGGTTTTTTAACAAGCGGTTTTATCATAGCCAGTTTAAAGCTTTTTGGTACGTATCCTAGAGACAAAGATGAATTAATGATATTAAGAAGAGGATATATGACCTCTGGAAACATCTCTTTCAGTAGCTTAGTCGGTATAGGATCTAACATACAAGTTGTCGATTTAGATGAATTAACGAGTTTGCAGAATTCTTCCTCTCCTATAGCAACAAATGAATCAAATTTTTCCTCAGGGAGACTACAATGCACTTCCTGATGCGATACTGTGGTAGACGGTTGCATAGTTATAATTTTGTCCCTGATATTATCAATCTTATAAGTGAAGAAGTTCATAAAGTCATCACTGCTGTGTTGCTTGGACACTTCTGAGCTTGAAGCTTTCTTTTTCGTTAGTTTAGCCACTGTTTCAAATAAATACCTTGGATTATGTTTATTTTCTTCTAATAGGTTTGAAAAATAAGCAGATCTAGCAGCTTTTAAAGCCTCTCTGTAAGCAATCGAGCTCTCTTTCCACGAAATCCGAAATACCTCTAGTTTAGTTTTCTTCCAGTTGCGCTCCATTTTCTTTTTTTAAAACAGTAACAGTCAGACAGGAGATGCTCGAACACAGCGTAGGGGACTCAGTCAGAGCGACTACTCACTTCTAGAGCTTCTAACGGTGAAAGGACTGTAAAAACCACGACGTACACAACTTCAAATAATACAAGATTAGACAAACACGTTTTCTAAAAGTATAACCCTCACAATTCAAAACACTTGATCCAATAATCCATAGTCCATATATATATATATATATATATATGTAATTATATACTGTAAAACATTATCGTGATTTTAACGGTAAAAGACTCTAAAAATGCTACAGTGAAAAACTTCACATTTTTTTTACTTTTGTTGAAATAACCATTTCTTCATAGTTTTTTCTAATCAGTTATGTACATTAGGGTTTTTATGTTACATTTAATGTTGTTAAAATGATGTTTATTGCATTTTTTAATTTTCATGTGTGTTACCATGATGGTGTTTAGTGTGTGTGAATGAGACCGCAGATTCTATATATTAGTATCTTTCTTGTGGAAAATCAGTTTGTAATGAGCTTTGATTCATCATGTGACTCATCTCCACTGTGATTGGTGGTTGTTAGTGTATTAAATTGGTAAAATCCATCTTCAAATTAGTACTTCAATAGGTCGGTAAATGAACATTATATAAGATAATATGAAATATTGAAATATGTTTTTTTACTGTAAATTTAAGTTAAGTCTGTAAAAACCATAATGATGCTAAGGTATTTTTTAAATTCCTGGCAACCACAGCTGACGTTTTTTACCGTAAATTAAACAGATTTTTTTTACAGTATATAGGGGTGTAACAATATATCGTGCCACAATATATCGCAATACAAAAATGCAACAATAATATGTATCGTGGATAGTTCCCCCCCTGAAAAATGTGAGAAAATAATTCAAGTTTTCAGAGTTTTAGAGTCAGTACTACATTAAACTACTATATATAATGTTGATTATAATGTATAATAATGCAATGGGGGAATATTTGTGGCTCCTGATAATTACAAATGATACCTGACCAGTAAAAAGTGTCCAACATTATTTTAAATATATCTAGTCAGTGAAAAAGTGCGAGAATATTCTAAAATAGTTATTTTTAGCCTCAGATCATGAATATTTTTATTCTGGTGTCACCATTGTCCTTGGGTTAAAAGCACTGAGTTCAAGCCTATTTATTTACACACACAATGTAATATCAAAGTTAGCATTTTAATCAACAGTACATTTTTTGTTAACCTTTTATCATATGTCTTGGAGTATCGCAATAATATCGTATCGTGAGTTCAGTATCGTGATATGTATCGAATCGTGACATGAAGGTATCGTTACACCCCTAACAGTATATCACATTTGATCTTTGCATTGGTCTGAACTGAAACGACAGATGCGCTTTCCCTCTCTGCCGGTAGGTGGCACTTAAGGAAGAGCATGAAAACACACGTGCTCACGAACCTTTGCACACGGTGCGAATCTCAGACACGTCCTCCTGTAGAGCCAGGCTGGCCTGCCGCACCACAGCACTGCTGCCCTGGCCCATCTCTGCCGCCAGGAACGGGCACTTGGAGGAGGAGGAGCCGGTGGGGGGGTGAACCTCGGGGGGAGCGGGGCCCTCAGGGGCCGCGGTCACATCTGAAGCAGAGACGACACTCTTCAGCAAACAACTCTCACTCACCTCACTCACACTCACTGACCGTGACCGCTGGAGGTTGTGGACCCGAGGGAGCGCACCAGTGGCCTCGAGGCGAGCTCCATCATGACGGGACACTTCACTCACACACACACACACAAACCTCACTCACACACACTGACCGTGAACGCTGGAGGTTGTGGACCCGAGGGAGCGCACCAGTGGCCTCGAGGCGAGCTCCATAATGACGGGAGACCTCACACACACACACCTCACTCACACACACTGACCGTGAACGCTGGAGGTTGTGGACCCGAGGGAGCGCACCAGTGGCCTCGAGGCGAGCTCCATAATGACGGGACACCTCACTCACACACACTGACCGTGAACGCTGGAGGTTGTGGACCAGAGGGAGCGCACCAGTGGCCTCGAGGCGAGCTCCATAATGACGGGACACTTCACTCACACACACAGACACCTCACTCACACACACACACTGACCGTGAACGCTGGAGGTTGTGGACCCGAGGGAGCGCACCAGTGGCCTCGAGGCAAGCTCCATAATGACGGGACACTTCACTCACACACACAGACACACACACACAAACCTCACTCACACACACACACTGACCGTGAACGCTGGAGGTTGTGGACCCAAGGGAGCGCACCAGTGGCCTCGAGGCGAGCTCCATAATGACGGGACACTTCACTCACACACACACACCTCACTCACACACACACTGACCGTGAACGCTGGAGGTTGTGGACCAGAGGGAGCGCACCAGTGGCCTCGAGGCGAGCTCCATAATGACGGGACACTTCACTCACACACACAGACACACACACACAGACACACACACACAGACACACACACACAGACACACACACACAGACACACACACACAGACACACACAGACACACACAGACACACACAGACACACACAGACACACACAGACACACACAGACACACACAGACACACACAGACACACACAGACACACTGACCGTGACCGCTGGAGGTTGTGGACCAGAGGGAGCGCACCAGTGGCCTCGAGGCGAGCTCCATAATGACGGGACACTTCACTCACACACACAGACACACACAGACACACACAGACACACACAGACACACACAGACACACACAGACACACACAGACACACACACACACACTGACCGTGACCGCTGGAGGTTGTAGACCCGAGGGAGCGCACCAGTGGCCTTGAGGCGAGCTCCATCATGACGGGACACTTCACGGCGTACGCTACCAGGCTCTTGCGGGTCTGCTGCAGGAAGGCCTGGGGAACGCGGGACAGGAACGGGCAGCGCATCAGGGCGTCCATGGATGATCCTCCAGAGTCTGAAACACAAGAGGCTCGTTAGATCCGGCAGTCTGCGGTCGTGTGTATGTGAGCGTGTTTCTGTAACTCTCACACGATTGGCTCAGAGCCAAGGCTTGAATCACATGATCACGGCTCACGGGGATCAAACCACTGTAATGCTGAACTCTTACAGTAATCTGACCCCAAACACACCTTCAGCTGTACACTCAACACAAACACACACACACACACACACACACACAGTTAGACCATTAAATCTGATGACTTCCTCGTTCAGATCACTGTGATTCAGAGAAAAGCCTGTCAGGTGACTCATGATGATCTCTGATCAGTGTGTGTGTGTGTGTGTGTGTCTGTCTGTCTCACCTCTCCAGTGTGAAAAGAACTGTGTATATAAATGTGTATAAAATGTAAAACAACCTAAAAATGGACGAATTCGAACTATGAATAGTATTTATTGAATGAACATTTGTCTTGTTCCCTATTGAACTCTTACTTCACTTCACGCAGTTTTCACACACATCATGAAATAACGTATAGATTTGAAGATAATCTGCCGCTAAAGTGGAGACTTTGACTACTATTAGGAGATTTAAAGCTCGTGTAGGAGCGCGACGCGACCGTCAATGAAGCCGCGACTCTTTAATAAACAAACCCCCACTCACCTCACTGATGTCCGAGATTATTACTCCTTTCTATCGCTGAGTGTCCCGCTGTCGATGAAGAGTATTTTATCGCCTATTTGTGTGAGCAATGAGCGCGTTGTGTCGTTATCCTGCACTGAGGACGACCGAGAGGGCGAGCGGCGCACAGGGATTATATCAAACCAACAAATATCGCGAGAGTTGCGTAACACTCTGCACCGAATCACATAAAACCATCAAATATCGCGAGACTTGCGTCATACTGCCCGTCAGAGCCGACACGACTATTTCCTTCCTCGTGAGAGCTTGGGTTGTTATCTTTCTCATTTTAAACTTTTCATTGAACGATATATTCTTCTATTTTTCTGGGAGTGACTATGCTATTGATAATGTTGTTAATTTGTGTTGCATTGTACATTTTTTATTCACAAAAACAAATTTCTCAAGATTTTGCCTAGATTTGATGTCTTTATTGCTGAGATTTCCCTTATTGTAAAATCTCTTAACCCTCTGGGGTCGGCAAACGCGCCTATTTTTTTTTCACATAGTAGCAAAATAGACTTAAAATACTCCGTCCTTTTTGGTCATACAGACTTAAGAAATATGAAAAAATAAACAGTTGAATGTCTTCTTTTTTATGTGTCCACTTACAATCGAAACAAAACATTGTGCTTTTGTAAAATAAAGAAAATAAACAGGGTGTGCTTTCTGGCTCTCCCTCACCGTGAACTTTTTTTTTTGGAGCACGTCTCTAAACTTAAAGGGTTAGTTCACCCAAAAATGAAAATTAAGTCATTAATTATATAGTCATCGTGGAAATCTCTTGAAGTCTCGTTTCAGGCCTACAAGGAAGAAAAGGAATAGTCGAATAAAGTTGTTATTTTTGTTTGTTTTTTCGCACAAAAAGTATTCTCGTCGCTTGATAAACTTATAGTTGAGCCACTGTTGTGACATGGAATATTTAAACATTTTCTTTAATGACTTTCTGGGCCGTCCGGTGTCATTCCCTTAGGGAGCCTATGTAGCAGTCATAAATCTCTCAGATTTAATCATAAATATCTTCATTTGTGTTCCGAAGACGAACGAAGGCCTTACGGGGTTGGTACAGCATGGGGGTGAGTAATTAATGACTTAATTTTCATTTTTGGGTGAACTAACCCTTTAAACAAAACTCAGCGAATACTATTCTCCCAGGCATGAGCTATATATCTTTTTTTATAATCATCTACAGTAAGTGTGTACTTTTAAATGGTATAATTCATAACAAAAACAAATATTCTCTGTTTATGTAATCTATATGAAAAGAGAGAGATGTCAATCGTTCTCATTTGAGCTCATTATCTTTTAATTTGATCACGCCCACCGAGAGCGCGCGCTATTCAAACGCAAATGATCTGAGGCTATCCATTAGGGGTGGGAATCTCTAGGCACCCCACGATTCGATTCGATTACGATTCAGAGGGCTGCGATTCGATGCTAAATCGATTATCTGAATCTTTTTGTGTGACTATAAATACTTTGGTTTAAAAGTAAGTAATGACCCATAAAGAATTAACGTACAATAGATTTTATTAACATTGCAAAGAACCAACAGGAAAATAAATGTGTGCCTGAACTAGCAGCATACTTGTAGTAAATTAATAGTATAACAACGACCGGTACAGCCGAGTGTTTTTCCTCCTCTGGGTGGAAACGCGTCATATGGCTTCTCATATTTGTATTGTTTCCGAAATATTTTAGTTTTATTCTACAAAGCTTACAACTAGTGTGACTCTTGACTGTCCAGCTCCTTTCCCCCTTCAACTTCAGAAGCCAAAATATTTCCACACGTCAGCTTTTAACGAGTGTGTTTGGATCTCGCGCGCCATCGCGTCTCTGTTATGTGCACGCCACAGACGGTCCGGGCGGGCACTGCACTTCCGCGCTTCAGAGTTCCGTCTTTTGCGTTCCGTCAATATTAAGTTATTATAAATATATATCTTAAAAAAAAAATATTTTTTTTGAAAATCGATTTTTGACATTTGTGAATCGATTCAGAATCGTCCACGTCCGCATCGCGATGCATCTAAGAATCGATTTTTTCCCCCACCCCTACTATCCATGCAAACGTGTCAACACCCACATCAACTCGATAAAACACAAGTTTAATCAGATTACAGTAGGCTACTTTACTTCTTTTTGCGAGGCTGTAAGGAATAATCCTGGGATACATCAGAAGTGCTGGTTTAAATTCATTTCGAAGAGCAAGGATCAAGCTGATGTGAATAGTAAGTTTTTTATTATTAAGTGTTTTGTTGTAATCGCCATATGGAATAGCCTATGTAAACCGCAAAAAGACTGTTTAAATATGAATCGCTTTCTGTGTGTGAATGAATGAACAGCTTTTACCAAACTATATTGCTATACTGAGATGAGTAAAAATCGACTGAAAATGTTGAAATAAAATGTCTTTGTACAAGCAACTTAAACTGCAAATTAACATTTATATGCCCTAATATATCATAAATACAACACAATCTCTTGAAAGTGTGTATCTATAGCACGAATTTAATTTCTCGTACCATCCTGCGCCAAAAATACGCACTGTACCATTTGGGTAGGATTAGGTGTGTGGAGTGCATGTGTAGGCCTATTACACCCCATAAAGTGTGAAACATTTATGCACACGTAAACTGCGTATCATATGCACCCAAAATCAATTTTTGGTATGAGAAATTAAATTTGTGCAATAGATATAGGCCTATACATGTTGCTCACATCTTATAGTAGCCCTGTTTGTGCTGAATGGAGTGTAATTTCACCTGTGCCAGTTTATAAGCAACTGAAAAAAGCACAAATGTCAGGGCATCTCAAAACATCTCAAGGACCCCAAACAAACACACCCTAGACCCCAGAGGGTTAAACTCATCGATAACAGTAAGAACAACACATTTCTTAAGAAGTATGTACATTTTTTTCCTACTTGTTGAGGAGCTATAGTTTTACTTTTTTTTTATAATTTTTATTTTTTTATGTATTTTTTTGTTAAAGCTACACTGTGTGATTTTTACCCCCATCTAGTGGTGAAAAGGTATTTGACCGTCCAGTGAATATTAGTTTCTGTTTCTCTCAATTCCGATTTCGTTTTAACTCCTAAGGTGGCCAATGTAGTCCAAGATTAACATGGCTTCCAGTTCGACCTCGTCCATGAGTGTTCCTTCAAGTGATGAGGTTATTTTAGAAAACTATTATAATTTGCAGTAATTAAATTTGTCAGGTAACATATAGGTTATGACATCTATGTAAAATGAATAATAGTTTTATGTTTTTGTAATTTTTTTACCATTTCATTGCTAACATCAGTTATCAGGTTCCCAGACGAATACAAGCTAATCTTAGTAAAGTAACTTTTATTTTTAACTTTTAACTCTTTTTTGCTTCCTTGGCGACTCTGATACGTATCCTCGAGAATAAGAGTGATCCTCCATCAGCAACAGACTTTCAAAAAGGCTTTCAGGTTTTTATATATCAGTCTCAAGCAATCCCCCTCTTCACATTCGACACGGTGCCATCGAGTGTTAAAACGCGAAAGGCGAAGCTTGAATTAACGGGTATGTCCCTCTTTGGCTAATGTACTTTCAAGATGGAGGGGCAACATGGCGACCGACATTAGAACCCCTGACCCGTATGTATTTTTAATGGCATATTATACACTCACGAGAATACTTTATTACTTGAACGAAGTAAATATACATTAATGAGCACATATATTTTTGAAAGAACTAAGTGTTTTTAGCTAAGAATAAACTAAAAAAGTTACACAGTGTAGCTTTAATGTATTCAATGCAGTGCTGTTTCTTCTTTGTAAAAGAAATCATAATAAAAAAAACTATTTCCTTCCTCGTATTCATCATCTCATAAACTATTTACAGTATAAAACCCTTTGTTATTTCCTGTAGAAAGATTACTCCTTTATTTGTGTCTCTGTTTGTTTATGCTGTTAAAAGGGAGTGTACAGGTAGAAAGTTGAGCAATACCAGATTTTGACGATACGCCCTCTTACAGGAATATTGCCATAGAGTATTTCACATCGAAAATGAAAATTCATACTTTAAAAGGCACGTAGCCAATGACTCTTTCCTTCGCGCAGTACAAAAGACAGAATACTATTCACTGTCATTGTACCATTTTGTGTGTTGTATTCTTGTAGTGCGCTTTGAGAGGAAACTTCTAAACGCGGCATAAAAAAATTACGTTTATTATTATAGTTTAATAATACAATGTACATCGTTTCAAAGCATGATGTTCATGATGTTAATGTTTATGACACCTAATTGTTCACATTATTGTATAGTTGTATATGATGACGACAATGTGATTTGCAATATTTTTTACCGTATGAACGTGTAAAAAATAAGCTATAAAAGTGAATCATGACTGAGTGTCAGTCCCCAAATTTATGTTTAATATCTTGTGTTCCACGGAAGAAAAAAGTCATTGAGTCATTGAATGACATGAAGGCGAGGAATGGACAATTTTCATTATTGGATTAAAAATACATTTATTTAAGTGTTAATGAATGTAAGTCATGTAGCCTATAACAAATATATAGGAAATATAGTTCATTAAATCACGATAAATGAGTTGTTTAAACGTGCTGGATGAGGAGGAGGATATATAAAATATTTATAGACATTAAAGTCACCATGAAATCAAAATTGACAGTTCTTATTTTTTAAGGAAATATTGCACAATAATGCATACCAATGTTTGTTTTTTTTGGATAAAGGACATTCAATTTATTACAAAATTAGCAAAATAGAGCGAGCTTTAGTGATTACAAACATTTAATTACTACAATACTAATTTCTCACTAGAAATGAAGTTGGACAAAAACGTACATTTACAGGAATGTACGGACTAGTGAAATGATTACCTTGAATGCAAAGTCACTTTAGACCAAAGCATCTGCGTAAATGTAATGAAGTGCAACTCGTAGCAGGAGTGAATAGGTATATTTAGTTAATGATACTTTGATATGACTGAGTAACTGAAGTATTTTCTACATGTTGCAGGAATAAGACACAGAATTTCTTACACATTGTTTGAAGTCTGTTAAATCATTACCCAAAAGCCCATGCTGTGTGTGTGTGTGTGTGTGAGAGAGAGAGCGCCCTCAGCAGATGATCCTTTATTTGAGAATATTGCAGTGTTTATTCTACATGATTTATGGGTGCACATCATTATTGTGTTAATAATCTTGAATCAGAATAAGTTCCTCTTGCAGCATCTCGTCTTCTCTGATGATGTGGGCGGAGCAACCTGTCACTCACAGGAGATCACCCCAAACCACAAGCATCCAACCAGCCAATCAATTCCCCACAGACACAATCAAGCAATATGACAGATCAGGTGTGACATCACTATGGCGGATCAGGTGTGACATCACTATGCCGGATCAGGTGTGACATCACTATGACGGATCAGGTATGACATCACTATGACGGATCAGGTGTGACATCACTATGGCGGATCAGGTGTGACATCACTATGCCGGATCAGGTGTGACATCACTATGCCGGATCAGGTGTGACATCACTATGACGGATCAGGTATGACATCACTATGATGGATCAGGTGTGACATCACTATGACGGATCAGGTATGACATCACTATGACGGATCAGGTGTGACATCACTATGGCGGATCAGGTGTGACATCACTATGGCGGATCAGGTGTGACATCACTATGACGGATCAGGTGTGACATCACTATGGCGGATCAGGTATGACATCACTATGGCGGATCAGGTGTGACATCACTATGGCGGATCAGGTGTGACATCACTATGACGGTTCAGGTGTGACATCACTATGAAGGATCAGGTATGACATCACTATGGCGGATCAGGTGTAACATCACTATGACGGTTCAGGTGTGACCACTATGACGGATCAGGTATGACCAGTGGTGGAAAGAGTACTGAAAAAGCATACTTAAGTAAAAGTACTGTTACTTGTCAAAAAATGTAGTGAGAGTAGAGTAAAAGTACCGGTCCTAAAAACTACTCAAAGTAGGAGTAAAAAATAGCCATTTTAAAAGTACTCAAGAGTAGTGAGTAGTGAGTATTATGCTATGAATGTTAGTCCACCTTATACCCTGCAAATTGAAAATGTAGCTTACTCTTTTATCACAGATTCATAGAAAAAAAGAAACAGTATTTCAATATTTCTCCAACAGTTTTATTTTTGACTGCTAGCACTAAAAATACAGCGTTTCCCCTACCATTGTTTTGGACGACCCCCGCCCCCCCTAAAATGCTGACAAAATCCAGTCATAAAAAAGGAATTTATAACTCGGACTTTCACGGAATTTGTAAATTTTTTGAGGAATAAATAGAAAGTAGTTCAGTACACTTGAAATCAAATCGCGATATAGTGTGCGTGTGTGTGAATATTAAACCACAAAGACAATTTAAATATGAATCCTGCATGTTCTATGTGAATGAATGGTGCAGCCGACGCGCAGTTCCCTTTCAAGGGAACTCGAGCTGCGTCGAACGCTGCGGGAACGCCTCTGCGTTGTGCGTCATGAAGCACGTATGGAATCAGCCCAATGGAGAGATGAAACGTCATAGGCGGGTGACGTCATCGACCAGGAAACTATAAAGCACCCCAAAAACATAAGCGCAGTAGCTTCTGTGCCTTCAGTCGCGCTACATGTGAATCTGTCCCTGTCTGATATTGTTTGTCTTACATACCCTGCACCACACAAACAATTTATCCTATATATATATATATATATTGAGAGATTATGGCGGACGAACAGCAGTTTAGAAAGTGTGTTCCTCCCTGCTCGCGTTATTTAACGAGCGGGGATACACATGATCTTTGTGTTGTTTGTTTGGGAGTTCAGCATGCCCAGTTTGCTCTCGAGGGAGCAGACTGTGAGCATTGCGAGCGTTTGCCGTTAAGGACGCTCCGCTCCCGCCGATCGCTCTTTGAGGAGAGCGGTTCGGTGCGCGCTCCCCGCGGTTCGGGTCCCGCTTCTGCCGAGGCAGAGCGGCGGCGCTTATCGTGGGGATCGCAGATGGATCTCTCAGCGGGGGTTGAGACGGGCGCTGCCTTATCTCTCCCTTCACCTGTGAGATCCAGTGCCTCATTCCTGGGTTCGGAAGCACGCGCTGCGGTTTCTTCCGCTCAGGATGAGGCACCCGTACTACAGCTATCCAGTTCTGAGGAGCTGGATGTTGTTAGTGTGGAGGGAGAGACTGAGGATTCGCCACCTCACTCTCCCGAAAGTGATGAGCTTATGGAGGTTTTAACACGAGCTGTTGAAAAACTCAGTATTGAATGGCCAGTGATTAGACAGGAGTCTGTGTCAAAATCGAAACTGGATGAAAGATTTTTGCCCTCACGTGTTCAGCCTCCACGCCGGTGTCTGCCGTTCTTTCACGATCTCCACACTGAGGTGTCGAGATCGTGGAAGAAACCGGTTTCATATAGAATATTTAGTCCCCAGACATCAACATATTCAAATATAATGGGGGCTAGATCATATGGTTATGGCGCTTTGCCTCGCGTGGAAGAGACGCTCGCGAGCTATCTCTCCCCCGAGGCGGCGTCATCTTTTAAAACACCGGTATTACCCACCAAGCCCCTCAGAAATACATCTGCTTTGGTGGGTAAAGCGTATTCGGCTGCAGGTCAGGCTGCGTCATGTCTGCATACAATGTCAATCTTGCAGGCATACCAGGCTGACCTGCTGAGGGACGTGAGTGAGAGTGAGGCAGTCAGTACTGACGTAGTTCGAGAACTGCGTCAGGCTGCTGATTTATCCCTGCGCGCCACCAGAGAATCGGCCAAGCTAGTGGGTCGATCTATGGCAGCTCTGGTGGCCGCAGAAAGACATCTCTGGTTAAATCAGACAAATATGAAAGAGAAAGAAAAAGCTTTTCTTTTAGATGCTCCTCTCTCTCCATCGGGGTTATTTGGCGAAGCTGTTAATTCTGTTATAGACAAATTCCAGGAAGAGAAAAAACAAGCTGCAGCTTTCAAAAAATTTCTCCCGTTAAAAATTCACGTCCCTGGGGCTGCTCCGGCGGGAGCAGCCCCGGCCGTCTACAAGCTCATCCCATAGGGCGCAGCAGAAGCAGAGTGTCGCGTCTCGTGCTCCCCCTGCTGGACAGTGGGCTCAGGCGCGGCACTCTCAGCCGAAGTCTTCTAGCAATAGACCTGATCTGAGGACAGTGATATTGTCTAAGAAGGCTTCAGCTAAGAAGAAGTCCTGACGCCGAGGCGTTCAGGATGCTGAGGGTGGTCCCCACCGAGGCGGAAAGGAGTTCACCTCTCTTTACGGTGCCCATTCTTCCTCGGTGCCCTCAGGGGGCCGTTCTACCAACCCCGCCTTCATGCCGGGGCGTAGGCGGTCCCAGCGAGCGTTTTCCCGAGGGACGCTCGCTCCCTCTGAGGAGGGTCTCACAGCAGTCAAACCAGTCGTTCCCTGCCGGTGCGCCATTACAGGGCGCTGTGTTTGCTGCTCAAGTTACACCAGAGGCCAGTCTCGAGAGACTGGTACCCTTAGTAGATTTTCTGGCAGAGTGGAAAAGCCTTCCAAGAATATCTCATTGGGTCCTGCAGACAGTAGAAAAAGGATATGCTATCCAGTTCAGGTGTCGTCCACCAAAATTCAGAGGGGTTCTGCACACAGTGGTGGGCCCCGAGCAGGCTCTGGTAATGGAACAAGAGGTGAAAACGCTCCTCCAAAAGGAGGCTATAGAACGGGTTCCTCCTCCCAGTTTGGAGTCAGGTTATTACAGCCGATATTTCATCGTTCCAAAGAAGGATGGGGGGTTGCGTCCAATTTTAGACCTGCGCCTGTTGAATCGCTCGGTAGGGAAGCTAAAATTCAAGATGCTCACTATCAAGCAGATCGTGTCTCAAATCAGATCCGAGGACTGGTTTGTCACGATAGATCTAAAGGACGCATACTTCCACATTTCCATCCTTCCACAACACAGGAAGTTCCTGAGGTTCGCCTTCGGGGGCGAGGCGTACCAGTACAGGGTTCTTCCGTTTGGCCTAGCTTTATCACCCCGCACTTTCACGAAATGCATGGATGCAGCACTAGTGCCTCTGAGGCTTCAGGGCATTCGTATTCTCAATTACATCGACGATTGGTTGATTTTGGCTCAGACGGAGCAGATGGCGGTTCGGCATCGAGATGTCGTCCTCGCTCATATCAGAAAGTTGGGGTTGAGGCTGAACGCAAAGAAAAGTGTACTATCTCCTTCTCAGAAGACCACTTTTCTGGGTGTCGTTTGGGATTCGGTCTCGATGCGGGCGCGGCTCTCTCCGACCCGCATCGCTTCGATTCTCTCAGCTGTGAAACAAGTAAAGCTAGGCCAGCTACTCACTGTGAAGCAGTTTCAGAGACTGTTGGGTCTGATGGCAGCAGCGTCCAACGTTATACCTTGCGGCCTGTTGTACATGAGACCGTTACAGTGGTGGCTCAGGACCAAGGGATTCTCCCCGAGGGGAAATCCGCTCCGCACGTTCAAAGTCACGCGGCGCTGCCTTCGTGCTCTGGTCATGTGGAGAGAAACTTGGTTCCTATCCAAAGGTCCTGTGCTGGGGGCTCTTTGTCGTCGCATAACGCTAACGACGGATGCTTCCCTCACAGGGTGGGGGGCGGTCATGAGTGGCCGCCCAGCCCAAGGTCTGTGGCAGGACCATCATCTATCGTGGCATATAAATTGTCTAGAGATGTTGGCTGTGTTTCAGGCTCTGAAACACTTCTTAGCAGGCCTGAGGGGCCATCATGTGTTAGTTCAATCAGACAACACGTCGGTGGTCTCTTATATAAATCATCAGGGGGGCCTGCGGTCTCGCCGGCTTTACAAGTTGGCCCGTCAGATCCTCCTGTGGTCCCAGGGGAAGCTACTATCACTGAGAGCAATGTATCTTCCCAGGTATTTAAATGTGGTAGCGGACTCCCTGTCGAGGCAGGGGCCGAGGCCAGGGGAATGGAGACTCCACCCCGAGGTGGTGGAGCTCCTTTGGTTGAGTTTCGGTCGCGCCGAGGTGGACCTATTCGCTTCCAGGGAGACCACGCATTGTCATCTGTGGTTCTCCATCAGTCATCCAGCCCCCCTGGGGTTGGATGCTATGGTGCAGCCGTGGCCGAGGTCACGCCTGTACGCCTTTCCCCCGATTGCTCTGCTACCAGGAGTTCTGGAGAGGGTTCGCCGGGACGGGGTCAGCCTACTATTAGTAGCCCCGTTTTGGCCGGCCCGAGTATGGTTTGCGGACCTGATTTCTCTCCTGGACGGCTCTCCCTTGGAGCTCCCGGTCAGGAGGGATCTACTCTCTCAGGCGGGTGGCACGATATGTCACCCCCGCCCAGAATTGTGGAAACTGTGGGCTTGGCCTCTGAGGGGGCCCAGCTCATAGAGTCTGGTCTCTCAACCGAGGTTGTTGAGACCATTCTTCACTCCAGAGCTCCATCCACGAGGAAGCTTTATGCCTTGAAGTGGAAACTTTTCACTTCTTGGTGTGGAGAACACCTGCAGGACCCAGTTAACTGCCCAGTGGGTGCAGTGCTGGAGTTCCTGCAGGAGCGCTTCTCCACAGGGTTATCCCCCTCCACACTAAAGGTGTATGTGGCGGCACTAGCTGCTTACCACGTCCCTTTCAGTGGAGTTTCTCTTGGGAGACACCCGCTTGTAACTCGTTTCCTCCGTGGCACTTTGAGGCTGAGGCCAGCAGTTCGTACGAGGGTGCCGACCTGGGATCTGGCCATTGTATTGGAAGGTCTTTCCCTAGCTCCTTTTGAACCTATCGAAGAAGTTCCTGAGAAGTTTCTCACTTTTAAAACTATCTTTTTACTTGCTATCTCCTCATTAAAAAGAATCGGAGATTTGCAGGCTCTGTCGGTGTCACCCTCGTGCCTGGAATTTTCGCCTGGCATGGTTAAGGCTTTTCTGCATCCTAGACCAGGTTACGTTCCCAAGGTCCCTACTAATGTATTAGACCTACGGTTCTGCAGGCTTTCTGTCCTCCTCCATTTATGTCATCGGACCAGGAGAAACTAAATTTACTCTGCCCTGTTAGGGCGTTAGACGCTTATGTCCACAGAGCTGCCCTGTGGAGGAAATCAGAACAACTATTTGTATGTTTCGGGCCATCCAGGAAAGGGTGCCCTGCGTCTAAACAGAGAATGAGCAAGTGGGTGGTCGAGGCTATCTCACTTGCTTATGAGTCGGCTGGTCAGCCTTCACCTTTGGCTGTTCGAGCCCACTCTACTAGGAGTATGGCTGCTTCCAAAGCTCTATTGTCGGGGGTTTCCCTGAGTGACGTTTGTGATGCGGCTGGATGGTCTTCACCGCATACTTTTATTAAGTTCTATGACCTAGACTTAAGTTCTACCCCTGGGGCACAAGTGCTCTCGTCCTCTGTGCGCTAGTTCTCACATGGCGGTCATTTGGTCCTATGGCGACGTGGGTATTCGCGTTCCCGCAGCGTTCGACGCAGCTCGAGTTCCCTTGAAAGGGAACGTCTCGGTTACGTATGTAACCCTAGTTCCCTGATAGGGAACGAGACGCTGCGTCGTTCCGCCATACTCCCGGCACTCCCGTTAGCGCTTCCTTCAGGCCTATCAGAAGCTACTGCGCTTATGTTTTTGGGGTGCTTTATAGTTTCCTGGTCGATGACGTCACCCGCCTATGACGTTTCATCTCTCCATTGGGCTGATTCCATACGTGCTTCATGACGCACAACGCAGAGGCGTTCCCGCAGCGTTCGACGCAGCGTCTCGTTCCCTATCAGGGAACTAGGGTTACATACGTAACCGAGACGTTTCATTTACCACACACACACACACACACACTGAAGCACGTGTGAGGTGTGACGCTTGCGCTGTTTTTTTGCCTATATGAAGACACAAATGCATGAACTTCCTCCAGGCTCAAGATCCACTCCGAAAGTCACTTCGTGAACAAAATAAATTGGCGCCAGGTGTCTCGAAGTCTGTTGATGCTGGTTTGATGCAAAATTTTCCGCGCGCGATTTGATTTGACGGGAATCACGCATGGAGTCACATGATGACTTATTATAAAAATAATTATTAATATAAATGTAGCGACGGCAGGTTCAGGGAAAATAGCGCAGTAAAAGTACCGATACAGCACTTAAAATGTACTCAAGTAAAAGTACACTGTTTTTAAACTACTTAAAAAAGTACAATTCCTAAAAAAAACTACTCAATTACAGTAACGAGAGTATTTGTAATTCGTTACTTTACACCACTGGGTATGACATCACTATGGCGGATCAGGTATGACATCACTAAGGCGGATCAGGTGTGACATCACTATGGTGGATCAGGTGTGACATCACTATGGCGGATCAGGTATGACATCACTATGACGGATCAGGTATGACATCACTATGGCGGATCAGGTGTAACATCACTAAGGCGGATCAGGTGTGACATCACTAAGGCGGATCAGGTATGACATCACTATGGCGGATCAGGTATAACATCACTAAGGCGGATCAGGTGTGACATCACTATGACGGATCAGGTATGACATCACTATGGCGGATCAGGTGTGACATCACTATGACGGTTCAGGTATGACATCACTAAGGCGGATCAGGTATGACATCACTATGGCGGATCAGGTATGACATCACTATGGCGGATCAGGTATGACATCACTAAGGCGGATCAGGTATGACATCACTATGGCGGATCAGGTATGACATCACTAAGTCAGTGTTTCAGAATGGGGTTTTTGGGTAAAGGGCTGAATAAGGTCTGTGACGAACACAAGCTCAAGACACTTTCACCTTTTATTCTACGACTTAAAATGACTGTATTACCCATTCGTGATTACTGAAGCTGTTACGTGTCTTGAAAAAGACAAGTATCATAAACCCTTGTTGATCACACAGCTTGTTTTTTAGCGATTATCCAAAAGCCTATGGGAAAACCCTGTTGGGTGTTTGTCGAGGGAACCGGTGCAATGGGAACTGATGATTGGCCTACAGTTACTCTATAGGGAGGGAACGGGCAGCTGTAACGTTCTGGAAATGGAAAACACAAGCCGAAGATCAGGGTTACACACAAACTTTACTGGTTCAGCTCAAGCATCAGACACAACATCAACGAGAACCCACCAACGACTGACCAGAACACACACAGGAGGAAATGAGGACTCTAACCAGACATAGGTGAGGAAGATCAACTAATCAGGGACTAACGAGAACAGGCGCAGACACTACACTGTGACACCAACGCAACTTGCACAAATCTACATGGTTAACATGGATGAATTGATCATTTAATTTACAGCCTTTCATTAGTGCTTTAATCAGTGTTTAGCTTTCACTCCATATTTGTTTTTAGCTAATCAGCATTCGCTCTTAAAAATAATGGTTCCAAAATAAAGGGTTTTCGCTGTGATGCTATTTTTATTCCCCAATGAACCTTTCAGACATCAGTTCTTTAAGGGAACATTTTTTCTTAGTGTGAAAAATATTTTAATAATCTGAAGAACCTAAAGCAGCAGAAGGGGGTGACTCACACACCTGCAAACTGAGACTACAACACACACACGCACACACACACACACACACACTCACACAAACACGCACGCACACACTCACACACACACAGACTCACACACACTCACACTCACACTCACTCACACACACACACACACACACACACACACTCTCACTCTCACTCTCACACACACACACACACACACACACACACACACACGTTCTGTCAGAGACAGCTGCTCATGAGAACCTCCTGAAAACAGAAAACTGAACCAAAAACAAAGAAACTATATTTGTATGTAAAGAACAGCTCTTTATTCTCATCACTGAAGGAAATTATACACATAAATTAAAGGATAAGATCCACTACCATCCAAATGTTTGGGGTCAGAAAGATTTTATTTTGAATAATAAGAAATTAATTCTTAAAAATAATTAAGAAATTAGTATCATTAATCAAGGACACATTAAATTGATCAAAAGTTACAGTGAAGACATTTATAATGTTACAAAAGATTATATTTCAGTCTATTCATCAAAGTCCTAAAGAAATGTATGACAGTTTCCATAGAAATATGAAGCAACTGTTTTCCAGGAGGGATGGTATCCATCCCTCCTGGGCTGGTGCTGCTCTTCTCTCTAGTAATTTGGCTCATAGTCTTAGAGATAAAACATGACAATCTGGGGCTCAGGTCAGGAAGCAGACAGACTGGCTAAACCGACCGTCTGCTAGCGGCCTCACGTCACCAAGGTCAGATAAATCCCATCACATAGAGCCTCTTTCACCTAGATATCATCATATAGAGACTGTGTCTGTTCCCCGAATTTGGAAATCCAAAAAACGTCAGGTTAAAAATTTAATTGATGTTCAACAAATAAAAAACAGATATAATACAGATGAGCAAATGATAAAGCTTGGGTTGCTGAATATTCGATCCCTTACTTCAAAATCTCTCATAGTTAATGATATGATTTCAGATTATAATCTTGATATGCTGTGTTTGACAGAAACCTGGCTAAAACCAAACGATTACATTACTTTAAATGAGTCAACCCCACAAGATTACAATTATAAACATGAACCTCGTCTGAAAGGGAAAGGGGGAGGTGTTGCTGTAATTTATAGTAATATTTTCAAAACCACTAAGAAATCTAGCTTTAAATATACTTCTTTTGAAGTATTGGTGCTTAATGTAAAAATATATAGTGTAAACGATAAATCACATTTGAGAATTATGCTGGCTACTGTATACAGGCCACCGGGGCACCATAAAGATTTTATCAAAGAATTTGCGGACTTTCTATCAGAATTAGTATTGGCTGCAGATAAAGTACTAATTGTTGGTGATTTTAATATACATGTAGATAATGAAAAAGATGCATTGGGATTGGCATTTAAAGACATTGTAAACTCAATTGGAGTTAGACAACACGTGTCAGGACCTACTCATTGTCGTAATCATACTCTAGATCTAATCTTATCACATGGAATAGATGTTGATACCGTTGAAATTCTACAGCAGAGCGATGACATCTCAGATCATTACCTAGTCTCATGTAAATTACATTTAGCCAAGGCAACTCTGTGTTATAAATACGTTAGACCTATAACTTCTGCCACTAAAGATTGCTTTATCAATAATCTTCCTAATCAGTTTCATCATCTCAGCATCCCGGATAGCTTAGAAGAACTTGATATTGCAACAGAAACGTTTAACTCTCTCTTTTCCAGCACTTTAGATGCAGTTGCTCCGTTGCGCTTAAAGAAGATTAAAGAAAATAGCCCAACGCCGTGGTACAGCGAGCACACCCAGGCCCTTAAGAGAGCAGCCAGAAAAATGGAGCGCAACTGGAAGAAAACTAAACTAGAGGTATTTCAGATTTCGTGGAAAGAGAGCTCGATTGCTTACAGAGAGGCTTTAAAAGCTGCTAGATCTGCTTATTTTTCAACCCTATTAGAAGAAAACAAACATAATCCAAGGTATTTATTTGAAACAGTGGCTAAACTAACGAAAAAGAAAGCTTCAAGCTCAGAAGTGTCCAAGCAACACAGCAGTGATGACTTTATGAACTTCTTCACTTATAAGATTGATAATATCAGGGACAAAATTATAACTATGCAACCGTCTACCACAGTATCGCATCAGGAAGTGCATTGTAGTCTCCCTGAGGAAAAATTTAATTCATTTGTTGCTATAGGAGAGGAAGAATTCTGCAAACTCGTTAATTCATCTAAATTGACAACTTGTATGTTAGATCCTATACCGACTAAGCTACTGAAAGAGCTGTTTCCAGAGGTCATATATCCTCTTCTTAATATCATTAATTCATCTTTGTCTCTAGGATACATACCAAAAAGCTTTAAACTGGCTATGATAAAACCGCTTGTTAAAAAACCACAACTTGATCCTACAGAATTAGTCAATTACAGGCCGATCTCGAATCTGCCTTTTCTGTCAAAGATATAAGAAAAAGCAGTATCTTCACAACTGTGTTCCTTTCTAGAAAGAAATGATATCTGCGAGGATTTTCAGTCCGGATTTAGACCGTACCATAGTACTGAAACCGCTCTCATTAGAGTCACAAATGATTTGCTCTTATCATCCGATCGTGGTTGTATCACTCTATTAGTGTTACTCGATCTTAGTGCTGCATTTGACACCATTGACCACAACATTCTTTTAAATAGACTAGAAAACTATGTTGGCATTAGTGGAATTGCACTAGCATGGTTTAAATCATACTTATCTGACCGTTATCAGTTTGTAGCAGTAAATGAAGA
The DNA here is from genome assembly GCA_030578255.1 of Tiaroga cobitis. Classification (NCBI taxonomy): domain Eukaryota; kingdom Metazoa; phylum Chordata; class Actinopteri; order Cypriniformes; family Leuciscidae; genus Tiaroga; species Tiaroga cobitis. The sequence continues at coordinate 378,034 of CM060601.1, forward strand.
GATGTCTTATCGATCACAAGTTCAGTATGGCGTACCACAAGGCTCAGTACTAGGACCGCTGCTGTTCACTCTGTACATGCTACCATTAGGAGATATCATTAGGAAACATGGAATAAGCTTTCACTGTTATGCCGATGATACTCAGCTGTATATTTCTTCAAAACCCAACGAAACTTACCAATTCACAAAATTAACGAAATGCATAGCTGATATAAAAAATTGGATGACTAATAATTTCCTACTACTAAATTCTAAAAAGACAGAGATTCTAATTATTGGACAAAAAACCTCCACACGTAATAACCTAGAATACTGTCTAACACTTGATGGCTGCTCTGTCAAGTCTTCGTCGTCGGTTAGGAACCTGGGTGTGCTCTTTGATACCAACCTTTCTTTTGAAAGCCACGTGTCTAGTATCTGTAAAACTGCATTTTTCCATTTTCCAAATATATCTAAAATACGCCATACGCTCTCATTGGGAAATGCGGAACAATTAGTTCCCTTTCGTCCTGGGAACTCCGACGTGTCGTCGGGGAGTTCCCTGACGAATTGGGATCACGCTAGGGAGCCTATTGCCTTCGAGAGAATTAAAAACGAGCCAATGGACATTGGCATGCAAGATTTGCATTCCGCGACCCGCCTACCAGCGCGGGTATAAAGGGCGGAAGTAAACATTGCGCAATGCTTTTTTCTTCGGAGCCTCTCAGTAGTGTTCTGTGTGCTGCTGTTCTTGCCGGTGTGAAGAGAAGACGAGCTGAAAGAAGAGGAGTCTCTGACAGCTGCTGGTGTGATGGCGCTTCAAGTGATCGACGCGACTGAGTGCAGCACGAGGGCTTGCAGTTTCTACCGAGTGTCTGCCGCGCTGGTCCCTCGGTGCCTCGGCGCTTCAGAGCATCTCCTTTTTCTTCTTTCTTTTTCTTTTTTTTTCCTTTTTTTTTCATACTAAAATAGCAACACGGTGTGTTCGTGTCCTTTTCAGGATGTTGTCACACTCGTGCGTTTCTGGATGCGGTCGACTTCTCCCTCTGGCTGATGGCCACAAACACTGCCTCACGTGTCTGGGCTTAGCGCGCGCTGAGGCAGCGTTGGTGGATGAGTCATGTTCTCATTGCGGGAATATGACTCTGGCGATGCTACGTTCGAGACTGAGAACCCTGAAACACGGGGGAGTCCCTTCAGAGAATCCTCGATCTAGTTCGTCTGCTGGTTCAGTTCGGCAGGTGGCTACTTCGGTGATTCCTGTTGGTGAGCAAATGAGGACCACCGTGAGGAACGCTTCGACTGGTGAAAGAGACTGTCGGGCGCCTCATGCCTCTAGCTGCACGTTGCCATCGGCGCTTCCGGTGGGGTGGCTGGAGCCCCCTCGGGCGGTTCCGGTTGTCTCCTTCGGGGCGCCACCTGAGGATCAGATGTCGATCGCGGCATCGGAGGAAGAGCGGTCATCTTCTGGTGATGACTCGGCCGGACTGCCCACTTCGGGTGTGGTGGTTCAGGCTGAGCCAGATCGTGGACATCGCCCGACCTACTTTCACGTCTCGATTCTTCCTCGTCACAGACCGTTTCTACGGTTTGCTTTCGAGGGTCGAGCGTATCAGTACAAGGTCCTACCCTTCGGGCTGGCCCTGTCGCCCCGTGTCTTCACGAAAGTCGCGGAGGCGGCCATTGTTCCCATGAGAGAACAAGGCGTTCGCATTCTCAACTATCTCGACGACTGGCTCATTCTAGCTCACTCGCGGGAGGTGTTGTGCGATCACAGGGACATGGTGCTCCGGCACCTCAGCCGGTTGGGGCTTCAGGTCAACTGGGACAAGAGCAAACTCTGCCCCGTGCAGAGGATCTCTTATCTCGGTATGGAGTTGGGCTCGGTCGCCCAGACTGCGCGCCTCACAGAGGAGCGCGTCCAGTCAGTGCTCACCTGCCTCAGGTCTTTTCGAGGCAGGACAGCGGTTCCACTGAAACAGTTTCAGAGGCTCCTGGGGCATATGGCAGCCGCAGCCGCAGTAACGCCGCTCGGCCTGTTACATATGAGACCGCTCCAGCACTGGCTTCACGATCGAGTCCCGAGGTGGGCGTGGCAGAGCGGCACGTTCCGGGTCAAAGTAACCCCGCACTGTCACCAAACCTTCTCCCCGTGGTCGGATCCTGCGTTTCTACGGGCCGGAGTGCCCCTAGTCCAGGTTTCCAGGCATGCTGTGGTTTTCACGGATGCCTCTGCCATGGGGTGGGGGGCCACGTACAAAGGGCATGCAGTCTCGGGTCTGTGGACGGGGCCCCAGCTGCATTGGCATATCAACTGCCTAGAGTTGCAAGCAGTACGCTTGGCTTTGTGCCACCTCAAGGGGCTTCTCAAGGACAAGCACGTACTGGTCCGTACGGACAGCACTGCGACCATTGCGTACATCAACCGACAAGGTGGTCTACGCTCCCGCCGCATGTCGCGACTCGCCTCCCACCTCCTCCTATGGAGTCAGAAGCATCTGAGGTCGCTTCGCGCCACTCATGTTCCAGGGGAGCTCAACCGTGTGGCAGACGAGCTTTCACGGTCGCCTCCCCTGCCAGGAGAATGGCGACTCCATCCCCAGGCGGTTCAGCTGATCTGGAGTGTTTTCGGAGTCGCACAGGTGGACCTGTTTGCTTCTCCAGACACGACCCATTGCCAGTGGTTTTACTCCCTGTCCGAGGGGACCCTCGGCACGGACCCCCTGGCTCACAGCTGGCCCCGGGACCTGCGCAAGTATGCGTTTCCCCCAGTGAGCCTTCTTGCACAGACCCTGTGCAAGGTCAGGGAGGACGAGGAGCAGGTCCTTCTAGTGGCGCCGTATTGGTCAACCAGGACTTGGTTCATGGAACTTATGCTCCTCACGACAGCCCCTCCTTGGCCGATTCCTCTGAGGAAGGATCTCCTTTCTCAGAGGCGGGGCACTCTATGGCACGCGCGTCCAGACCTCTGGAAACTCTGTGTCTGGTCCCTGGACGGGACACCGAGGTTCTAGGTGATCTACCACAGGCAGTGGTAAACACCATCACTTCTGCTAGAGCCCCCTCTACGAGGCGCCTCTATGCCTTGAAGTGGAACCTATTCATCGAGTGGTGTTCTTCCCGTCAGGAGGACCCCCGAACTTGCCCGGTCAGAGTCGTGCTTTCCTTCCTACAAGATGGGTTGGAGCGAAGGCTGTCTCCCTCCACCCTCAAAGTGTATGTTGCCGCAATAGCCGCACATCACGATGTAGTTGAAGGTAAGTCCGTAGGGAAGCACGACCTGATCATCAGATTCCTTAAGGGTGCTAGGAGGTTAAATCCACCTCATCTTTTGCACTCTGTACCCTCTTGGGACCTAGCTCTGGTACTGAGAGCTTTTCAAAGTCCTCCCTTTGAGCCTTTGCTGACAGTGGAAATGAATATCCTGTCCATTAAGACAGCGCTCCTGTTGGCTTTGGCCTCTTTTAAGAGGGTTGGGGATCTGCAGGCTTTTTCGGTCGACGAATCGTGCCTAGAGTTCGGGCCGGCTTTTTCTCGCGTGATATTGAGACCCCGGCTCGGATATGTGCCCAAGGTTCCTACCACTCCCTTCGTGGATCAGGTAGTGAACCTGCAAGCGCTGCCCCATGAGGAGGCAGACCCAGCCCTAGCTTTTCTCTGTCCAGTCCGCGCCCTGTGGGTTTACATTGACAGAACGCAAAGCTTCAGGACCTCAGATCAGCTCTTTGTCTGTTACGGAGGCCAGCAGAAGGGGAAGGCCGTCTCCAAGCAGAGGTTAGCTCACTGGTTAGTGGATGCTATCACCCAAGCGTATGAAGCTTCGGGTGAGCCTTGTCCTCCCAGGTTGCGTGCTCACTCTACGAGAGGTGTTGCCGCCTCCTGGGCGTTGGCTCAAGGCGCCTCGCTGACAGACATTTGTAGAGCTGCGGGCTGGGCGACACCGAACACGTTCGCTAGGTTTTATAGCCTACGTGTGGAACCTGTTTCCTCCCGAGTACTCACTACGGCCAGTGGTGCGACGGAATAGGTTGTGTCGGCTTGCTACGCCACTCCGTGCCTCAGCCGGATACGTGCGTCTTCGCTCCGTTGGCGCCCTACGTGGTTAGCCTCGTGAGTTCCTCCGTCACCCTCCGGTGCCAGGCGTGGCGGACTGCCGGCACCAGGTCTGCTACCTCTAGGGAGTTGTTGTGTAGACTGGGTGTTATTCCAGTGGTCTCTTCGGTGACCCATTATGTCACGTGCAGTTCAGCCGTGTCTTCCCCTTGACAGACTCGTTCTGTCATCCCTGTTGAGTACAATTAAGTATAATTCAACGTTAGGCTGCATAGATTAGATCAGCTGGAACTGGGAACACTTCCCTTAAATCTTGATGTACTCGTTACATCATAAGAAGAATGGCATCTACGCTAATATTAGTGTCTTTGTTTATCCCGAGGTTTTTACTGCAGCCTGCCGGATCCAGGCCGTGTCCAGATCTGTCGAAGGAGATCCGCCTGGACCCGATGACAATGCAGTGCTGAAGTGTCCACTATCCTCTCCCTATGGAGGATCCCTTTCCCACTCTACAGATGAAACGTTGTGAATTCCGGCTCGCGTACCCCGAAGTGATAAAATAAAACAAAATTCTGTATCAAAATTTATAGGCAAGACAAGTAGTTTGTTTAGGCTGGGTTGTATGGAATTGCAAACCTGCGCACATATTTTCAAAAGCACATAACTATAGAATCAATTCTGAATGAGCATGTGAACGCCGTCAGCGTTAATCACAGGTTCGCGTTTAAAGTCTGATCATTTCGACGGAGGTGAATCAATCAAAATTAACTTTAGCTGGAAATAACATTATTCAAGAACCGCTATAATGCCAAAACAATCTCTGTTACCTTAAATTATATGTTTATCTCTGTAAAGCTTAACAATCCATTGTTAAAAGCTCTATATAAATGAAGATGACTTGACTTAACTTTTCAACACTGATAATAATCACAAACGTTTCTTGAGCATCAACTGATTTCTGAAGGATCATGTGACACTGAAGACTGGAGTAATGATGCTGAAAATCACAGGAATAAATTACACTTGAAAACAGCTGATTTACACTGGAGTAATATTACACTGTTTTACTGAATCATTGATCAAATAAATGCATCTTTGGTGAGCAGAAGAGACTCTTTCAGAAACATTAAACATCTCATGTCCCTAAACTTTTGAACAGTAGTGTAGACATAATTGAAACAATATATCATTAATTATCTAGCCTACATGAAAATGAGATTATGAATTACAGCAATAAAAAAAGAGTTTTTCTTTATGTCTTACAGCATCAAAATCTACAGGAGAAATGACTAATGCCGGGATTTCTGCTCAAATTAGCATCAATTCTAGACAGTAAAACTACAGAATGATGTCATAAATAATTCGTTACATTTATATAGCGTTTTTTCTGGGACCTCAAAGCGCTTCACATATGGTAGGGGGGAATCTCCTAATGTGTTACAATTGAAGTGTGTTATTCACCGTAATAGTGTGATCATGTGTGTAAGTGTGTTTTTGACAGTAATAGTGTTGTGTGTGTGTGTAAGTGTGATTTTGACAGTATTAGTGTTGTGTGTGTGTGTGTGTGTGTGTGTGTGTGTTTGTGTAAGTGTGTTTTTGACAGTAATACACTGTAAAATATTTCCAGGATTTCACAAGATATAACTTTTCACAGTAAATTACATTATTGCCACTTCACAGCTTTAACTGTGATATTTCACAATTAAATACCGTATTTAGACTGTGAGAATAGGCTATCAAGGCTATCACGAGGAGCTACGGTGAGCTCCTGATCTCCTCACTTGAGCGATTCAGAGGAAGGATTTCAATGCCAAACTTTGTCAATTCGATTAATGTTTTTTATACATAGTGCATGTTCTTTAAAAGTATGAACCAAATTAGCGTATTAGCGTTTCAAAAATGAAAATCCTGTCATTAATTACAGTCCCTCATGATGTTCCAAACACATCCAAGATCCAAGAGATGTTCCGAGAGCTTTCTTATCCCGCCTATAGACTGCAATGTTATAACAGCTTTCAAGCCCCTGAAAGGTAGTAAAAACATCATTAAAATAGTCCATGTGACTCCAGTGGTTTAACCCTAATGTTATGATGCGACGAGAGTGCGCAACCAAAGACGGCTCACGGGTGTGGAGTGAGTGAGCTGTGGGTGAACCGTCCCTGTATGTGCCCTATAGCGTCTCTCGGCTCAATGGAGAGACAGACTGCAGAATAAATGTGTAAAATTCATTGTTCTTACATTTATTTGAATTTAACATGCCTTTTCAATGTTATAGGTTATTGATGGGTTAGAATAAAAATGTCAAATTACTTTACAATAGTTTTACGTGTAAATTTACATCACATTACTGGCTACTGAGTTGCATTACTGTACGGCATGTGGCAATTTGTCATGTAATTTTTGCTTAAATGGACTATAAGTAACTTTTTAGGTAATTTATAATCTAAAATCAATATTTTTATATATAAATATGTCCCTAATGGTGTACAAATACCTCTGCCAATTATCTGATTTATCCCCGTAAACGAAGAATTTATTATATTTATATACATGGGACGGGTAGGTCCACGGAGGCTTCCATGTAGTTCCGCCATCTTGAAAAACTAAAATAGCTGAGAGGGACAAAAGGTACACCAACGCGTTTCCACATCGCGTTTTCGTTCAGAGCCAGCGTGACGTAACTGAAAGCAGCGGAAACGGAGGAGCAGAGCAGTGAGAGGCGCTTGTCATTTTCTATAGCTCTCTTTTTTTCATAAACAATCAATTAGCTCAAGTTGTGAATATTTTGCTACGTGCATAAGATTGTACAGAGAATTAAAATGAATTGTTAAAGTTACTGCTAGCCACATAAATTGTACAAACCTCAGTCGCTTCTCTTCTCTGCCTTTGGAAACTTTCAATTCTATCAAGATCGTCTCTTGTAGCTGTCGGCCATCTTTGTCGTCGTTGTATTGACTCTCGCTCTCCTCCTCTTCCTCGTCGTCCACCTCCTCGCCTACTGTAGATCCCACTGATCCACTGCCTCTCTGTCCTCTTCCTCTACCTCTACTTCTTGCTCTTCCTACTGTTAAATCATCTGATGATGATATCTAACAATGCACGTACTTCAAAAAAATATAACGAGTAAACAAGGCATAACTCTTAATTACAATAGTTCATGTTTTTGACACTCATTACTTCATACTGTAACATTCGTTTGTTCGTTGTGTCAATTTGAAGTTTGTTTGAAATAACAAACCTGTTCACCCGAAGGAAAACTCGACGAAGTGCTATTAGAAGACATCCTGTCATAGCTCTTTGGTACATAACAGCTACCGTAGATGCAACACGCATTTGAAAACGCGAGGCGCTGGAGAGCACAATTCGTTTGAATGCAAAATACAATTTCACCGCTAGATGGGAGTAATTCTTACTTAAAGTCCCTTTAAAGGGTCAGTTCTCCCAAAAATGAAAACTGTCAGTAATTTCTCTCCCTCATGTCAGACTCTCGTTCATCTTCGGAACGCAAATTAAGATATATTTGATGAGATCTGAGAGCTGGATCACTCCTCCATGGGCTTCTAGGCAATCGGCATCTGCTGGCCCAGAAAAGTTATTAAAGACATCATTAAAATAGTCCAAGTGACTACAGTGGCCCAAACTTATAGGGCCGTGTGTCCACCAAAGCGTTTTTTCACACGGCTGGCGTATGTTTTCAATTGTTTTCAATGGGAGCGCCGCGTTTTTAAAACGCCATGAGCGTAACGAGGTGCTAAGCGTTTTTTCCACGCTGAAGCGCTGAGAGCTCTGCATTTTTTTACTGGTCGCAGAGAGTTGAAGAAAGTTCAACTTTGGGTGAAACTCAGTGCTCATCACTCTCACTTTTTACCCAGCCGTCCAATCACAGTGGAAGAGGGGCGGGGCAAATACCACACTGACCAACTGTAACAACGACATCAACCAGCAGAGCTAACCGAACAACATGGATAAAAAAAAAAATTTTTAGTATGAAACAAATTATCTGCGAAATCAGTTACAAGTAAACGGTGCTGCGGATATTCTGTATCATAGCAACGAAGCGTCTCAACTGAAGGAGCGCTGCGCTGGTGTCTTCAGCGGAGCGTCTGGCGTCTTCAGCGGAGCGTCTGGCGTCTTCAGTGGAGCGTCTGGCGTTTTTAGCGGAGCGTCTGGCGTCTTCAGTGGAGCGTCTGGCGTCTTCAGCAGAGTGTCTGGCATTTTCAGCGGAGCGTCTGGCGTTTTCAGCGGAGCGTCTGGCGTCTTCAGTGGAGCGTCTGGCGTCTTAAGTTGAGCGTCTGGCGTCTTAAGCGGAGCGTCTGGCGTCTTCAGCGGAGTGTCTGGCGTCTTAAGTTGAGCGTCTGGCGTCTTAAGCGGAGCGTCTGCCGTCTTCAGCGGAGCGTCTGCCGTATTCAGCGGAGCGTCTGGCATCTTCAGCAGAGCGTCTGGCGTCTTCAGCGGAGCGTCTGGCGTCTTCAGCGGAGCGTCTGGCGTATTCAGCGGAGCGTCTGGCGTTTGAAGCGGAGCATCTGCCGTCTTCAGCGGAGCGTCTGGCGTCTTCAGTGGAGCGTCTGGCGTCTTAAGTTGAGCGTCTGGCGTCTTCAGCGGAGTGTCTGGCTTCTTCAGCGGAGCGCCTGGCGTTTGAAGCGGAAAGTCTGGCGTCTTTAGCGGAGCGTCTGGCATCTTCAGCGGAGCGTCTGGCATCTTCAGCAGAGCGTCTGGCGTCTTCAGCGGAGCGTCTGGCGTCTTCAGCGGAGCGTCTGGCATCTTCAGCAGAGCGTCTGGCGTCTTCAGCGGAGCGTCTGGCGTCTTCAGCGGAGCATCTGGCGTCTTCAGCGGAGCGTCTGGCGTTTGAAGCGGAGCATCTGGCGTCTTCAGCGGAGCATCTGGCGTCTTCAGCGGAGCGTCTGGCGTCTTCAGAGGAGCGTCTGGCGTTTTAAGCGGAGCATCTGGCCTCTTCAGCGGAGCCCCTGGCGTCTTCAGCGGAGCGCCTGGCGTCTTCAGCGGAGCGCCTGGCGTCTTCAGCGGAGCGCCTGGCGTCTTCAGCGGAGCGTCTGGCGTCTTAAGTGGAGTGTCTGGCGTTTGAAGCGGAGCGTCTGGCATCTTCAGCGGAGCGTCTGGTGTTTGAAGCGGAGCATCTGGCGTTTGAAGCGGAGCGTCTGGCGTCTTCAGCGGAGGGTCTGGCGTCTTCAGCGGAGCATCTGGCGTCTTCAGCGGAGCGTCTGGCGTTTGAAGCGGAGCGTCTGGCGTCTTCAGCGGAGCGTCTGGCGTTTGAAGCGGAGCGTCTGGCATCTTCAGCGGAGCGTCTGGCGTCTTCAGAGGAGCGTCTGGCGTTTGAAGCGGAGCATCTGGCGTCTTCAGCGGAGCGTCTGGCGTGTTCAGCGGAGCGCCTGGCGTGTTCAGCGGAGCGTCTGGCGTCTTCAGCGGAGCGTCTGGCGTCTTCAGCGGAGCGTCTGGCGTCTTCAGCGGAGCGTCTGGCGTTTGAAGCTGAGCGTCTGGCGTGTTCAGCGGAGCGTCTGGCGTCTTCAGCGGAGCGTCTGGCGTCTTCAGCGGAGCGTCTGGCGTTTGAAGCTGAGCATCTGGCGTCTTCAGCGGAGCGTCTGGCGTCTTCAGCGGAGCGTCTGGCGTCTTCAGCGGAGCGTCTGGCGTTTGAAGCTGAGCATCTGGCGTGTTCAGCGGAGCGCCTGGCGTGTTCAGCAGAGCGTCTGGCGTCTTCAGCGGAGCGTCTGGCGTCTTCAGCGGAGCGTCTGGCGTCTTCAGCGGAGCGTCTGGCGTCTTCAGCGGAGCGTCTGGCGTTTGAAGCTGAGCGTCTGGCGTCTTCAGCGGAGCGTCTGGCGTCTTCAGCGGAGCGTCTGGCGTCTTCAGCGGAGCGTCTGGTGTTTGAAGCTGAGCATCTGGCGTCTTCAGCGGAGCGTCTGGCGTCTTCAGCAGAGCGTCTGGCGTCTTCAACTTTCCGCTTCAGCAGAGCGTCTGGCGTCTTCAGCGGAGCGTCTGGCGTCTTCAGCGGAGTGTCTGGCGTCTTCAGCTGGCTAAAACTCTTTAGTGGACACACGGCCTAAGTTTATCAAGCGACAAGAATACTTTTTGTGCGCAAAAAAACAACAAAAATAATGACTTTATTTGACTATTCATTTTCTATCCGCAGGTGTTCAGGTTTGAGAGGCCGAACTCTCACTCAACATCAGTGACAGAAACACTCGCTTGGTTCATCAGTTCAGGAGAAGCTCTCTGATCTGACCGAGAACAAGCAGGCTTTCACACACACACACGCACGCACACACACGCACGCACACACGCACACACGCACTCACTCACACACACACAGGGCCGGCCCGTGGCATAGGCAGTATAGGCAAATGCTAAGGGCGCCGGCGCCTTATACCCTGGGGGGGCGCCAGAGCCGCGTAAGGAACTTTCCGCTTTTATTGTAACATGAGGCGCGCGCCGCGCCACAAAGCAGGATGGGAAACCACCTCCACCAATCAGACTTCTTTTACCCGCGGTGCCATTCGGTTTTCGTTTTTATTGCGTCAAAAAAAATTAATATGTCAAAGCGTCCCAAATTATCTGGTGCCCAGGGGAGGAAAAAAAGAAAAGAAGTGGAGGAAAAACGCGACAAAGACAAAGGTATGTTACAGTAAAGATGTTGTTAATGATATTATTTTGATGTTACAAAACGATGATCAATAATGCCATTAGTCATTAGCATACATGGTTAGCTAATCTATAAATAACCAGCGCTATCTGCTAGTTCTAACCAAAATATTAACAGTCAATGGTTCTAACAGATAAGCCTAGCGCTATTATTATGGAAAATAGTAATATGAGTACCTTCCTCGGACAAATGTGTAAATATTAGATCTAATCAGCAGGTGTATTAATGTTAATTTCATTGACATCATTATCTCACGTTCTCCCAGCTTGTAATAATCAATCAAAATACCATTAATAATCATAATAATAATTCCATAGTTGTAACGCCAGCTGTCAACTGTGTTACAGCTCATATTGTCTATAAAGTGTGTTTATCATGTTAAAATTTACACCTGTGGCTGTGTTAAAGTGCACATCATTAATGTTAGAGCATAACTTAGCATTCCCACATGCAATATTATACTGCAGTTAAATAAATACAGAAATGTACCCCAACATGTGGGTTGCTTTGAGAATCTCTGCCACTCTTCCTGTTACAGTGGCTGCTGCTGAAAGAAGCTTCTCAAAGCTCAAACTGATTAAAACTTACCTGAGATCTACTATGATGCAAGAACGTCTCAGTGACCTTGCCATCATAAGCATCAACCATGTGGTCTCTAATCAGTTGTCATATGATGATGTTGTAGATGACTTTGCCTCAAGAAAATCCAGGAAAGTCAAGCTGTAGCAAGTCACGTGTTCAGCGGAGCGTCTGGCGTCTTCAGCGGAGCGTCTGGCGTCTTCAGCGGAGCGTCTGGCGTTTGAAGCTGAGCATCTGGCGTCTTCAGCGGAGCGTCTGGCGTCTTCAGCGGAGCGTCTGGCGTCTTCAGCGGAGCGTCTGGCGTCTTCAGCGGAGCGTCTGGCGTTTGAAGCTGAGCATCTGGCGTGTTCAGCGGAGCGCCTGGCGTGTTCAGCGGAGCGTCTGGCGTCTTCAGCGGAGCGTCTGGCGTCTTCAGCGGAGCGTCTGGCGTCTTCAGCGGAGCGTCTGGCGTCTTCAGCGGAGCATCTGGCGTTTGAAGCTGAGCGTCTGGCGTCTTCAGCGGAGCGTCTGGCGTCTTCAGCGGAGCGTCTGGTGTTTGAAGCTGAGCATCTGGCGTCTTCAGCGGAGCGCCTGGCATCTTCAGCAGAGCGTCTGGCGTCTTCAGCGGAGCGTCTGGCGTCTTCAGCGGAGCGTCTGGCGTTTTCAGCGGAGCGTCTGGCGTCTTCAGCAGAGCGTCTGGCGTCTTCAGCGGAGCGTCTGGCGTCTTCAGCGGAGCGTCTGGCGTTTTCAGCGGAGTGTCTGGCGTCTTCAGCTGGCTAAAACTCTTTAGTGGACACACGGCCTAAGTTTATCAAGCGACAAGAATACTTTTTGTGCGCAAAAAAACAACAAAAATAATGACTTTATTTGACTATTCATTTTCTATCCGCAGGTGTTCAGGTTTGAGAGGCCGAACTCTCACTCAACATCAGTGACAGAAACACTCGCTTGGTTCATCAGTTCAGGAGAAGCTCTCTGATCTGACCGAGAACAAGCAGGCTTTCACACACACACACGCACGCACACACACGCACACACACGCACGCACACACGCACACACGCACTCACTCACACACACACAGGGCCGGCCCGTGGCATAGGCAGTATAGGCAAATGCTAAGGGCGCCGGCGCCTTATACCCTAGGGGGGGCGCCAGAGCCGCGTAAGGAACTTTCCGCTTTTATTGTAACATGAGGCGCGCGCCGCGCCACAAAGCAGGATGGGAAACCACCTCCACCAATCAGACTTCTTTTACCCGCGGCGCCATTCGGTTTTCGTTTATATTGCGTCAAAAAAAATTAATATGTCAAAGCGTCCCAAATTATCTGGTGCCCAGGGGAGGAAAAAAAGAAAAGAAGTGGAGGAAAAACGCGACAAAGACAAAGGTATGTTACAGTAAAGATGTTGTTAATGATATTATTTTGATGTTACAAAACGATGATCAATAATGCCATTAGTCATTAGCATACATGGTTAGCTAATCTATAAATAACCAGCGCTATCTGCTAGTTCTAACCAAAATATTAACAGTCAATGGTTCTAACAGATAAGCCTAGCGCTATTATTATGGAAAATAGTAATATGAGTACCTTCCTCGGACAAATGTGTAAATATTAGATCTAATCAGCAGGTGTATTAATGTTAATTTCATTGACATCATTATCTCACGTTCTCCCAGCTTGTAATAATCAATCAAAATACCATTAATAATCATAATAATAATTCCATAGTTGTAACGCCAGCTGTCAACTGTTACAGCTCATATTGTCTATAAAGTGTGTTTATCATGTTAAAATTTACACCTGTGGCTGAGTTAAAGTGCACATCATTAATGTTAGAGCATAACTTAGCATTCCCACATGCAATATTATACTGCAGTTAAATAAATACAGAAATGTACCCCAACATGTGGGTTGCTTTGAGAATCTCTGCCACTCTTCCTGTTACAGTGGCTGCTGCTGAAAGAAGCTTCTCAAAGCTCAAACTGATTAAAACTTACCTGAGATCTACTATGATGCAAGAACGTCTCAGTGGACTTGCCATCATAAGTATCAACCATGTGGTCTCTAATCAGTTGTCATATGATGATGTTGTAGATGACTTTGCCTCAAGAAAATCCAGGAAAGTCAAGCTGTAGCAAGTCATGTGAGATTAAGGAGGTGGTGGTGTAGTTTCTGAAGTAATTTAAGGCAGGACCAAAAACACCAATAGAGCTCTTTTTAAGATCATCTTTTCGTTTTTTTTATTCAAATTCTTGTAGTATTTCTGTGCCTACTTAAATATACAAATAGATAAGATATATAAGATAGATAGATAAGATAAGATAGATAAGATAAGATACTAATGTCTTGTTTTGCACAGTGCCGTATTTCTATTGTATTTAAGTTAATGTCACTTGTTTACACTTCATTTCGGGAATATTAAAATGTAATACTTTATATAAGCTATCTATATTGTATTTCATATGTTGAGTTAATTTTTTTTATTTGTTTCTTTAATTATTATTATTATAATTAGTATTTTTAATGTGCAATTGTTTTAGTTAAATAAAAGAATGTCTAAAACAAAGCTATTAGGTTTCTTGTGAGTATATACTAACAGTGCAAGTACTGTACTGCGATGCAAGGGGGCGCAGGGGGCGCTACTCAAAATCTTGCCTAGGGCACCAAATTGGTTAGGGCCGGGCCTGCACACACACACACTCACGCACACACACGCGCGCTCGCACGCACACACTCATATACACACACACACTCTTCATGTCTGTGAAGGAGCCACAGATTATGAAGGCGTCTGGAATGTGATCATGTGACTCATAACCAGTTTTAAACACATCATCTCTTATTGTTTGCTTCTTCAGCTACATGAACGCTTTCCCTCGTCTTGAACAGTGAAACGAACGCTATTACCCGTCACTAATGTGAGGTCAGACACGAGACACTTCGGGATCATGAAGAGAAAGGCCAAACTCAGGCATCAGTTCTTCAGCAGTTATATATCTGTCATGATAATCTATAACACACAGTTATGAAGCGGACAGGACTCGTGTGTGTGTTCATGAGGACACTTACAGTCACTGAGGAACAGGGTCTCATAACTGAACACATGTAGGATCAGTGTTTATCATGAGCTGTTCCGCCGCTGGTTACGGGGATTATAGCACACGTATGATGTGAGCAGATTCTGCTATAATAACTGTAATAATGAGTGACTGATCTCAGTGACGGCAGTGAGAATCATCAGGTCATCAACACTAATGAGGGATTTCACCAAACCTCCCCAACTGATCAATCACAGCACATTAACACAACTGCTTCTGAATGCTGAAATATATGCAAATGAGATATGATGTATTTAAATATGCACTCATTTGCATACATTTGCAGAACCGATTCTGAACATTGGATGAAGCAAGATTCATAATTCACTTTACTTTCATTTCATGATGAATGAAACTAATACATTTTCGCCATGTGTTTAGGAATAAAATGTGGTATAAATCAGGCGATGAAATATGAATAACCCATCAGAATATAGATATGAATAAAACTGTGTTTAAAGAGATTTCGGATTCAAAATCATGAAATCTACAGACGCGAAGAGATCAAGTGCAATGAAATAAACACTTAAATGTGTGTTTGGATGTTTTCTGAAGAAGCAAAGACTGTTATAGAAGCAAAACTGAACAAAACCTCAAAATTGACAGTGCTTGAAAATCAGTAGCTTTGCCTGTTCAAATCACGATTTATATGAAGTGTGTCTTTAACTACTGTATTTACTAACATTTAAATTAATCATTTGATTAATCTCACACACACACACGCACGCACACACACACACACACACACACACTGTGACGTGCTAGGCCTGTCCTACTGAGCAGAGCCATAGAGAGAAAGAGTTGCGACACGCTTTGATGTCGCCGCGACGGCTGTCACGTGGTTCATGTAAGTCAAGTCAAGTCAAGTCACCTTTATTTATATAGCGCTTTTTACAATACAGATTGTATCAAAGCGCTTCACAGTGATAACATGAAAACAATATAACAAAGTTTGTTTCTAAAAGATATTGCGTCAACGTCCACCTTAAGTAAGGCAGATCAATAATATTGTTGAATATTAAATGTCCCCAACTAAGCAAGCCAAAAGCCAAGGCAACAGTGGCCAGGAACCAAAACTCCATCAGGGACAGAATGGAGAAACCTTGGGAGAAACCAGACTCAGTCGGGGGGCCAGTTCTCCTCTGGCCAACGAAGGAACAGTGCATGATTCGGGCAGCATTACAAGTCAGATTGGATCAGAACATTTAGAGTATTTTTTGGAAGTCCAAGTATGCACGCCGGTCTTAAGCCCCAATAGTTCCAAAACATACGCGGGCTGTCATGTTCTTCTATGGACAGACAGCAGCGATTGCATTATTAAACGGTAGATATAAAATTAAAACACACACCCAAGTACTTTTTAAGCTGTTATTGCATTTTGTTAATGTCAGTTAGAGAGGAAGAGTGACAACTTAGATAAGTTTTAGGCTATATTTTTGGAGGGAAAAGCTTAGTGTTCATGTTCGCATGGGTATAGCACTGGCTATAGCTATTGGCTGCTCCACGGTACGCGTTACTTCCGCATTCCAAAGTTCCTATGGCAGTCTATGGGAGTGTCGCAACTCTTTCTCTCTATGGCTCTGCTCTGTGGCGTGCACAAGGGGGGGGGGGCTCAAGACCATGCCCCTTTTGTCTCAAAATGTATTGTGCCCTTTTCTGATAATTGTAAATAATTATTATTATTATTATAAATATTAAAATAAATAACAATACACTTACACACCCTTGCCACTAACAATAATAATACAAACAAATATTTTATAAAAAAAAAATTGTCGTCGAAGTGGTAGGCGGAGTTTCCTTTGCAGCGCCTCGTGCGCATTTAACGGTTCTGATACGAACTACGCAGCAGTTCGCGCGAGTCTTCAAACGATCCGCAGGTAACGTTAAAGCTAACACGGAAAATTACATTTATCCTACCGTCACAATGCTACTCTAAAAGTTGCGGCAGCATGCGAGTTATTCTTAACTATAATAAAAGTATAACTTGATTTCAGACGCATTTTGAGTGACAATGTCATTCGTTTTTATGCAAGGAATAAAAGTGCAAGGGGAAATACATCTAGTTAAATGAAATCTTCCCAGCCAGCAATGACATGTGGGGCCCAGATGGGTTAAGTACGGGTTCCATGGTTACTGTGTGGGCATGGGCTTTGGCTGGGAGAAATCAGCGGGTCCTATTTAGGTTTTGTAGTATGAGTCCCACATAGGAAGCCCATATGAGCTGATTACATGGGCCCCATAAGGGACAGGCATGGGCCAATTGGGCATGGGTTTGAACTGAGAACACATATATAGGTCTTGAATGGCATATTTATGGGCCAAGTGGGCATGGTTTTGATAGATTTTTAAAGATTATTTTTGTTGTTCGATGTAACAATTTTGTATTGTATTTTTTGCAGAGATGTTTTTTTTCAGAGATTTTTTTTTAAATATATTTTTGATTTGTTTGCCGGTATGTTGTGACATTTAAATTGTTTTTTAAAGATCATTTTTGTTGTTCAATTTAACAATATATTTCTTGCAGTTCAAAGCGTCAAGTGTCTTGTATTTATCTTGGACTTATATTCATTCTTCATTTTTAGTTTTTCTTAGATTGTTACCTTAAACCATTTGGCATGGTTGGGCTTAGATAGGCCTTGCATGAATAGCCCAGTTAGGACCCACATAAGATCCTTACAGAGCCCACTTTAAGCCCATTAGGGGCATTCACGGTTGAATCCTGGTGCAAGGCCACTTTAAACCCCTTTAGGCAGCTGGGGCCCAAATGGGTCTGACATGAATTGCCCAATTAAGACCCATGCAGTACCCTTACAGGTCCCACTTTTAGTACGTCTGGGCTTCCACGGCTTGCCCCAATGTGGATCCCGGGTGCAAGCCCATAATTTGCCGCCCATGAAGCCCTCATCTGGGCCCACATGTCATTGCTGGCTGGGTTAAGTCCATGTCCAACTCTAAATTGTAAGGAACTTACATCTTTGATTTTATAGTAACGCTTTACAAGGTTCATTTGTTCACTCATGAATGAACTAACATGAACTAACCATGAGTAACACATTTGTTACTGTATATCTACTGTTACTGTTAATAATACAACTGTTCATTGTTTATTCATGTTATGTCACAGTCAGTGCATTAACTAATGATAACAAATACAACTTTTGATTTTAATGTTTTAGTAAATGCTGAAATTAATATTAACTAAGATTAATAAATGCTGTAGAAGTGCAGTTCATTATTAGCTAACTAATTTAACTATTGAAACCGTTTTTGTAAAGTGTTACTGATTCATGATAGCTAACACTGTCTTTCTTAAATATAATACATATATTAAATTTACAACAATAACAAAACTAAAAATTAATTTTCCATAATTACCTCCTTGATTGTCACTGTTTTGTGTGGTAAAGTAAATAATATTTAGTAATATTATCATAATTTCCCTATTTTCCCTATTGTATCAACATATTTTCTTAGAATGCCAAGGAAAGAAAAAAAAAAAATCAAGGAACTCTCTGATGCAGCCAAGGAAGCATCCCTCTCACAAGTTGGCTGAAAAGAGAGAATAAAAATGCAGGTACTGTTAAATTAGATAAAAAAACATTTTAGTGCCCTTTTTGGTCCCTCCGCCCCTGCCCCTGAGGAGGTCTGTGCACCCACTGGCTCTGCTACTGAGGTAATCCCTGAGGTAATTAATGTGAAACACCTGCAGAGGATTATAAAAGGTAATGGTTCTCTGACTTGGGCTGGCTTCGGTTACCCTCTGGTTTTCTGTTATTTTGGGTTGCTGTTTTATTTGTTTGCTTTCTGTATTAGTTTAGTTTGGGAAGTTATGTTCGCAGGCCTGTGTTATTGGAACATGTTTTTGTGTTTTGCGTTAATTACGTAGCTTATTCTTTATTGTCAATAAAGACTCTTTGACTGGCTTTTGTTCTCGTTGCCTCCCTCATTTGTCGCGGCTTAGAGCCGGCCGTGACAACACACACACACGAACACACAGGAACGATATAAGGTGTGAGTGTGAATATTTCTGGGAAGGGTTCAGATCTCGGGTACGGAAACCTCGGTAGAACATGGCATCATCATCATCATCAGCAGCAGCTTCACACAACGGTGTAATATTCAGTTTTTACTCTTTGTTGGCTTTAGCTTTAATTATTTCAGTTGTGAGGTTTTAAATGTAACTTTAGTTTGATTAGCCTTCAGTGATCAGTGAGTGAGTGTTGAGAACGAGGCCTGGAGTAAACCTCTACAACTGGATCTGTGCTGTAATGAAGTGTGTGTGTGTGTGTGTTCAGTGTTCCACAGTCTCCATCAGTGAAGCCCAGGCTCCCTTTATCAACACCACATGTTCCTGTTTCTCATATTACACTGAATATCATGAAGAATTATCATTAAAGTCACAAAGTAAAGGCACATTTACTTTTATCTCTCACTTATTTTTGTTTATTTATCAAAGCAACATCCCAATCTTTCCACACACACTTGTTCGGGAATCACTCCAAGTGCTAATGCATTATATAATAGAATAAAGATATAGAATTCACCCAAAAATGAAAACTCTGTCATTATTTACTCCGCCGTTCAAAACCAGAATAACTTCTTTTCTTCTAAAGAACACAGATATCCTGAGAACTGAGAACCAGAAGAACCAAAACTGCTGCCCAGCCCACAGACCGAAGACAGAAGAATGAAACTTCCACAGAAGAATGAGTCACACAGCTTCACACAAAACCAGGGACAGAACTCAGATTTATTAACAAATAATTATAATAATTGACCCAACTGTTTTTTTCTTTATTGTATTCAGTTAGCAGTTTAGGGAATCTGAGATAACGAACCACTACTAAGAAATATAATATTAATACACACACACACACACTCAGACGCGCGCACACACACACTAAATGCATTAAATGAGATGAGCCGTTGTGTGTTCAGATCTCAGAAACATTCTGAAACAGACACACACTTTACAAGATGATGAATTTACTGTATGTGGAAATATCACAAAAGCAAAACCAAGCCATGTTATGACACTGGTGATGATGACATGTATAATTTCCCATCATCCCAGTTTAAAAATAATATTCTTGAACTGATTAATGTCCAACAATGCTTTAAAGGTTTCTGCACTGTATTATATAAACATTACAAATCACAATGTTTATTATGATGAGTGCAAGATTAATAACAATTTTTCCTCAGTAGATATTTACCAAACTATTCAGATTCAATTGAAAACCTCTCAAACGAAATAAAAATGATTTCATTAATTAAAGACATCAGAGAGTAAAACTGTATATTAGACTTGTGTTGACTCGTGTTTGCTGTGACCTGTTTCTCGGAACACCTGTGATATATCAGGGAAAGCCTCTCAGATTATCAAACTATCATCTTTATCTTCCACTGAAGAGTTTCTCAGGAACTGAGTGTTGCACAACACCGGCCGCTGCTCCACTAAACATCTACACAATGTGCTTACTGTAATGTGCTTATATGTAAATTACAGGGTTTTTTATTCGCTTTGGGACTATTTTCACAAGTGAAGTGTACATTCTCAAAACTCTTAGTACTACAATCAAAAGTGGACTTTTTTCAAACATTTTATCATGTTTTTGATTGTGTTTGTACAATACACAAAGTCACACCGTGACACAACCGTGTTTGGACGGCGATTAGACCTCTTTTACGTGCAAAGTTGTTTGTTGGGTAGTTTGCTAAGTTTCAAATGATTATTGATCAGCAAGCATAAACATAAGCGGCAGCTCCTGAATTCACTCACTCGTTCATACTATATTAGTGGAGTATATTAGTGGAGTAATGTAGTGGAGTATATTAGTGGAGTATATTAGTGGAGTATATTAGTGGAGTAATGTAGTGGAGTATATTAGTGGAGTATATTAGTGGAGTATATTAGTGGAGTATATTAGTGGAGTATATTAGTGGAGTATATTAGTGGAGTATATTAGTGGAGTAATGTAGTGGAGTAATGTAGTGGAGTATATTAGTGGAGTAATGTAGTGGAGTATATTAGTGCAGTATGTAGTGGAGTATATTAGTGGAGTATATTAGTGGAGTAATGTAGTGGAGTATATTAGTGGAGTATATTAGTGGAGTAATGTAGTGGAGTATATTAGTGGAGTATATTAGTGGAGTATATTAGTGGAGTAATGTAGTGGAGTATATTAGTGGAGTATATTAGTGGAGTAATGTAGTGGAGTATATTAGTGGAGTATATTAGTGGAGTATATTAGTGGAGTATATTAGTGGAGTAATGTAGTGGAGTATATTAGTGGAGTATATTAGTGCAGTGTGTAGTGGAGTATATTAGTGGAGTATATTAGTGGAGTAATGTAGTGGAGTATATTAGTGGAGTATATTAGTGGAGTATATTAGTGGAGTATATTAGTGGAGTAATGTAGTGGAGTATATTAGTGGAGTATATTAGTGGAGTATATTAGTGGAGTATATTAGTGGAGTATATTAGTGGAGTAATGTAGTGGAGTAATGTAGTGGAGTATATTAGTGGAGTAATGTAGTGGAGTATATTAGTGCAGTATGTAGTGGAGTATATTAGTGGAGTATATTAGTGGAGTAATGTAGTGGAGTATATTAGTGGAGTATATTAGTGGAGTAATGTAGTGGAGTATATTAGTGGAGTATATTAGTGGAGTATATTAGTGGAGTAATGTAGTGGAGTATATTAGTGGAGTATATTAGTGGAGTAATGTAGTGGAGTATATTAGTGGAGTATATTAGTGGAGTATATTAGTGGAGTAATGTAGTGGAGTATATTAGTGGAGTATATTAGTGGAGTAATGTAGTGGAGTATATTAGTGGAGTATATTAGTGGAGTAATGTAGTGGAGTATATTAGTGGAGTATATTAGTGGAGTAAAGTAGTGGAGTATATTAGTGGAGTATATTAGTGGAGTAATGTAGTGGAGTATATTAGTGGAGTATATTAGTGGAGTAATGTAGTGGAGTATATTAGTGGAGTAATGTAGTGGAGTATATTAGTGGAGTATATTATTGGAGTAAAGTAGTGGAGTATATTAGTGGAGTATATTAGTGGAGTAATGTAGTGGAGTATATTAGTGGAGTATATTAGTGGAGTAATGTAGTGGAGTATATTAGTGGAGTATATTATTAGAGTAATGTAGTGGAGTATATTAGTGGAGTAATGTAGTGGAGTATATTAGTGGAGTATATTAGTGGAGTATATTAGTGGAGTATATTATTGGAGTAATGTAGTGGAGTATATTAGTGGAGTATATTATTGGAGTAATGTAGTGGAGTATATTAGTGGAGTAATGTAGTGGAGTATATTAGTGGAGTATATTAGTGGAGTATATTAGTGGAGTAATGTAGTGGAGTATATTAGTGGAGTATATTAGTGGAGTATATTAGTGGAGTATATTAGTGGAGTAATGTAGTGGAGTATATTAGTGGAGTATATTAGTGGAGTATATTAGTGGAGTAATGTAGTGGAGTATATTGGTGGAGTATATTAGTGGAGTATATTAGTGGAGTAATGTAGTGGAGTATATTAGTGGAGTAATGTAGTGGAGTATATTGGTGGAGTATATTAGTGGAGTATATTAGTGGAGTAATGTAGTGGAGTATATTAGTGGAGTATATTATTGGAGTATATTAGTGGAGTATATTAGTGGAGTAATGTAGTGGAGTATATTAGTGGAGTATATTATTGGAGTATATTAGTGGAGTAATGTAGTGGAGTATATTATTGGAGTATATTAGTGGAGTATATTAGTGGAGTATATTAGTGGAGTTTATTAGTGGAGTATATTAGTGGAGTATATTAGTGGAGTAATGTAGTGGAGTATATTAGTGGAGTAATGTAGTGGAGTATATTAATGGAGTTTATTAGTGGAGTATATTAGTGGAGTATATTAGTGGAGTATATTAGTGGAGTATATTAGTGGAGTAATGTAGTGGAGTATATTAGTGGAGTAATGTAGTGGAGTATATTAGTGGAGTAATGTAGTGGAGTATATTAATGGAGTTTATTAGTGGAGTATATTAGTGGAGTTTATTAGTGGAGTATATTAGTGGAGTATATTAGTGGATGTCATGTAGCGTGTTGTCGAGAGGCCTGGGAGAGGTTTAGGAAGGCACAGTACAAGGGAGAGGTTTTCAATATGCCCGTTGTAGGTTTATTTGAGAAGCAACAGCTCATAAGGTGCAGTCCACATGAAGTACTAAAAAAAAAAAGAAAAAAGAAAAAAGAAAACTTAATGCAACGTATACTGATAATAAAAACAAACAAAAAAAGTGCTGTGAGCAGCAAAAACTGGCACTAAACAATGCCTAGTGGCACATCCACACAATTATCAGCATGTCTCACCTCAAACATGTTCAAGCATTGGCATAGTATACACAGGATGCCACCTCTCTCTTAATCCTGATCAGACAAAGGATTAAATACCTAAGTTTCCCGCCAAACACCTAGTGGGACGAACCATTGCCACGGGGTGGAACTTTTCCCCATAACACTCACTGAATTCCACAGCCAAACATTGGCACATAAATATAACTAATGTTCATGAACTCCTTCAGACACACAATAATCATAATACAAACATACATAACATACAACCAAAAACTCACACATTTAACTCCTCATAACACAAATGTCTCTCTCCATCTTGGAACTTGGTACGTTCTGGCTATGCGCACTACCAGAACCCACCTCCATAACCCTGGATCAAAACAGGTAGATCATTCATGTGCTATAATCTGTACATGTGTACAATAAAGAAATAAAATAAACAAACAATGGCTCTCAGTCATCAATCAAAACATTAACAAGTTAAACACTTAATGTTGGAATTGTACCTCCACATATTCATTATCAACATACTATACCTACTAAACTATTCCTGCAAACAGCACACCAAATAAATTCCAAATAGCACTAGGCTGGCACTCTAGTGATGATATCATTGACCAGGTTCATCATCACAGTGGAGTAATGTAGTGGAGTATATTAGTGGAGTATATTAGTGGAGTATATTTGTGGAGTATATTAGTGGAGTATATTAGTGGGGTATATTTGTGGAGTAGATTAGTGGAGTTTATTAGTGGAGTATATTAGTGGAGTAATGTAGTGGAGTATATTAGTGGAGTATATTAGTGGAGTAATGTAGTGGAGTACATTAGTGGAGTTTATTAGTGGAGTATATTAGTGGAGTATATTAGTGGAGTAATGTAGTGGATTATATTAGTGGAGTAATGTAGTGGATTATATTAGTGGAGTATATTAGTGGAGTATATTAGTGGAGTATATTAGTGGAGTTTATTAGTGGAGTATATTAATGGAGTATTTTAGTGGAGTAATGTAGTGGAGTATATTAGAGGAGTATTTTAGTGGAGTAATGTAGTGGAGTATATTAGTGGAGTATATTAGTGGAGTATATTAATAGAGTTTATTAGTGGAGTATATTAGTGGAGTATATTAATGGAGTTTATTAGTGGAGTATATTAATGGAGTTTATTAGTGGAGTATATTAGTAGAGTATATTAGTGGAGTATATTACTGGAGTATATAAGTGGAGTATATTATTGGAGTAATGTAGTGGAGTATATTAGTGGAGTATATTAGTGGAGTATATTAGTGGAGTAATGTAGTGGAGTATATTAGTGGAGTATATTAGTGGAGTATATTAGTGGAGTATATTAGTGGAGAATATTAGTGGAGTATATTAGTGGAGTATATTAGTGGAGTATATTATTGGAGTAATGTAGTGGAGTATATTAGTGGAGTATATTTGTGGAGTAGATTAGTGGAGTATATTAGTGGAGTTTATTAGTGGAGTATATTAGTGGAGTATATTAGTCGGGTAATGTAGTGGAGGATATTAGTGGAGTATATTAGTGGAGTAATGTAGTGGAGTATATTAGTGGAGTTTATTAGTGGAGTATATTAGTGGAGTATATTAGTGGAGTAATGTAGTGGAGTATATAAGTGGAGTATATTATTGGAGTATATTAGTGGAGTATATTAGTGGAGTAATGTAGTGGGGTATATTATATCAGTATATTAGTGGAGTATATTAGTGGAGTAATGTAGTGGAGTATATTAGTGCAGTATATTAGTGGAGTATATTAGTGGAGTAATGTAGTGGAGTATATTAGTGGAGTAATGTAGTGGAGTATATTAGTGGAGTATATTAATTGGAGTATTTTAGTGGAGTAATGTAGTGGAGTATATTAGTGGAGTATATTAGTGGAGTAATGTAGTGGAGTATATTAGTGGAGTATATTAATGGAGTTTATTAGTGGAGTATATTAGTGGAGTATATTAGTGGAGTAATGTAGTGGAGTATATTAGTGGAGTAATGTAGTGGAGTATATATTAGTGGAGTATATTATTGGAGTATATTAGTGGAGTAATGTAGTGGAGTATATTAGTGGAGTATATTATTGGAGTAATGAAGTGGATATATTAGTGGAGTAATGTAGTGGAGTAATGTAGTCGAGTAATGTAGTGGAGAATATTAGTGGAGTATATTAGTGGAGTATATTAGTGGAGTATATTAGTGGAGTATATTAATGGAGTTTATTAGTGGAGTATATTAGTGGAGTATATTAGTGGAGTAATGTAGTGGAGTATATTAGTGGAGTAATGTAGTGGAGTATATATTAGTGGAGTATATTATTGGAGTATATTAGTGGAGTAATGTAGTGGAGTATATTAGTGGAGTATATTAGTGGAGTATATTAGTGGAGTAATGTAGTGGAGTATAGTAGTGGAGTATATTATTGGAGTATATTAGTGGAGTAATATAGTGGAGTATATTAGTGGAGTATATTAGTGGAGTAATGTAGTGGAGTATATTAGTGGAGTATATTATTGGAGTATATTAGTGGAGTAATGTAGTGGAGTATATTATTGGAGTATATTAGTGGAGTATATTAGTGGAGTAATGTAGTGGAGTATATTAGTAGAGTAATGTAGTGGAGTATATTAGTGGAGTATATTAGTGGAGTATATTAGTGGAGTAATGTAGTGGAGTATATTAGTGGAGTATATTAGTGGAGTAATGTAGTGGAGTATATTAGTGGAGTATATTATTGGAGTATTTTAGTGGAGTAATGTAGTGGAGTATAATAGTGGAGTATATTAGTGGAGTAATGTAGTGGAGTATATTAGTAGAGTATATTAATGGAGTTTATTATAGGAGTATATTAGTGGAGTATATTAGTGGAGTAATGTAGTGGAGTATATTAGTGGAGTAATGTAGTGGAGTATATATTAGTGGAGTATATTATTGGAGTATATTAGTGGAGTAATGTAGTGGAGTATATTAGTGGAGTATATTATTGGAGTAATGTAGTGGAGTATATTAGTGGAGTAATGTAGTGGAGTAATGTAGTGGAGTAATGTAGTGGAGTAATGTAGTGGAGAATATTAGTGGAGTAATGTAGTGGAGTATATTAGTGGAGTATATTAGTGGAGTATATTAGTGGAGTATATTAGTGGAGTAATGTAGTGGAGTATATTAGTGGAGTTTATTAGTGGAGTATATTAGTGGAGTATATTAGTGGAGTATATTAGTGGAGTATATTAGTGGGGTATATTTGTGGAGTAGATTAGTGGAGTATATTAGTGGAGTTTATTAGTGGAGTATATTAGTGGAGTAATGTAGTGGAGTATATTAGTGGAGTATATTAGTGGAGTAATGTAGTGGAGTAATGTAGTGGAGTAATGTAGTGGAGTATAATAGTGGAGTATATTAGTGGAGTAATGTAGTGGAGTATATTAGTAGAGTATATTAATGGAGTTTATTATTGGAGTATATTAGTGGAGTATATTAGTGGAGTAATGTAGTGGAGTATATTAGTGGAGTAATGTAGTGGAGTATATATTAGTGGAGTATATTATTGGAGTATATTAGTGGAGTAATGTAGTGGAGTATATTAGTGGAGTATATTATTGGAGTAATGTAGTGGAGTATATTAGTGGAGTAATGTAGTGGAGTAATGTAGTGGAGTAATGTAGTGGAGTAATGTAGTGGAGAATATTAGTGGAGTAATGTAGTGGAGTATATTAGTGGAGTATATTAGTGGAGTATATTAGTGGAGTATATTAGTGGAGTAATGTAGTGGAGTATATTAGTGGAGTTTATTAGTGGAGTATATTAGTGGAGTATATTAGTGGAGTATATTAGTGGAGTATATTAGTGGGGTATATTTGTGGAGTAGATTAGTGGAGTATATTAGTGGAGTTTATTAGTGGAGTATATTAGTGGAGTAATGTAGTGGAGTATATTAGTGGAGTATATTAGTGAAGTAATGTAGTGGAGTATATTAGTGGAGTTTATTAGTGGAGTATATTAGTGGAGTATATTAGTGGAGTATATTAGTGGAGTACATTAGTGGAGTATATTAGTGGAGTATATTATTGGAGTAATGTAGTGGAGTATATTGGTGGAGTAATGTAGTGGAGAATATGGAGTATATTAGTGGAGTATATTAGTGGAGTAATGTAGTGGAGTATATTAGTGGAGTAATGTAGTGGAGTAATGTAGTGGAGTATATTAGTGGAGTAATGTAGTGGAGTATATTAGTGCAGTATGTAGTGGAGTATATTAGTGGAGTATATTAGTGGAGTAATGTAGTGGAGTATATTAGTGGAGTATATTAGTGGAGTAATGTAGTGGAGTATATTAGTGGAGTATATTAGTGGAGTATATTAGTGGAGTAATGTAGTGGAGTATATTAGTGGAGTATATTAGTGGAGTAATGTAGTGGAGTATATTAGTGGAGTATATTAGTGGAGTATATTAGTGGAGTATATTAGTGGAGTAATGTAGTGGAGTATATTAGTGGAGTATATTAGTGCAGTGTGTAGTGGAGTATATTAGTGGAGTATATTAGTGGAGTATACAAGTGGAGTAATGTAGTGGAGTATATTAGTGGAGTATATAAGTGGAGTATATTAGTGGAGTAATGTAGTGGAGTATATTAGTGGAGTATATTAGTGGAGTATATTAGTGGAGTATATTAGTGGAGTATATTAGTGGAGTAATGTAGTGGAGTAATGTAGTGGAGTATATTAGTGGAGTAATGTAGTGGAGTATATTAGTGCAGTATGTAGTGGAGTATATTAGTGGAGTATATTAGTGGAGTAATGTAGTGGAGTATATTAGTGGAGTATATTAGTGGAGTAATGTAGTGGAGTATATTAGTGGAGTATATTAGTGGAGTATATTAGTGGAGTAATGTAGTGGAGTATATTAGTGGAGTATATTAGTGGAGTAATGTAGTGGAGTATATTAGTGGAGTATATTAGTGGAGTATATTAGTGGAGTAATGTAGTGGAGTATATTAGTGGAGTATATTAGTGGAGTAATGTAGTGGAGTATATTAGTGGAGTATATTAGTGGAGTAATGTAGTGGAGTATATTAGTGGAGTATATTAGTGGAGTAAAGTAGTGGAGTATATTAGTGGAGTATATTAGTGGAGTAATGTAGTGGAGTATATTAGTGGAGTATATTAGTGGAGTAATGTAGTGGAGTATATTAGTGGAGTATATTAGTGGAGTATATTAGTGGAGTAATGTAGTGGAGTATATTAGTGGAGTATATTAGTGGAGTAATGTAGTGGAGTATATTAGTGGAGTATATTAGTGGAGTAATGTAGTGGAGTATATTAGTGGAGTATATTAGTGGAGTAATGTAGTGGAGTATATTAGTGGAGTATATTAGTGGAGTAAAGTAGTGGAGTATATTAGTGGAGTATATTAGTGGAGTAATGTAGTGGAGTATATTAGTGGAGTATATTAGTGGAGTAATGTAGTGGAGTATATTAGTGGAGTATATTAGTGGAGTAATGTAGTGGAGTATATTAGTGGAGTATATTATTAGAGTAATGTAGTGGAGTATATTAGTGGAGTAATGTAGTGGAGTATATTAGTGGAGTATATTACTGGAGTATATAAGTGGAGTATATTATTGGAGTAATGTAGTGGAGTATATTAGTGGAGTATATTAGTGGAGTATATTAGTGGAGTAATGTAGTGGAGTATATTAGTGGAGTATATTAGTGGAGTATATTAGTGGAGTATATTAGTGGAGAATATTAGTGGAGTATATTAGTGGAGTATATTAGTGGAGTATATTAGTGGAGTAATGTAGTGGAGTAATGTAGTGGAGTATATTAGTGGAGTAATGTAGTGGAGTATATTAGTGCAGTATGTAGTGGAGTATATTAGTGGAGTATATTAGTGGAGTAATGTAGTGGAGTATATTAGTGGAGTATATTAGTGGAGTAATGTAGTGGAGTATATTAGTGGAGTATATTAGTGGAGTATATTAGTGGAGTAATGTAGTGGAGTATATTGGTGGAGTATATTAGTGGAGTAATGTAGTGGAGTATATTAGTGGAGTATATTAGTGGAGTAATGTAGTGGAGTATATTAGTGGAGTATATTAGTGGAGTAATGTAGTGGAGTATATTAGTGGAGTATATTAGTGGAGTAATGTAGTGGAGTATATTAGTGGAGTATATTAGTGGAGTAAAGTAGTGGAGTATATTAGTGGAGTATATTAGTGGAGTAATGTAGTGGAGTATATTAGTGGAGTATATTAGTGGAGTAATGTAGTGGAGTATATTAGTGGAGTATATTAGTGGAGTATATTAGTGGAGTAATGTAGTGGAGTATATTAGTGGAGTATATTAGTGGAGTAATGTAGTGGAGTGTATTAGTGGAGTATATTAGTGGAGTATATTAGTGGAGTAATGTAGTGGAGTATATTAGTGGAGTATATTAGTGGAGTAATGTAGTGGAGTATATTAGTGGAGTATATTAGTGGAGTAATGTAGTGGAGTATATTAGTGGAGTATATTAGTGGAGTAAAGTAGTGGAGTATATTAGTGGAGTATATTAGTGGAGTAATGTAGTGGAGTATATTAGTGGAGTATATTAGTGGAGTAATGTAGTGGAGTATATTAGTGGAGTATATTAGTGGAGTAATGTAGTGGAGTATATTAGTGGAGTATATTATTAGAGTAATGTAGTGGAGTATATTAGTGGAGTAATGTAGTGGAGTATATTAGTGGAGTATATTACTGGAGTATATAAGTGGAGTATATTATTGGAGTAATGTAGTGGAGTATATTAGTGGAGTATATTAGTGGAGTATATTAGTGGAGTAATGTAGTGGAGTATATTAGTGGAGTATATTAGTGGAGTATATTAGTGGAGTATATTAGTGGAGAATATTAGTGGAGTATATTAGTGGAGTATATTAGTGGAGTATATTATTGGAGTAATGTAGTGGAGTATATTAGTGGAGTATATTTGTGGAGTAGATTAGTGGAGTATATTAGTGGAGTTTATTAGTGGAGTATATTAGTGGAGTATATTAGTCGGGTAATGTAGTGGAGGATATTAGTGGAGTATATTAGTGGAGTAATGTAGTGGAGTATATTAGTGGAGTTTATTAGTGGAGTATATTAGTGGAGTATATTAGTGGAGTAATGTAGTGGAGTATATAAGTGGAGTATATTATTGGAGTATATTAGTGGAGTATATTAGTGGAGTAATGTAGTGGGGTATATTATATCAGTATATTAGTGGAGTATATTAGTGGAGTAATGTAGTGGAGTATATTAGTGCAGTATATTAGTGGAGTATATTAGTGGAGTAATGTAGTGGAGTATATTAGTGGAGTAATGTAGTGGAGTATATTAGTGGAGTATATTAATTGGAGTATTTTAGTGGAGTAATGTAGGGAGTATATTAGTGGAGTATATTAGTGGAGTAATGTAGTGGAGTATATTAGTGGAGTATATTAATGGAGTTTATTAGTGGAGTATATTAGTGGAGTATATTAGTGGAGTAATGTAGTGGAGTATATTAGTGGAGTAATGTAGTGGAGTATATATTAGTGGAGTATATTATTGGAGTATATTAGTGGAGTAATGTAGTGGAGTATATTAGTGGAGTATATTATTGGAGTAATGAAGTGGATATATTAGTGGAGTAATGTAGTGGAGTAATGTAGTCGAGTAATGTAGTGGAGAATATTAGTGGAGTATATTAGTGGAGTATATTAGTGGAGTATATTAGTGGAGTATATTAATGGAGTTTATTAGTGGAGTATATTAGTGGAGTATATTAGTGGAGTAATGTAGTGGAGTATATTAGTGGAGTAATGTAGTGGAGTATATATTAGTGGAGTATATTATTGGAGTATATTAGTGGAGTAATGTAGTGGAGTATATTAGTGGAGTATATTAGTGGAGTATATTAGTGGAGTAATGTAGTGGAGTATAGTAGTGGAGTATATTATTGGAGTATATTAGTGGAGTAATATAGTGGAGTATATTAGTGGAGTATATTAGTGGAGTAATGTAGTGGAGTATATTAGTGGAGTATATTATTGGAGTATATTAGTGGAGTAATGTAGTGGGGTATATTATATCAGTATATTAGTGGAGTATATTAGTGGAGTAATGTAGTGGAGTATATTAGTGCAGTATATTAGTGGAGTATATTAGTGGAGTAATGTAGTGGAGTATATTAGTGGAGTAATGTAGTGGAGTATATTAGTGGAGTATATTAATTGGAGTATTTTAGTGGAGTAATGTAGTGGAGTGTATTAGTGGAGTATATTAGTGGAGTAATGTAGTGGAGTATATTAGTGGAGTATATTAATGGAGTTTATTAGTGGAGTATATTAGTGGAGTATATTAGTGGAGTAATGTAGTGGAGTATATTAGTGGAGTAATGTAGTGGAGTATATATTAGTGGAGTATATTATTGGAGTATATTAGTGGAGTAATGTAGTGGAGTATATTAGTGGAGTATATTATTGGAGTAATGAAGTGGATATATTAGTGGAGTAATGTAGTGGAGTAATGTAGTCGAGTAATGTAGTGGAGAATATTAGTGGAGTATATTAGTGGAGTATATTAGTGGAGTATATTAGTGGAGTATATTAATGGAGTTTATTAGTGGAGTATATTAGTGGAGTATATTAGTGGAGTAATGTAGTGGAGTATATTAGTGGAGTAATGTAGTGGAGTATATATTAGTGGAGTATATTATTGGAGTATATTAGTGGAGTAATGTAGTGGAGTATATTAGTGGAGTATATTAGTGGAGTATATTAGTGGAGTAATGTAGTGGAGTATAGTAGTGGAGTATATTATTGGAGTATATTAGTGGAGTAATATAGTGGAGTATATTAGTGGAGTATATTAGTGGAGTAATGTAGTGGAGTATATTAGTGGAGTATATTATTGGAGTATATTAGTGGAGTAATGTAGTGGAGTATATCAGTGGAGTAATGTAGTCGAGTATATTAGTGGAGTAATGTAGTGGAGTATATTAGTGGAGTAAAGTAGTGGAGTATATAAGTGGAGTATATTATTGGAGTATATTAGTGGAGTATATTAGTGGAGTAATGTAGTGGAGTATATTATATCAGTATATTAGTGGAGTATATTAGTGGAGTAATGTAGTGGAGTATATTAGTGCAGTATATTAGTGGAGTATATTAGTGGAGTAATGTAGTGGAGTATATTAGTGGAGTAATGTAGTGGAGTATATTAGTGGAGTATATTAATTGGAGTATTTTAGTGGAGTAATGTAGGGAGTATATTAGTGGAGTATATTAGTGGAGTAATGTAGTGGAGTATATTAGTGGAGTATATTAATGGAGTTTATTAGTGGAGTATATTAGTGGAGTATATTAGTGGAGTAATGTAGTGGAGTATATTAGTGGAGTAATGTAGTGGAGTATATATTAGTGGAGTATATTATTGGAGTATATTAGTGGAGTAATGTAGTGGAGTATATTAGTGGAGTATATTATTGGAGTAATGAAGTGGATATATTAGTGGAGTAATGTAGTGGAGTAATGTAGTCGAGTAATGTAGTGGAGAATATTAGTGGAGTATATTAGTGGAGTATATTAGTGGAGTATATTAGTGGAGTATATTAATGGAGTTTATTAGTGGAGTATATTAGTGGAGTATATTAGTGGAGTAATGTAGTGGAGTATATTAGTGGAGTAATGTAGTGGAGTATATATTAGTGGAGTATATTATTGGAGTATATTAGTGGAGTAATGTAGTGGAGTATATTAGTGGAGTATATTAGTGGAGTATATTAGTGGAGTAATGTAGTGGAGTATAGTAGTGGAGTATATTATTGGAGTATATTAGTGGAGTAATATAGTGGAGTATATTAGTGGAGTATATTAGTGGAGTAATGTAGTGGAGTATATTAGTGGAGTATATTATTGGAGTATATTAGTGGAGTAATGTAGTGGGGTATATTATATCAGTATATTAGTGGAGTATATTAGTGGAGTAATGTAGTGGAGTATATTAGTGCAGTATATTAGTGGAGTATATTAGTGGAGTAATGTAGTGGAGTATATTAGTGGAGTAATGTAGTGGAGTATATTAGTGGAGTATATTAATTGGAGTATTTTAGTGGAGTAATGTAGTGGAGTATATTAGTGGAGTATATTAGTGGAGTAATGTAGTGGAGTATATTAGTGGAGTATATTAATGGAGTTTATTAGTGGAGTATATTAGTGGAGTATATTAGTGGAGTAATGTAGTGGAGTATATTAGTGGAGTAATGTAGTGGAGTATATATTAGTGGAGTATATTATTGGAGTATATTAGTGGAGTAATGTAGTGGAGTATATTAGTGGAGTATATTATTGGAGTAATGAAGTGGATATATTAGTGGAGTAATGTAGTGGAGTAATGTAGTCGAGTAATGTAGTGGAGAATATTAGTGGAGTATATTAGTGGAGTATATTAGTGGAGTATATTAGTGGAGTATATTAATGGAGTTTATTAGTGGAGTATATTAGTGGAGTATATTAGTGGAGTAATGTAGTGGAGTATATTAGTGGAGTAATGTAGTGGAGTATATATTAGTGGAGTATATTATTGGAGTATATTAGTGGAGTAATGTAGTGGAGTATATTAGTGGAGTATATTAGTGGAGTATATTAGTGGAGTAATGTAGTGGAGTATAGTAGTGGAGTATATTATTGGAGTATATTAGTGGAGTAATATAGTGGAGTATATTAGTGGAGTATATTAGTGGAGTAATGTAGTGGAGTATATTAGTGGAGTATATTATTGGAGTATATTAGTGGAGTAATGTAGTGGAGTATATTATTGGAGTATATTAGTGGAGTATATTAGTGGAGTAATGTAGTGGAGTATATTAGTGGAGTAATGTAGTGGAGTATATTAGTGGAGTATATTAGTGGAGTATATTAGTGGAGTAATGTAGTGGAGTATATTAGTGGAGTATATTAGTGGAGTAATGTAGTGGAGTATATTAGTGGAGTATATTATTGGAGTATTTTAGTGGAGTAATGTAGTGGAGTATAATAGTGGAGTATATTAGTGGAGTAATGTAGTGGAGTATATTAGTAGAGTATATTAATGGAGTTTATTATTGGAGTATATTAGTGGAGTATATTAGTGGAGTAATGTAGTGGAGTATATTAGTGGAGTAATGTAGTGGAGTATATATTAGTGGAGTATATTATTGGAGTATATTAGTGGAGTAATGTAGTGGAGTATATTAGTGGAGTATATTATTGGAGTAATGTAGTGGAGTATATTAGTGGAGTAATGTAGTGGAGTAATGTAGTGGAGTAATGTAGTGGAGTAATGTAGTGGAGAATATTAGTGGAGTAATGTAGTGGAGTATATTAGTGGAGTATATTAGTGGAGTATATTAGTGGAGTATATTAGTGGAGTAATGTAGTGGAGTATATTAGTGGAGTTTATTAGTGGAGTATATTAGTGGAGTATATTAGTGGAGTATATTAGTGGAGTATATTAGTGGGGTATATTTGTGGAGTAGATTAGTGGAGTATATTAGTGGAGTTTATTAGTGGAGTATATTAGTGGAGTAATGTAGTGGAGTATATTAGTGGAGTATATTAGTGGAGTAATGTAGTGGAGTATATTAGTGGAGTTTATTAGTGGAGTATATTAGTGGAGTATATTAGTGGAGTAATGTAGTGGAGTATATTAGTGGAGTACATTAGTGGAGTATATTAGTGGAGTATATTATTGGAGTAATGTAGTGGAGTATATTGGTGGAGTAATGTAGTGGAGAATATGGAGTATATTAGTGGAGTATATTAGTGGAGTAATGTAGTGGAGTATATTAGTGGAGTAATGTAGTGGAGTAATGTAGTGGAGTATATTAGTGGAGTATATTAGTAGAGTATAATAGTGGAGTAGATTAGTGGAGTATATTAGTGGAGTTTATTAGGGGAGCATATTAGTGGAGTAATGAAGTGGAGTATATTAGTGGAGTATATTAGTGGAGTAATGTAGTGGAGAATATTAGTGGAGTATATTAGTGGAGTAATGTAGTGGAGTATATTAGTGGAGTATATTAGTGGAGTAATGTAGTGGAGAATATTAGTGGAGTATATTAGTAATGTAGTGGAGGATATTAGTGGAGTATATTAGTGGAGTAGTGGAGTATATTAGTGGAGTAATGTATTGGAGTATATTAGTGGAGTAAAGTAGTGGAGTACATTAGTGGAGTAATG
Source organism: Tiaroga cobitis (assembly GCA_030578255.1). Lineage (NCBI taxonomy): Eukaryota > Metazoa > Chordata > Actinopteri > Cypriniformes > Leuciscidae > Tiaroga > Tiaroga cobitis. Next base: position 412,958 of record CM060601.1, read on the forward strand.
TAGTGGTGTATATTAGTGGAGTATATTAGTGGAGTAATGTAGTGGAGTATATTAGTGGAGTATATTAGTGGAGTATATTAGTGGAGTATATTAGTGGAGTAATGTAGTGGAGTATATTAGTGGAGTAATGTAGTGGAGTATATTAGTGGAGTAATGTAGTATATTAGTGGAGTATATTAGTGGAGTAATGTAATGTATCTCCACTAATATACTCCACTACATTACTCCACTAATATACTCCACTAATATACTCCACTACATTACTCCACTAATGTACTCCACTACTTTACTCCACTAATATACTCCACTACATTACTCCACTAATATACTCGACTACATTACTCCACTGATATACTCCACTACATTACTCCACTAATATACTCCACTTATATACTCCACTAATATACTCCACTACATTACTCCACTTGTATACTCCACTAATATTCTCCACTACATTACTCCACTAATATACTCTGCTAATATACTCCACTAATATACTCCACTAATATACTCCACTAATATATACTCCACTAAGATATACTCCACTAATATACTCCACTAAAATATACTCCACTAATATGCTCCACTTCATTACTCCACTACAAAGTAATTATATTTGAAACTAGACTTCTTAGTCATTCTGAAAATATCACTATAAATTACAGCAACACCTCCTCCTTCGCCTTCCAGACGAGGCTCATGTTTATAACAGTAATCCTCGGGGGTGGACTCATTTAAAGTAATGTAATCGTCTGGTTTTAGCCAGGTTTCTGTCATACACAGCACATCTAGGTTATAGTCTGTAATCATATCATTAACAATAAGTGCTTTTGAAGTAAGGGATCGAATATTCAGCAACCCAAGCTTTATCCTTTTTTCATTTGTATTAAATCTGTTTTTTATTTGTTGAACCTCAATAAAATTTTTACCTTTAGATGGGTTTGGTAGTTTTTTGTATTTCCTAATTCGGGGAACAGACACAGTCTCTATATGATGATATCTAGGTGAAAGAGGCTCTATGTGATGGGATTTATCTGACCTTGGTGACGTGAGGCCGCTAGCAGACGGTCGGTTTAGCCAGTCTGTCTGCTTCCTGACCTGAGCCCCAGATTGTCATGTTTGAGCTCTAAGACTAAGTGCCATATAAGTGGAGACATATTAGACTATATATTAGTGGAGTATACAGACTACACACAGTCTACACACTGACTACACACAGAATACACACTGACTACACACTGACTACACACTGAGTACACACAGACTACACACAGTATACACACTGTCTACACACATACTACACACAGAACACACAGAATACACACGGAAAAATTAATGGAATGCATAGCTGATATAAAAAATTGGATGACTAGTAATTTCCTACTACTAAATTCTGAAAAGACAGAGATTCTAATTATTGGACAAAAAACTTCCACACGTAATAACCCAGAATACTGTCTAACACTTGATGGCTGCTCTGTCAAGTCTTCGTCGTCGGTTAGGAACCTGGGTGTGCTCTTTGATACCAACCTTTCTTTTGAAAGCCACGTGTCTTGTAACTGTAAAACTGCATTTTTCCTTCTTAAAAATATATCTAAAATACGCCATATGCTCTCATTGGGAAATGCGGAACAATTAGTCCATGCGTTCATGACCTCAAGGCTAGATTATTGTAATGCTCTACTGGGTGGTTGCCCTGCACGCTTAATAAACAAACTACAGCTAGTTCAAAACGCAGCAGCTCGAGTTCTTACCAGAACCAGGAAGTATGACCATATTAGCCCGGTTCTGTCAACACTGCATTGGCTCCCTATTAAACATCGTATACATTTTAAAATATTGTTGATTACCTACAAAGCACTAAATGGTTTAGCTCCGCAGTACTTGAGCGATCTCTTAACGCATTATAGTCCTTCACGTCTATTGCGATCTCAAAATTCCGGCCAGTTGATAATACCTAGAATATCTAAATCGACTGCAGGCGGTAGATCCTTTTCCTATTTAGCACCAAAACTTTGGAACAGTCTTCCTACCATTGTCCGGGAAGCAGACACACTCTGTCAGTTTAAAGCTAGACTAAAAACACATCTCTTTGACCTAGCATACACATAATACATTATAGACTTCTATAATTCAATGTTAGGCTGCATAGATTAGGTCAGCCGGAACTGGGAACACTTCCCTTAAATCTTGATGTACTCGTTACATCATAAGAAGAATGGCATCTACGCTAATATTAGTGTCTTTGTTTATCCCGAGGTTTTCCCGCAGCCTGCCGGATCCAGGCCGTGTCCAGATCTGACGAAGGAGATCCGCCTGGACCCGATGACAATGCAGTGCTGAAGTATCCACTATCCTCTCCCTATGGAGGATCCCTTTCCCACTCTACAGATAAAGCGTTGTGAATTCTGGCTCGCGTACCCCGAAGTGATAAAATAAAACAAAATTCTGTATCAAAATTTATAGGCAAGAAAAGTAGTTTGTTTAGGCATGGGTTGTATGAATTACAAACCTGCACACATATTTTAAAAAGCACATAATTATAGAATCAATTCTGAATGAGCATGTGAACGCCGTCAGCGTTAATCACAGGTTCGCGTTTAAAGTCTGATCATTTCGACGGAGGTGAATCAATCAAAATGAACTTCAGCTGGAAATAACATTATTCAAGAACCGCTATAACACCAAAACAATCTGTTACCTTAAATTATATGTTTATCTCTGCAAAGCTGCTTTGAAACAATCCATTGTTAAAAGCGCTATATAAATGAAGATGACTTGATTTGACTTGACACAGACTACACACTGACTACACACATACTACACACAGAATACACACAGACAACACACAGACTACACACTGACTACACACTGACTACACACTGACTACACACTGACTAGACAACCTACACACAGTATACACACAGTATACACACAGACTGCACACTGACTACACACAGACTACACACAGTATACACAGAGACTACATACAAACTACACACTGACTACACACAGACTACACACAGTATACAGACAGACTACACACAAACTACAAACTGACTACACACGGACTACACACAGTATACACACTGACTACACATAGTATAGACACAGAGTACACACACACACAGGTTATTGCAGGGTAGTGTGAGTAGTGTGAGAGTAGTCTCTCAGATGTCGACTCTGATCTCTTCACTCCAGGACTCTGTCACGTGATCACACGAAACCCTTTTCCTTTCTTCAGGCAAACAAAACAAAGCAGTGTTCGAGTCTGAGCTCATTCTCATACGCTTATATAACGCCTGTGAAGTTTAAGAGGAACAGATTGTATCTCAGACCCTTCCATCATCACAATCACAGACTTTCATTAAAGCTTGACTGGTACATTTCGTGAACTATTTGAGGGATTAAAGCTTTATAATGTGATTATGCGAACTTCAACAGGAAGAATTTCCACACACTGGTTTATTTTGACTAGTTCAAGAGAGAAGCGTTCATGTAAATAAAACAGAAGTTGCACTGGTCTTTTCTCCTCTATTGTGTCATATATCGAGTGAACGCGGGCCTTGAGAGTTGATTGGATGGTTGGATGGTTGTGGTTTGCTATTGAGAGAGAGAGAGAGAGAGACTTCCTTTATTGTCATTGTACAAAAAACACACAGTGAAATTTGACAACGAAATGTCGATTACTTGGCTGCCAGTATAACAAAGCTAAAACCTTATTCCTACACAATAAAAATAAATATACTTCCTATAACTAAGAGCTAGCTATATACAGGGTAAGAGCATATAGAGCATATATATACACATTTTTGCACTGAGTTATTACAAAAAGAGTAATCAATAAAAATTGCACTGAGTTTAGCAAAAAGAGACATTAAGTTGGAGACACAATTTAGGCTAAGCTGAGGTGCTTATCCATATGGGGAGTAGTATTAAGCAGTCTGATGGCCAGGGGAAAGAAACTGTTCAGAAATCTAGTCGTTCTGCAGAAGATGCTGCGGAACCTTCTGCCGGACGCCAGGTGGGAAAACATTCCATAGTTGGGATGGGTAGGATCAGAGAGGATCCGGTGAGCCCGGGATAGGCAGCGCCTTTCCGCGATGTTCTTTATGCAGGGGAGCTTCGTCCCCGTGATCTTCTCCCCCGTCCTCACCACCCTCTGCAGAGACTTCCAGTCAGAGGCCTTGCAGCTCCCAGACCAGATGGAGATGTAACTGGTCAGCAGGCTCTCGATGGTCCCTCTGTAGAAGGTCTGAAGGATGGGGGGCGGGAGGGATGCTCTCTTCATCCGACGCAGGAAATGCAGGCGCTGCTGGCCCTTCTTCACCAGTGAGGAGATGTGGACTGACCAGCTGAGGTTCTCAGTGATATGCACCCCCAGGAACTTGGTGCTGCTGACGACCTCCACAGCTGAGTCGTTAATGAAGATGGGAGTGTGGGCAGGTCTGGATTTCCTGAAGTCGACGATAATCTCCTTAGTCTTTTTTACATTCAGGATCAGGTTGTTCCCTCTGCACCAGTCCACCAGATGCTGCACCTCCTCCCTGTAAGCCACCTCGTTATAGTCCTGGATGAGGCCCACTACTGTGGTGTCGTCCGCGTACTTCAGGATGTGGTTGGACCTGTGATGTGGGCGACAGTCGTGCGTCATCAAAGTGAACAGGAGTGGACTTAGGACACAGCCTTGGGGGGTGCCGGTGTTCAGTGTGATGACGTTGGAAGTGTTGTTCCCCACTCTGACAGTCTGGGTTCTGCCAGTAAGGAAGTCCAGCAGCCAGTTACGGAGGGGTAGAACGGAGTTAGATTGGCTGATCTTCTGTGAGTGACCCGTATGTTCTTGTCTACTATAGAGAGAAGTGTGTGATTTCAGACGAAGCCGGTGCACATTTATAATAAAATGCAATATTCCATAAAAAAACAAGTCATTTTTTGATTTCATGGTGACTTTAGTAGTAGTAACCCTTTATTGTCACATAGTCACAAGTACCAGTGAAATTGACCATCAACCTGTCCATACAAACATATATACGATATGACAAGGGGGATTAGCCCATCACTAATTTACAGTAAACATGTGAGATTAGCCCAGATTTAAACATGTGAGATTAGCCCAGATTTAAACATGTGAGATTAGCCCAGATTTAAACATGCCCAGATTAGCCCAGATTTAAACATGTGAGATTAGCCCATCACTGCTGTGTGTTTAGGCGTTGCGAAGTAAGCCGCTGACTCTCGAGTCCTTTAGTAATTCTAGAGCGAGACCAAGGGATTGTGGGATATTCTGGCAATCATGCAGGAAAATATGTGGAACAATAGAGAACAGATAAATGAGCTTCTGTCACGCAAACCTGAGCTGTGTGTGAGAGTGTGTATGTGTGGGTGTGTGCGCGCACGCGTGTGTGTGTGTGCGTGCGTGTGTGTGTGAGTGTGTGTGTGCGAGTGAGTGAGTGAGTGAGTGTATGTGTGTGTGTGTGTGTGTTTATCTGCTGGATCGCATAGTTCTGTCCGAGGGAAGAAAAGCAGGTTCCTGAAGAATATTGAGTATTCCACTAAGGATTGGAAATCTTCTGTGACGTTTGTCAGCTCTGAGGCGATGACAGTCCGCCCTCCCCCTCTCAGATATCGATCAGGTAAATGTGACAAGTGAGTGTGACAAGTGGTATGTGAAATTATAGTTCATAACTCATTATTGCTTTTACAATAGTCTATTATATTAGAATGCGTATGAAGTTTTGTCACTGTTTAAAATAAGACAACGAGTTATATTAAGAAGTTGATTGCAGATGAGGCTGATCTTCGTCTGTATGGGTTAATTATTCATCGATCTGTTGGTAATGCCTTGGGGTTTCAGTAGGGGGATTCCGGCGCGCTTCTCTTCCTCATTCAATACAGACGAGTGAAGGCGAGAGCTGCGTGTGCGTGTTTCTTCAACCTTCTCCCGTTATTTTTCCCCTTTTTAAGGTAATGACCACTCACAAAGCAAAGTAGATTTTGACACATGTTAATAGTACATTCGTTATGTTTGAAGAGACGGTTTTACATGTGTAACGTATATTGTTCGAAGAGTTTCATGCTAACGGAGAAAATGTGTAACATTATGCTAGCAGCCGAAGACCTCGTGGCTCTGTCGTGTCCGAGTCTTGCCATATACTAGTGTATACTCAGTTGTTGGTGTTTAAGTTAGTTACTGGTACACGTCCACATATTTTTGTTGTAAGATTTATTGTGTATTTGTCACTATAAGGTCGAGTGCATGTCATGCTGAGACAATGAATACTGTTAAGAGTATGATTTGTTTTAGTATTATGTGAGAACTAATGTAAAAGGAGTATTAATGTCATTTGCTAGCTTTGTTTAAAACAAGTCACATTGCATATGGTAATTTAGTTAAAAGGATAATTTAGAATGCATTAAGAAGATACTGGTGACTGTGGTCCTGAATCTAATGAGTGCACGAATATTAAAATGTATGTTTTCTTGTGTACATTGTTCAAAAGCTCATTCAATACAGACGAGTGAAGGCGAGAGCTGCGTGTGCGTGTTTCTTCAACCTTCTCCCGTTATTTTTCCCCTTTTTAAGGGCACAACATAAACACACAGTGTGAGTGTGATGTTTCCTCAAACGCTCTCGCTGACAGGAACAGGAACTTCCGGCTCAATAATGTTTCGCATTCTAATGTGTGTAATGTTTTATTACCTATCAGTCATTTATTAAAGGTTTAGTTCACCCAAAAAGAAAAATGCTGTCAGTAATTACTCACCCTCATGTTGTTCCAACCCCGTAAGACTGCAACCTAGAACCTTTGCGCAATATCACTACGTGAAATATCACGGCCCACGGAGAAGGAAATGAATAGTTGAATAAAGTCGTTATTTTTGTTTTGTTTTTTTGCGCACAAAAAGTAGGCTATTCTCATCGCTTGATAAACTTAAGATTGAGCCACTGTAGTCACTCGGACTATTTTAACGATGTCTTTCATAATTTTTGGGCCGGCCAGTTGTGACATCGTCACATTAATTTTAAGTGTTCCTTTGAAACAGTAATTCTTATGGTGGCTTAAATATTATACATCCAATGTAATACTTTCTATGTATGATGAATGATACTCGTATGTATTCCTGTGTAATATACTTAGCTTCCACTGTATATTTTGGTGAGAATGGGGGATATCTCTTTAAGGCCTCGGCCGCCCTTAATTTCTATCAAGGTGCGCCAAAGCTTACTTAGGGGTGTGGTGAGAATCAAAAAGAAGACAGGTGTGTTTTGAATACATGGCGCCAGTATTGTTTGCTGCGGCTATAGAGATTTAAAGCTTGTTCCTTATGGTTTGATAGTATTTTTCAAACGCTTTAATGCGAGAGAGAAGGACAGAAACTTACCGAACCACCTGGGACTGTTTACTCGCGTGCGCGTCTCCGGCAAGAGGACGTGCCTAGACCCAAACTTTCTAACTGTGTGGGTTAACATTGCCCGACGATCTACAGATCAGGGGCCCGTTCTTCGTACGTCGCTAACTCACTTAGCTGGATTTGATTGTTGGCGATTTGGCATGATCTTGGATTGTTCAGTTCTTCAACGCTCATCCTGGACTTACTGTCATAGCAACAGGTGTGCCAGCTTGAACCTGCAAGCGAGCAGGCTTATTTCATGTTAACAGGATTAGATCGCGGCTTCATAAGCGGAGCTGATACGGGAAGTCTTTTAGTGCAGCGCGATAGTGTACTTTTTGAGAGATATCATTTTTCTCATGACTCGTGAGGATGTCGATTACATCATTAATTTGTTGGAAACGCATAAATGTTCGACTCGTCGGGCTTTAATAACAGTGCAGGCAAGTTACTATTGCGATTCTTATCCAGATTAGTAATATTATATCAAATTTTAAAAAGGCAGTTGACTGACTAAAATCTCTTAGATGGTGTGTGACTATGTTCCACATCACAAATATGGCCAGGATCTGTGCATGACTCAAGAATTTTCAGACATTTATGCACATTTGAACGTGGTAAGGAAAAATATAAATTTCAAGCTCACTGTATTACATACACTTATGCTTATTCTAACAGAACTGAATTTTTCCATTAAACAGGTGATTACAACAGGATCCTGCTTGGAGACAGGTGTTTTATGACCCCATTCCCAGACCCAAACCCCAGACATGTTACAATGCTCTAGCCAGGACAAGGGCAACTTTAGGGCCCTTTCACACCTACCTTGTTTGGTCCGGACTTTTGGACTTTTCAGTTTGGTCGAATCAAAATTACAGGTGTGAAACCTCCCCCGGACCACGGTCCGAACCAAACAGATGAAATTTGGTCCGACGAAAAGAGGTAGTCTCGGTCCGGATCAAACTGAACAAAGGTTTGGTTCGTTTCTAGTGTGAAAGCATTTCTGTATGGTTCGGACTTTCGGACCTTTTACAGGAAGTTCCGGTGGTTTCCGCATAGCAGGAAAATTGAGCCGTGTAACACATGGGTAGAGGAGGAGACGAGGTTTTTAATTGAAGTATGGTTTGATGATAATAAAAACTCAACTTGCCGTCTTCTCCTCCTTTCCTGCCGGCGAAGATAAAATGTTCGCACGACGAGGACGTTCATTTGGCGAATTTGAAGTAGCCTTGTGTATAGTAATTCGCTCAATTCGCTCATAAAGATAATAAACGATATTCGCTTAAATAGTGATACAGGCAAATTATCAGTACTGGTACTACTCGACCTCAGTGCTGCATTTGACACTGTCGATCACGACATACTTCTTGACAGGCTGGAAAACTGGGTGTGGCTTTCTGGGATAGTCCTAAAATGGTTCAGGTCATACTTAGAAGGGAGAAGTTATTATGTGAGTATAGGAGACCATAAGTCTGAGTGGACATCCATGACATGCGGAGTCTCTCAAGGCTCAATTCTTGCACCACTCCTATTCAACCTGTATATGCTCCCAATGAGCCAAATAATGAGAAAGAACCGCATCTCTTACCACAGCTATGCAGACGACACACAGCTCTACTTAGCCCTATCGCCTAACGACTACAGCCCCATTGACTCCCTGTGCCAATGCATTGATGAAGTAAACAGTTGGATGTGCCAAAACTTTCTTCAGTTAAACAAAGACAAAACTGAAGTCATTGCGTTTGGAAACAAAGAGGAAGTTCTTAAGGTGAATGCATACCTTGACGCTAGGGGTCTAACAACTAAAAATAAAGTCAGGAATCTTGGTGTGTCTCTAGAGTCAGACCTTAGTTTCAGTAGTCATGTCAAAGCAATAACTAAATCAGCATACTATCATCTGAAAAATATTGCAAGAATTAGATGCTTTGTTTCCAATCAAGACTTAGAGAAACCTGTGCATGCTTTCATCACCAGCAGGGTGGATTACTGTAATGGACTCCTCACTGGCCTTCCTAAAAACACCATAAGACAGTTGCAGCTCATACAGAACGCAGAGCAGAACCAGAACACATGAACACATCACACCAGTCCTCAGGTCTTTACACTGGCTCCCAGTTACATTTAGGATTGATTTTAAAGTATTATTACTGGTATATAAATCATTTAATGGCCTAGGACCCAAATACATTGCAGATATGCTCACTGAATTTAAACCTAACAGATCACTCAGATCATTAGGATCACATCAGCTAGAAATGCCAAGGGTTCACTCTAAGCACGGAGAGTCTGCTTTAGCTATTATGCTGGAACAGCTTCCAGAGGAGATCAGATGTGCTCCTACAGTAGTCACATTCAAATCCAGACTCAAAACACTTCTGTTTAGCTATGCATTTACTGAATGAGCACTGTGCCACTGTTCGTCCGACTGTTTTTACTGTACTTTATTTTATTTTTTAATCTAAACTGTTTTAATTATTCTTATTTGTTTTGATTATTTTAATTTCTTTATTCTAAACTGTTTTAATTATTGTTATTTCTTTTGATTTTAATTTTTTTGTTATTTTTATTTCTTCTATGTAAAGCACTTTGAATTACCATTGTGTATGAAATGTGCTATATAAATAAACTTGCCTTGCCTTGCCTTGCCTATAGTTGGTGCTGCAGGTAATTATGCCATAAAAATAACAATATAGTTGCAACGATATGCGTCTGTTCATTCATGTTGTCAAAGTTACCCGCCGAATTGACAACACGCTGACGTCAGACGCACGTCCATTTACAAAACCAATCAATGTCAAGATGCAGCCCACATAGATGATGACGACAGGACGCAAGTATGTCACGTAAAGTTCTTTAGTGCGCTCGCATAATTGCAGTGTGAAACCAAACCAAAACTTTCTGAAAGTATAAAATGTATCAAAACGTGAACTTTGGTTCGGACCTTGGTGCGGACTTTCAGGTGTGAAAACGCCCTTAGCCAACTAAAGTGCCAACTAAAGTGTCAAGATGGGTAGTAGGAGGAGAGTGCTTGGCTTCTGGGATGCGACTACCACCAATCAGAGCATACATGGATGGCATGACAACCATGACTACAACAGTAGCCTGCACTAATCGGTTATTGGGGAAGTTAACAGATAATATTGAATGGGCACGAATGCAATTTAAGTCCTCTAAATCAAGGAGCATCTCGACAGTTAAAGGAAAGGTAGTAGATAAAACAATCTTCATTAATGGTGAAGCAATACCAACAGTTTCTGAGAAGCCAGTGAAGAGTCTTGGGAGATGGTACGATGGGGATCTAAAGGACACAGTTCGAGTGGGAGAAGTTAGACGACAAGCAGTGGAAGGGTTGAAGAGCAGAAACAGCTGTGCTCTACCAGGCAAACTAAAACTCTGGTGCTTTCAGTTTGGTCTACTGCCAAGGTTGCCGTGGCCACTGGCTGTGTACGAGGTTTCTTTGACAACAGTGGATAAGCTGGAAGCGTTAATAAGTTCATACATCAGGAAATGGTTGGGAGTTCCCCGCTGCCTCAGCAGAGTGGGACTTTATAGTAAAGGAATATTGCAGCTACCAGTCTCTGCTTTAACCGAGGAGTTTAAGTGTGCCAAGGTCAGACTGGAAATAACCTTAGTAGAGTCACGCGACAAATGTGTAAGGGAGGCACCCTGTGTTAAAAACTGGTAGAAAGTGGTCAGCAAAGAAATCTGTAGTAGAGGCAAAGGCTGACCTTCAAATTGGGGATATCGTGGGACAGGTACAGCATGAAAGAGGGGGTTTTGGGCTCAGTTTAGCTCCTCCTAAATGGCACAAGGCAGGCCCAGCTCAAAGGAGGAAGCTGGTAGTCAACGAGGAGCGAAAGCAGGAGGAGAGGATGAGGTGTATAAAGGCCATTTTCCAGGCCAAGCAGGGAGAGTGGATGAGATGGGAGAGTGTGGAACAACACAAAATGGGCTGGCAAGACCTTTGGTCAATGGAAGAGAGTAGGATCAGTTTCCTTATTAGGTCAACATATGATGTTCTCCCATCACCGCAGAACCTAAACCTCTGGGTAGGAGAGGATCCCTCTTATCCTTTGTGTTCATCACCTGCCACATTAAGGCACATTTTGACAGGATGTAAGGTGGCTCTTAGCCAAGGTCGGTTTACTTGGCGCCATGACCAAGTATTGTGATGTTTGGCTTTAGCATTGGAAGGCAAGGTTGGAATGACCAATAAGTTGCCGCCTGTTCTAGCAAAACATTACACGCAGAAGACAATATTCCTCCGCCCAGGCGAGCAACCACCAAGAAAAGGTGCTAACACCAATTCTCGCCCAGGACAACTGGAAGCTGCTAGGGACTGGAAGATGCTGGCTGATCTTGATCAACGGCTTACTTTTCCACCAGAGATTGCCACCACTAACCTACGACCAGATATTATTTTGTGGTCTGGATCAGTACGCATTTTTCAACTGATAGAGTTAACAGTGCCATGGGAGGATGCGGTAGATGAGGCATATGAGAGGAAGAAACTGCGGTATGCTCATCTGGCCACTGAAGCAGAACAGCGAGGATGGAGAGTCCAGGTTTATCCAGTGGAAGTGGGTTGTCAAGGTTTTGTGGCACACTCTACAACCCGGTTCCTCAGAGACGTCGGATTCAGTGGCCAAGAGTTACGACGCACAGTAAAGAACGTATCTGAAGCAGCAGAAAGGAGCAGCAACTGGCTGTGGTTGAGACGGAAAGATTCTGGCTGGCTGGGTACAGGCCGCCATGCTACGGTTTCGTAGAATTCTTGAAAACTTGAAGAGTCTGTTGGTTTATTTTGAAGGGGGTGGACTGAAATCCACTGCTGCTTCAATGTATATGCAATGATGAGTAATTATAATCAAGGTATTAATCAATAGTTTTCCTTCTACATATTAAATGAGTTGAATGACTTCTCTAGACTTGTGAGATTTTACTTTGTTATAGAAATTACCAGTGTGATTACTGAAATGTTCTTTTCATGTATTCTTTAATGTCTGTATTTGATATCTAAATGCAGTAACAGTGCTTGCTTATTTACCCCGGCTTCCAGAAATGAAATAGGGATTTGTTTTTTTGTTTGAGAAAGGTCTCCAAAGTGTTAAAACATAAAGGGGTCATTGAAGCCAATAGTTTAAGGGACCATTTCTTTGTTAAAGTCTTACTTCAGTTAGACTAAAGTTTAGCTATCCTTGAGAGAAAGAAGGCATTATCTTGATGTTTTGAGACGACTCTCCTGTTTATAGTTAGAGCCTGGCCAAATCCAACCTTGGAAAAGCAGTGTTTCGGTGTGTGTGTTAGTCTTCTTGGTTGCAGGTTAAGGAACCACTGCCATTATTGGAGATTGACTGAGTTGTTGTTCTGGACATGGTGGCGCCCAGCAACCCAAATCTGCGACCTGGAAGGTCATGACGAGCCTCTGAGTCTTATCTGCATAATCGATGGAGATATGCTTCCGTCTATCTGTATATGTGTGGAAAATTACTGTGTCTATCTATTTCTTAGCCAATGAGAATCATTCAACGTGTAAGCAATGACGTAGCTTAGACCTTGGAAATGGTATAACTGCTGTGTTCTTTGTAACTGTAAGAGGGGCTGTTACGTAGAAACGAGGACACAAGATGCAAGTAAAAAGGCTCTTTATTTATAGTGTAAATGATGATGATGATGATGATGTATAGTCCAGGTATGCAGGCGTGGCGCAGGGACTTCGATGGTCAGACACAGAGTGAAGGATGAAGTGCAGGGTGCTCTGAAGAGTGATGACGTAGTCCAGACACGAAACGAAATCCAACACGACGAAAACTGGAACACAGGAACTCAAGACGGGACACGAAGCACAGGAACAGGCACAGGCACAGGGAACACGAAGACTTCATACAACGATCTGACAATGGGAATGAGACATAGGTAAGGATTTATAGGAGATGAGATGAGTGGCAGCTGGTACTGGTGAGTGATCGCAGCTGGATACTGATCAACTGATGATCCGGACACACCCACTCACACACTCGCACACATGTAAACAACAAAGCACGAGACTAGAGAGAGACACTGGATCCATATACCGTGACAGGGGCGGCCTACGAACTCCTGTGTGAGTCTTGAAGCTGACTTCTGCTGATGAAACTGCAAACTATCTTCAGTAAAACTTTTCTTTAATTTTTTATAATTCTGACTCCGGGTCTTCATTCTTCATATCTGGTTCTGGGTCTTTAACTGTACACCCCTTACAATTTGTATAGGTTGTATAGTATTTACAGTCATTACGTTACTGTGTATATTGCGTGAATGACGGGTGGTTGGGCAGATATTGTGTTTTGCGGTAGGTGGTATGCCATACGGAACCGTTGCCGCTGAAACTGCATATTAACGCACCAGTGGGGCTCGACAGCCTTAGTCAAACGGGTTGGCGCGTATATTTGGGTTGCGGAGAGATTGTGAGATTGTGGTTATGTCTCAGCAGCAGGAGGGATGTAGAGGTCAGTAAGCTGGGCTGAGTTGAGTGGGGGACGGAGGGGGGTGACTCTGGGACGCCAGATTCACTGTCAAGCCCTCTTGAGGTGTCGTGGGCTAGTCGACGAAACACTGAGGACGGAAGGTGCCCACTTGAAGACCCTAGAGATGTCCCCTACTCAGCTCAATCCAGACGGTTGTCGTGCCACTTGGGAGACCACACTGTAGTTGCAGCCGTCGTGTGTGCTGACGCGCCAAGTACACTGCAGTCGTTAACGCCGGACAGAAGGGGAGTCACACCACCGTATGGACAGAAGCGTAAATGGGTGAAGCATAGTTTACTGCAAAGCTACGTCTTAGTGTTGCTTATCTTGGCAGTTTTAACATCTACTCTCGTGTAATGGAAATCATAATGACCAACTACTCTTATCTGTTCCTAGAACAAGACTTAAAAATAGGGGAGATCGAGCTTTTTCAGTCGTGGCCCCTAGGCTGTGGAATGATTTGCCAATGTGTGTCAGGGTAGCTCCCAGCCTTGACACTTTTAAATCATGACTTAAAACTCACTTTTATTCATTGGCTTTTAAACTAGCCTAGATTTTAAAAGCTGCTAGATCTGCTTATTTTGCAACCCTATTAGAAGAAAATAAACATAATCCAAGGTATTTATTTGAAACAATGGCTAAACTAACGAAAAGAAAGCTTCAAGCTCAGAAGTGTCCAAGCAGCACAACAGTGATGACTTTATGAACTTCTTCACTTATAAGATTGATAATATCAGGGACAAAATTATAACTATGCAACCGTCTACTACAGTATCGCATCAGGGAGTGCATTTTAGTCTCCCTGAGGAAAAATTTGATTCATTTGTTGCTATAGGAGAGGAAGAATTCTGCAAACTCGTTAATTCATCTAAATCGACAACTTGTATGTTAGATCCTATTCCGACTAAGCTACTGAAAGAGATGTTTCCAGAGGTCATATATCCTCTTCTTAATATCATTAATTCATCTTTGTCTCTAGGATACGTACCAAAAACCTTTAAACTGGCTATGATAAAAAACCTTGTTAAAAAACCACAACTTGATTTTACAGAATTAGCCAATTACAGGCCGATCTCGAATCTGCCTTTTCTGTCAAAGATATTAGAAAAAGCAGTATCTCCACAACTGTGTTCCTTTCTAGAAAGAAATTATATCTGCGAGGATTTTCAGTCCGGATTTAGACCGTACCATAGCACTGAGACCGCTCTCATTAGAGTCACAAATGATTTGCTCTTATCATCCGATCGTGGTTGTATCTCTCTATTAGTGTTACTCGATCTTAGTGCTGCATTTGACACCATCGACCACAACATTCTTTTAAATAGACTATAAAACTATGTTGGCATTAGTGGAATTGCACTAGCATGGTTTAAATCATACTTATCTGACCGTTATCAGTTTGTAGCAGTAAATGAAGAGATGTCTTATCGATTACAAGTTCAGTATGGCGTACCACAAGGCTCAGTACTAGGACCGTTGCTGTTCACTCTGTACATGCTGCCATTAGGAGATATCATTAGGAAACATGGAGTTAGCTTTCACTGTTATGCCGATGATACTCAGCTGTATATTTCTTCAAAACCTAACGAAACTTACCAATTCACAAAATTAACGGAATGCATAGCTGATATAAAAAAATGGATGACTAGTAATTTCCTACTACTAAATTCTGAAAAAACAGAGATTCTAATTATTGGACAAAAAACTTCCACACGTAATAACCTAGAATACTGTCTAGCACTTGATGGCTGCTCTGTTAAGTCTTCGTCGTCGGTTAGGAACCTGCGTGTGCTCTTTGATACCAACCTTTCTTTTGAAAGTCATGTGTCTAGTATCTGTAAAACTGCATTTTTCCATCTTAAAAATATATCTAAAATACGCCATATGCTCTCATTGGGAAATGCGGAACAATTAGTTCATGCGTTCATGACCTCAAGGCTAGATTACTGTAATGCTCTACTGGGTGGTTGCCCTGCACGCTTAATAAACAAACTACAGCTAGTTCAAAACGCAGCAGCTCGAGTTCTTACCAGAACCAGGAAATATGACCATATTAGCCCGGTTCTATCAACACTGCATATGCTGCCTTTTAAACATCGTATACATTTTAAAATATTGTTGATTACTTACAAAGCACTAAATGGTTTAGCTCCCAGTACTTGAGCGAGCTCTTAACGCATTATAGTCCTTCACGCTTATTGCGATCTCAAAATTCCGGCCAGTTGATAATACCTAGAATATCTAAATCGACTGCAGGCGGTAGATCCTTTTCCTATTTAGCACCAAAACTTTGGAACAGTCTTCCTACCATTGTCCGGGAAGCAGACACACTCTGTCAGTTTAAAGCTAGACTAAAAACACATCTCTTTGACCTAGCATACACATAATACATTATAGACTTCTATAATTCAATGTTAGGCTGCATAGATTAGGTCAGCCGGAACTGGGAACACTTCCCTTAAATCTTGATGTACTCGTTACATCATAATAAGAATGGCATCTACGCTAATATTAGTGTCTTTGTTTATCTCGAGGTTTTCCCGCAGCCTGCCGGATCCAGGCCGTGTCCAGATCTGACGAAGGAGATCCGCCTGGACCCGATGACAATGCAGTGCTGAAGTATCCACTATCCTCTCCCTATGGAGGATCCCTTTCCCACTCTACAGATAAAGCGTTGTTGAAAATCCGGCTCGCGTACCCCGAAGTGATAAAATAAAACAAAATTCTGTATCAAAATTTATAGGCAAGGCAAGTAGTTTGTTTAGGCATGGGTTGTATGTAATTACAAACCTGCGCACATATTTTCAAAAGTACATAACTATAGAATCCATTCTTAATGCACATGTGAACGCATGTATGTGTGGAAACGTGTGTTGCTGTCTGGGTTGAGTATAGTGAACTCACTGTCATGTTGTGGATCGGAGAGGACGCTGGCGCTGTCTGTTCGCCGCTTCTCCAGTCACGCCAAAAATTAAGCTTTTTAAGTTTTTATTTTTATTTTTAACTTTTTACTATCCGTGCCACCGACCAGCGGTCCTTTTTTAAATATTGTTTACCGTCTAGCTATCAGGTAACGTTAGCTTTCGAGTCTAGCGGTGGCTTACCTGTTGCCGCTAGCAAAAACACCTGCTCAGTGACCCCTTGGAATTGATCATCGCCGCTGCTGCCGCGGTCTGAAAAGTCTCCCCCTGGACTCAGCTTGTCCATGCCATCGTGAAGTGTATATGGGAAGCCTGATACCACCCATCGGCACTGCTGCAGAGTTGAAAACGCAGCCACCGACACCACCACTATGTTGAGTTATTCCGTCAACCAGCTGATAAATCTCAACAGCTTTTTCACTCCACCAAGCAATGCAGTGATTAAACAATTAGGACTTCTCCGCCGTCCGCGCTATATCCATAGAAGTTCCCGCAGAAAGTTTGTCTGTTCACAGACAACCATCCCGGCACTTTGGTCAGCAACGCGACCTGTCGCTTCACGCATACGTCATCTGAGCGCTGTCTCTTACCGGATAAGTAGTTTGGATGTCTCCATGGCAACACCACTCAGTGAGCTGAATGGGAAACGTGGAGTGGACTCCAGTCTGCTACGGCCAGTGCAAAGATTTGTTGCATCATCAAGTAGCAAAATCGAACTTTTAAATGCACAGTCTATTACAAACAAATCCTGTTTCATTTATGACCATATTCTGGATAAATGTCTGGATTATATGTGCATTACAGAGACCTGGCACAAACCAAATACCTTTTCTTCTTTAAATGAGAGCTGTCCCCAAGGATATAGTTACCTCCAGAAAGCTCGCAGTACAGGGCGCGGTGGCGGCCTGTCAGTCATCCATCGCAGTGATCTGGAGCTGTCTCTGCAACCATTACCTGAACTGTCTTCATTCGAATGCCTTGCATTTAAATGTAAGTCCCCTTCCCCTGTGCTTTTCCTCCTCATCTACCGACCACCAAAACCAAACCCATCATTTATTACTGAGATGTCAAATCTCCTCACAACTTTCTGCACATCCTCCGCCGATGTTATAATTTTAGGTGATATGAACATCCACGTTGATACCCCCTCCTGCCGTTTTGCAGCTGAATTTCTTCAACTACTGGACTGCTTTAACTTAAAACAACTAGTTGGTGTCCCCACACACACCAGGGGGCATACGTTGGACCTGGTCATTACAAACTCTGCCTCTCTCACCAACTTGCAGGTGTATGAACTAGGTGTGTCTGATCATAAGGCCATTTCTATGGATCTGCTATACCCATCCAGCCTCTCCAAGCCTAAGCGGAATATCTGTTTCAGAAACCTAAAAAATATAAATCCAGAACTCTTTGCAGCAGACTTTCAGCATCTTTCCACACAATTTTCGTCAGCCGACGAAGCAGTGGACTACTATAACAGCCATCTGAGCAGTCTCCTGGACCTTCATGCCCCTGTCAAAACAAGAACAGTCACCTTCACCCGCTCAGCACCATGGTTCACAGATGGGCTTCGTAGGATGAAGGCAGCAGGGCGGGTCCTTGAGCGCCGTTTCAGAGCCTCTGGCCTCACTGTCCATAAACAAATTTACCGGGAGCAACAACAAAAATATGCACAGTCCCTCTCAGAGGCAAGGTCACAGTTTTACTCTGATGCCATCAGGAACAACCCTGGAAACTCCAAGCAGCTTTTTTCCACTCTAAACCACCTTCTCAAACCAAAATCTCCACCACTTACTGCCAGTACAGAAGAGCAGTGCAATAAATTCATGGATTTTTTCACATCAAAAATTACACATATTCGCTCTGCCCTTTCTGGTCCTCCCTCCCAAACTGCTTCCCCAACATTTACCATGGCCCAACCACTAAACTGCTTTCCTGAGGTTTCATTAGAAGAGGTGCAGAACATCATCAGGAAGATGAAATCCTCCACCTGTCCCTTGGACCCTCTCCCAACCTCCCTGGTAAAAACCCATACCACTGTTCTAAGTCCCCTGATCACCACTGCCATAAATAATTCCCTCCAAACTGGTCACGTTCCCCCTGCCTTAAAAAATGCCATTATCACACCTTTGCTCAAAAAACCCACTCTTGATCCGGAAGTCCTATCAAACTATAGGCCCATTTCCAATCTCCCCTTCTTATCAAAAGTACTTGAGAAAGCAGTTTCCACTCACCTTCAGGACCATCTCAAACAAAACAACCTCTTTGAAAAAATCCAGTCAGGTTTCCGCTCTGCTCACAGCACTGAGACTGCCCTCGTCAGAGTCACAAACGACCTCCTCATATCATCCGATGCTGGTTTTCCCTCCCTCCTCATCCTCCTGGACCTTTCTGCTGCATTTGATACTGTCGACCATGGCATTCTTTTAAACCGGCTCCACCTCACTACTGGACTAAATAACACTGCCCTCAGTTGGTTCAGATCATACCTCACAAACCGGACAGAATACATTTCCCTGGGCAAATCCAAATCAAATCAACACACAGTTACTTGCGGTGTCCCTCAGGGGTCAGTCCTTGGCCCCATCCTCTTCATCCTCTACCTCACCCCCCTTGGCCAAATCATAAGCCATCACAAAATTTCATTCCACTGCTATGCAGATGACACACAGCTCTATGTAAATGCCACAGCTGCAACCCCACCCTCACAGTCATCTTCATCAAAACTCTCCGCCTGTCTGGAGGAGATAAAGGAATGGATGGAGCAAAATTTTCTTAAATTAAATAGCTCCAAAACCGAAGCCATACTGGTCGGCACTCCTCACCAGACCAAATCACCATCCATAACCAGCATCACCTTCTCTGGCACCAACATCCCCCTCTCATCAATAGTTACAAATCTTGGTGTAAAAATTGACGCACAACTCACTTTTGAAGCCCATATAAATCACCTATGCAAGACCTCTTTCTACCACCTCCGTAACATCTCCAAACTCCGCCCCATTCTCTCCTTCTCAGATGCTGAAAAGCTGGTTCATGCCTTTATCTCATCTAGACTGGACTACTGCAACGCAATTCTCATTGGGATTCCTGGAAAGAGTCTGCAGAGGCTTCAGTACATCCAAAACTCTGCAGCTAGGATCCTGATGAGAGTGCGGAAACATGAGCACATTACCCCCATTCTCCACTCACTCCACTGGCTTCCCATCTCCACAAGGATTGAGTACAAGGTTTCCCTCCTCACACATCAATGCATCCATGGACATGCCCCCTCCTACCTTAAAGAACTTATCAATCCACAAAACACATCCCGTTCCCTACGTTCCACTCACTCAAACCTCCTCCACATACCCAGAACCAGACACAGGACTATGGGAGATAGGGCCTTTTGTGCTGCTGCCCCAAAACTGTGGAATTCCCTCCCTGATAACTTGAGGGCACCTCAATCCACTGTATGTTTTAAAAAAGGCCTTAAGACATTTCTTTTTAGCAAAGCTTTTGGTCCCCTTTAGATGTTTTTTTTTATCTTTTATTTTTAATTTTTAACCTGTAGCACTTTGAGATCCTCTGATGAAAAGTGCGTTATAAATAAAATGTATTATTATTATTATTATTATGTGAACGCCGTCAGCGTTAATCACAGGTTCGCGTTTAAAGTCTGTTTAGAGAGAACGGCGCCGTCTTAGTGGCCCCTAATTTAATAATAAATGATCATTTCAATGGAGGTGAATCAATCAAAACTAACTTTAGCTAGAAATAACATTATTCAAGGACCGCTATAACGCCAAAACAATCTCTGTTACCTTAAATTATATGTTTATCTCTGTAAAGCTGCTTTGGAACAATCCATTGTTAAAAGCGCTATATAAATGAAGATGACTTGACTTGACCAGCCTGAGAGTTAATTTTTCTGCTTTTTGTTTTGTTTTGTCTTGTCACTTGTTTAACTGTGTCTTTGGCTCTTGTCATGTGTTTATAATTTGTCTGAAATTATGTCAGTGTTCAGCACTTTGGCGAACCTCGGTTGTTTTAAATGTGCTTTACAAATAAAATTGTATTGTATTGTATTGTATTGTATTTTATTGTTAGAGCGCGTCAATATGCGCCAGAGTTGCGCATACACGATTATACAGTCATCTGCGCAGCCTTTCTTACAATTAGTTTATTGCTGTATGCCTTATTAACTCCCATACACCTGTTCTTGGGCATGTTTATCTGTTTAAGAAAGCATTGAGTATGTGTCCTTATTGAAGTTTGTGATATTCACGATTATTGCTTTTATTCTAAAGATCCCCTTGTGCGTTTATATAGTGACACATCTGTTTAAAAAAGAGCAGTAAAGGGCGGAGTGTTACACAGTTTCGATCCCTTAAGAGGAGTGATCCAGCTCTCAGATTTAATCAAAAATATCTTAATTTGTGTTGCGAAGATGAACAAAAGTCTTACCGGGTTGGAACAAGTAAGTAATTACTGACAGAATTTTCATTATTGGGTGAACTAACCCTTTAACACTCAAACACAAACAGAGAAATAACACATGGGTTTCCTTATTTGATGAGGAAGAATAATCGCGTAAACAAGGAAACACACAGATCTAGTTCTGACGTCAGGATTTAATTTCTTATGCGTTTTCAATGAATCAGAAGAGTGTGTGTGAGTGAGTGAGTGAGTGAGTGAGTGTGTGAGTGTGTGTGTGTGTGTGTGTGTGTGTGTGCTACTTGTATCCATAACAACTGAGTGTTTTAGTGTGTTCAGAACACACACACAGGCTTCAGAGCTGAGACACGAGAGTTTCACGCTGGTTTTAATACTCAACAGTTCTAGTTTTTAGGCTGTTTTGAAACCTTTGTGTTTATTTCTGCTCTTATCTATTGTTTTTATCGATCTTTTGCACTTTTTTGCCTTTAGTATATTTGTTTTGGAACGACCTTTAATCGGAAGCCTGGTGTGATCCCGGCGTCTCTGTCACAGAGTTGATGAATCCTAGACTCGTTATGCTACATTAGCCACTTCCCAATCGGCTCGCTCGCCTCTAGGGCTTTATACATCATGCTGTCTTTCTGTCTGTATAGGCAGTTTCTATTTTAACTTTAATTTGAATGTTAATTAAATAATGATTATTTTATTTTTTGATAGATTGTGTAGCCTGTTGTACTTAAATAGGATATAGAATTTGCACTGGCAGTGTAGCTGAAATGGCCCTCTCTTGCACTATGGTACCATTGCACCTTTCTGCATTCTTTCCCCATACCGCTCTTTTAACATGTTACTAATCTAAGCTTACAGTAATGACACACTATTGGCATCTTCCTTTGTATTTTTGTAGTTTGTATGTTTGTGTGGATGTCTTGTCTGTGTCTCTGTGTATGAATGATATCGAAAACGAGATGTCACATCTCAAGGGGTTTTCCTCTCAACAATAAATTTACATCATGTATAAGCTATTGGACACCTTAATTTCCTTCGCGATCTATCTATCTATCTATCTATCTATCTATCTATCTATCTATCTGTCTGTCTGTCTGTCTGTCTGTCACTCACTCACTCACTCACTCACTCACTCACTCACTCTCCTGTCGCCAGACCCCTGACAGAGCCTGCCCCGTGGAACGCTGGTCCTTCCCTGGCCTCCTCTGTCAGGATGCCCACATCAGGACGCTCTACCTCACACATCAGGACTCTCCGTCTCCCACATCAGGACTCTCCGTCTCCCACATCAGGACTCTCCGTCTCCCACATCAGGACTCTCCGTCTCCCACATCAGGACTCTCCGTCTCCCACATCAGGACTCTCCGTCTCCC
Organism: Tiaroga cobitis; assembly: GCA_030578255.1. NCBI lineage: Eukaryota > Metazoa > Chordata > Actinopteri > Cypriniformes > Leuciscidae > Tiaroga > Tiaroga cobitis. The sequence continues at coordinate 435,578 of CM060601.1, forward strand.
ACATCAGGACTCTCCGCCTCCCACATCAGGACTCTCCGCCTCCCACATCAGGACTCTCCGTCTCCCACATCAGGACGCTCCGCCTCCCACATCAGGACTCTCCATCTCCCACATCAGGACTCTCCGTCTCCCACATCAGGACTCTCCGTCTCCCACATCAGGACTCTCCGCCTCCCACATCAGGACTCTCCGTCTCCCACATCAGGACGCTCCGCCTCCCACATCAGGACTCTCCATCTCCCACATCAGGACTCTCCGTCTCCCACATCAGGACTCTCCGTCTCCCAAGTCAGGACTCTCCGTCTCCCACATCAGGACTCTCCCCCTCCCACATCAGGACTCTCCACCTCCCACATCAGGACGCTCCGCCTACCACATCAGGACGCTCCACCTCACACATCAGGACGCTCCGCCTCCCACATCAGGACTCTCCGTCACCTACATCAGGACTCTCCGTCTCCCACATCAGGACTCTCCGTCTCCCACATCAGGACTCTCCGTCTCCCAAGTCAGGACTCTCCATCTCCCACATCAGGACTCTCCGTCTCCCACATCAGGACTCTCCGTCTCCCACATCAGGACTCTCCGTCTCCCACATCAGGACTCTCCGTCTCCCACATCAGGACGCTCCGCCTCCCACATCAGGACTCTCCATCTCCCACATCAGGACTCAACGTCTCCCACATCAGGACTCTCCGTCTCCCACATCAGGACTCTCCGTCTCCCACATCAGGACTCTCCGTCTCCCACATCAGGACTCTCCATCTCCCACATCAGGACTCTCCGTCTCCCACATCAGGACTCTCCGTCTCCCAAGTCAGGACTCTCCGTCTCCCACATCAGGACTCTCCCCCTCCCACATCAGGACTCTCCACCTCCCACATCAGGACGCTCCGCCTACCACATCAGGACGCTCCACCTCACACATCAGGACGCTCCGCCTCCCACATCAGGACTTTCCGTCACCTACATCAGGACTCTCCGCCTCCCACATCAGGACTCTCCGTCTCCCACATCAGGACTCTCCGTCACCTACATCAGGACTCTCCGCCTCCCACATCAGGACTCTCCGTCACCTACATCAGGACGCTCCGCCTCACACATCAGGACGCTCCGCCTCCCACATCAGGACTCTCCGTCACCTACATCAGGACGCTCCACCTCACACATCAGGACGCTCCGCCTCCCACATCAGGACTCTCCGTCACCTACATCAGGACTCTCCGCCTCCCACATCAGGACTCTCCGTCTCCCACATCAGGACTCTCCGTCACCTACATCAGGACTCTCCGCCTCCCACATCAGGACTCTCCGTCACCTACATCAGGACGCTCCGCCTACCACATCAGGACGCTCCACCTCACACATCAGGACGCTCCGCCTCCCACATCAGGACTCTCCGTCTCCCACATCAGGACTCTCCGCCTCCCACATCAGGACTCTACGTCTCCCACATCAGGACTCTCCGTCTCCCACATCAGGACGCTCCGCCTCCCACATCAGGACTCTCCGTCTCCCACATCAGGACGCTCCGCCTCCCACATCAGGACTCTCCATCTCCCACATCAGGACTCTCCGTCTCCCACATCAGGACGCTCCACCTCCCACATCAGGACTCTCCGCCTCCCACATCAGGACTCTCCGTCTCCCACATCAGGACGCTCCGCCTCCCACATCAGGACTCTCCATCTCCCACATCAGGACTCTCCGTCTCCCACATCAGGACTCTCCGCCTCCCACATCAGGACACTCCGCCTCACACATCAGGACGCTCCGCCTCCCACATCAGGACTCTCCGCCTCCCACATCAGGATACTCCGCCTCACACATCAGGACGCTTCGGATCCCACATCAGGACGACGCAGTCGAGGGTAAGTCCGTGGGAAAGCATGACCTGATCATCGGGTTCCTGAGAGGAGTGAGGAGACTGAATCCTCCTCGCCCTCCTCTCGTTCCCTCTTGGGACCTCTCGGTGGTTCTAACTACCCCGCGGAGTGCTCCCTTTGAGCCTCTGCAAACAGTGGAACTTAAGTTCCTGTCAGTTAAGACAGCGCTCCTGGTTGCTTTGGCCTCCATTAAGAGCTTTCGATACAGTCAATCATCAAATTCTGTTAAACAAACTTCTTTCTTTTCATTTGTCATCTTCCGCAATAGATATGTTTACATCATATTTAAGTGACAGATCTCAGACTGTAAGAATCGGCTCAGTAACATCACAGCCACGAGTGTGCTCTATGGGAGTTCCACAGGGCAGTATTTTAGGTCCTTTACTTTTCCTTATGTATATTAATGATCTTCCCTGTGTTTTGAATTTTTCTAGTTCTTTGCTGTATGCTGATGACAGTTATTTTTCTTTCTGGTTCTAATATTGACATAATCAATCACAAACTTAACACGGATCTGCAACATTTACAGAACTGGTTGCAAGATAATCATTTAACACTTAAAGGGTTAGTTCACCCAAAAATGAAAATTAAGTCATTAATTACTCACCCCCATGCTGTACCAACCCCGTAAGGCCTTCGTTTGTCTTCGGAACACAAATGAAGATATTTATGATTAAATCTGAGAGGTTGATCACTCCCAGGCCCGGATAGGCTAATCGGGAGCACCGGGAGAATTCCCGGTGGGCCGGTCTGTTTTATTGGCCAGGAGGGCCGGTGTTGTCATGGCACTGGGTTGAATGCTTTACATAGGCTCCAGTCACAGCTTTCTGAGTGTATATTTTTCTGATTGTATAATGAACGTTGTGAAATAATTGCCTAATATTAACTCTAATTTGGTGCTGCAATGATTTGCATATCGCGACGATAACCGACCTCATAATCTGAGCTGCTTCAGTATTAAAACACCGCTCGTCGGCAATGGCAAAATGTTTGAGATGACCGATCAAAGCAAGCGGGATTTATGTTCACAGTTGCGCGAGCCGCGGCCGCAGATGCAAGTGGCTAAACTACGTAAACAGCTGTTTTAATTACGACAGAAGTTTTAAACGACCGAAAGAAATAATCAGTTTGTAAAGACTGTATCAATCAAAACTCAGCTTCGGGAAGGGGAGATTTACAGTAACCTAAAGATAAAGAGACTGAGAAAAGAAGAGAAGATGGAGATGAGAAATGAGAGCAGAGGAATAGCCTATTGCATACTGTGCCCAGATTGAGAAAAACTTTATAGATTCCTATTTAACACAGACATACATATGTTATTTGCCAATGATGATCATCAGTGTAAAAATAAGCTCAATTTAACAACGCAAGCACCTATATAATATATTGCCATTGTTATTGTATAAATAGGGAATGTGGAGATGACGTCACGCCGTGTTGCATTATGGGTCCGCCGCCATATTTACAGGATCGCGCCCAATACCGCTGTATTTAAATGCATGTGTTGGAGGATGTGTTTGGATTTTCTGTCGAGATTTTAATAAACGTCGATATGGTTGTTCAGTTCAACTGCCATAGCAGGTCACATGATCGTTCAGGGAGGAAACTGAACAATGGAATGCGTTTGTTCACCTTTCTTTCTTGGAAAAAACAACAAGGGAAGCAGGTCGAGGAGCTGACGAGAAGACGCCGGATCGCGTGGGGTGCTGCAATCATGAGGAAAAACTTTACTTACTGTCCTCCACTGCATACTACGTTTGTTAAAAGTTGAACCAAGCAAGAGGTTGTGTATTGTATATTCCTTTATGAGGAGGATAGTTGATGAATGATGTTGAATGTGTGGTTCATGTTAGCAGATGATAAAGCCAGGACACATTGCATGAATCAAATTATATTTATTTTGTTTTCAATTAACAATTTGCTTTGATATTCTGTACATATTTTTACATGCCTTTTTTCAAATGTTTGTGAATCATGTTTTTATATAACTGCTTAATAAATGCATTAAGTGACTTCTCTGTTTCTGTACTGATTGCATCCACAAAAACCCTTTAAGTACACATAAATGGGCAAAGATACATCAAACTATTTTAAAATAAACGACCAAATACCCTCATAATTTTTACACGTGTCAACATTAAATGATGACAATAAGGCAGGCACAGTTTTATTTAACAAGTTACCACATCTTGTGGCATTATAAAGTAATGTACAATTTTTTATCTTGCACAACCTATGAAAACTTAACATATGCTGAAAATAGCAAGTTAACATTAACTATGAGAGCTGCTTTTCAGGTAAAATAGCTTGAACTTTATGTACAATGGTAATCAACTTAGCATAGGCTTCGAACACCAAAACTAAATCAGATGTATCAACGCTGTTTATCGCGGATAGTTTGTCCAAATAACGTTTTTTGGCAGTGGCATTTAGTTTATCCCGGTAGGGTCCCTTCCCTTTTTCTTTAAACATCTCCATTTCTTCCGTTCTTCTTCAATTTTACCTCGTTTTAGCCAAACACCCACTATTATACCGAAGGTAAACAGAGATCGTGCCTGTAAAGATGGCGCCGACGTCCCATAATGCAACACGGCGTGACGTACCTCCACATTCCCTATATATATATATATTTGTATACCTCGAATGTGTTTATATTTCCCCAGTATCAGCACTGGGACTTTTCACTGTTTGTATTACTTCACTTGTCTGGGTGGGCATATGCCCCCGAACCCGCAAAATCACTTTTCGGACCTCTGTATTTATAAAACCCTGTATACGGCTATTGCACTGAATATAAATGTATATATTTTTAAAATACAATGAATAACAAGGCTGTACAGAACACTGCACTATTGCAGACTTATATGCTGAGGTTTCAATTACATTATTTTAATATAGTCAGACGGGAACTAAAGTGGGCCGGCCTAAGGCATGAAACTCCAGGGCTGAAAATTAGTCCCACTCCGGCCCTGATCACTCCTCCATAGGCTCCCTAAGGGAATGAATCCTGACGGCCCAGAAAGTCATTAAAGAAAATGTTTAAATATTCCATCTGATAACAGTGGCTCAACTATAAGTTTATCAAGCGACAAGAATACTTTTTGTGCGAAAAAACAAACAAAAATAACGACTTTATTCGACAATCCCTTTCTTCCTTGTAGGCCTGAAACGAGACTTCAAGAGATTTCCACGACGCATGCGCGAGAACTGAACTGAAGTAGTTGAAGGAGATCGCAATTCTCGCGCATGCGTCGTGGAAATCTCTTGAAGTCTCGTTTCAGGCCTACAAGGAAGAAAAGGAATAGTCGAATAAAGTCGTTATTTTTGTTTGTTTTTTCGCACAAAAAGTATTCTCGTCGCTTGATAAACTTATAGTTGAGCCACTGTTGCGACATGGAATATTTAAACATTTTCTTTAATGACTCTCTGGGCCGTCAGGATTCATTCCCTTAGGGAGCCTATGGAGGATTGATAAACCTCTCAGATTTAATCATAAATATCTTCATTTGTGTTCCGAAGACGAACGAAGGTCTTACGGGGTTGGTACAGCATGGGGGTGAGTAATTAATGACTTAATTTTCATTTTTGGGTGAACTAACCCTTTAATGTCAAGAAAACACAATGCATGTATTTTTATTCATCTAGAAGACAACTATCCATATCTAATCCTATCACTTTTTCTAATCAAACGCTTTCAATTGTATCAGCATATAAGTATTTGGGAGTCTACCTTGACTCACATCTTACTTATCAAGAACATGTTCAAACCTTAACCAGAAAGTTAAATCAAAAGTTATATGTTTATAGCAAAATTAGACCATATTTGTTGTTTTCTGTTTCAAAAACTTATCTTCATGCCATCATTCTGTCCACTTTGTCGTATTGTTTACCTGTTTGGTCACTAACAACAAATGAGATTATTGAACCAGTAATAAGACTCTATAATAGAGCTCATAAGATCCATGTCAGGCTCCAAGGCTGGACTCACCACTGTACTGTACTATCTTTGTGTAATGCCTTGACATTTCAGAACTATAAAATAAGCCATGGGATAAACCTGTTTCATCAAATCTCAAATTAACATACTGTAACTGCACTAACCGAATTGGTTCCGAAACTTAGCTCAAGGTCTGAGCGCACTACGAGATCATTTATAAATGGACTTTTGCCTTTACCGGCTTTTAGAAACTGTTATGGACAGAGATCCTTTTTTTATGTGCTCACAAAAACCTGGAATGAGATCCCACAGCACATCAGAACTATCACATCAAGAAGACTGTTTAAAATAACATTTGCTCGCCATTTAGTGGACAGGTATATCTGTGACCATTGAGACGGCTTTATAGCCCCTCCTGTTGCCCAATATCTTTGGTTTTGTGTGTCTGTTGTTGTCTCTGGCTGTCTAGTGTGTGAAGCTTTGTTGTGTATGTGGTTTTATGTTCTGCAGAGCAGGAACCAACTCAGACCAACTCTTTGTCTGTTATGGTGGGAAGCTGAAGGGAAAGGCTCTCTCCAAGCAGAGGTTGTTTAACTGGTTAGTCTACACCATTGCTTGGCATAGCAGCAGCAAGGTCGACTGTGCCCCCTTGTGTGAAGGCCCACTCCTCTCGGAGTGTGGCTTCCTCTTGGGCTCTAGCGCATGGCGCCTCGCTAACAGACATCTGCAGAGCTGCAGGCTGGGCTACACCCAACACATTCGCCAGATGCTCTATCTCCGAGTGGAGGCAGTGTCCTCTCGTGTACTCGCTTCAACCAGATACTACTAGGATCTGCTCAGGGGTCTTCGCTTGCTTGCCATTCCACTCCACGGACTGGATACGTGCGATATTTCCCTGAGTTTCTCCAGCGCTGTTGACGTCAAACGCCAGAGTCTATGCCTGTGGCAGCTTTCCCTTTGGCTAGGTGCCTCCATGTGCATGGTTCCCCTCTGGGCGACTCCCACATGTGTATTTCCACTGTAAGCCTCTCCGAGCGTGTGTCTTCCCTTGGCAAGACATAGCTGCATATTGCCAGCGTACTTATATACCCACGAGTTGG
>CM060601.1:447500-627500 GCA_030578255.1 Tiaroga cobitis
TAAATAAATATATATATATATATATATATATATATATATATATATATATTATAAATATATGTGTTGTCCCGCCGTTTTGAACGTTTCGGGCTACATCGATTTCCAGCGAACGCACACCGCCACGTTCACCCCAAGAGCTTGCAACCGGGCACCGACTATGGTTACAATTTTTCTAGACTTTTTCCTGCTGGTCATCTGCTTCAGGAAGTCGAGAATAGTGCTCGAGAAACACCCGAGGCCGGTCTCAAGGGGCTGGTTCCCTTAGTAGATTTTGTAGAAGGGCAACGCCTTCCAATTATCTATATGGGTCCTGAATATTTTTAAATATGGGTACAGACTGCAGTTCGGTTACCGACTTCCCAAGTTTGTTGGGGTCGTACCGACCGCAGTGGTTCCAGAACAGGCTCGGGTTATGGAACAAGAGGTACAGACTCTACTGGAGTTAAGGGGCCATAGAGAGTGTTCCCCTACCAGACAGGAAGTCCAGGTTTTACAGCCTGTACTTTTTAGTTCCAAAGGAGGATGGTGGACTGAGGCCAATTTTAGATCTAAGGCTATTGACTTGTTCTTTGAGGAGATCCAGGTTCAAAATGCTTACAGTTTCCATTAGCGGAAACCAAATCAGATCCGAGGACTGGTTTGGCATGGTAGATCTAAAAGTTGGGGCTGTCCACTCAGTTGCAGGGCAACCGATGTTGTTCTTGCAGCGGGGCCCGGAAACGATGTGTATTGCCCGCCGTCTATGACGCTTCGGGCCGCATCATTTTCCAGCGAATGCACTCTACGTCGTTTTTCCGCGAAAAATAAAAAACGAGCATCAGTTATGGTCACGAAAATCGACTACAGCCTGCCGGTCTTCCGCTTCAGGCAGTCGAGAAGGGTGCTCGAAAACCACCAGAGGCCAGTCTCGAGAGGCTGGTTCTCTTAGATCGGGTTCTTCCGTTCGGCCTAGCACTCTCTCCCCGCATGTTCATGTGTAGGTATATGGATGCGACTCTGGCTCCACTGAGGCTTCAGGGCATCCGTATACTGAATTACTTCGACGACTGGCTCTTATTGGCCCAGTCTCGAGGAATGGCAGATCGGCATTGAGATGTCGTCCTTGGCCAAAATTAGAATCGGGGGTTGAGACTCAACACTAAGAAAAATGTGTTGGACCCAGCTCAGAAGACTGCTCTTCTGGGCATGAAATGGAATTCGGTTACAATGCAGGCACGTATGTCTCCCGCTCGTATCGAATCCATCCTGGCCATGGTGTCCGGGATAAAGCTAGGCCAGGCCATCACTGTAGAGCAGTTTCAAAGACTGCTGGACCTCATGATAGCGGCATCCAACATTATACATTTGGGCCTTCTACACATGAGGCCCCCTTCGGTGGTGGCTGAGAGCCAAGGGTTTTTTCCCTCAAGGGGAATCTGTTTCGTATAATCAGAGTTACGCACAGATGCCTTCGTTCTCTGGTAATTTGAAAGAAACCTTGGTTCCTATCCCAAGGGCCAGTGCTGGGAGCGTCATGTCGCCGGAAAACCGTTTCGACAGTCGCCTCCCTCACTGGTTGGGGCGCGGTCATGGCGGCCGCTTTGCCAGGGGTCTGTGGCAGGACCATCATCATTCTTGGCACATAAACTGTCTAGAGATGATGGCTGTGTTCAGGGCTTTGAGGAGCTTCCTCCCAGACATCAAAGGTTACCATGTCTTAGTACGATCAGACAATACGTCACTGGTAGCCTATCTGAACCGACAAGGGGGACTCAGATCTAGAGTCGGCGCCAGAGCAGATCTACTGGAGGGGCATTGGGTCATCAGCGGGGGGGGGGGCGGGGGGCGGGGGGGGGGGGGGGGGGGGGGGGGGCACTGCCGTTTGAGAAATATTTTGATGCAAAAAAAAAAAAGAAAAAAAAAGAAACACCTTTTATTATTATAATTATTATTAATAATTATTATTTCCGAATTTCCCCACCACTTTTTGCCAGGGTCGATGTTGTTTTCACTTTTAAACATCTCGCGGCGGCACGGATGTACCAATACAAATAAATAAAACATATCCGGTTAACTAGCAGAGCATTCATTTGATAGATAAGAGGTGATATAGCACGCTGAAATGTGTTGTTTTTTAAATTGAGTGATCAGTGCTCGTTGACTCGATGGTGCGGATAAAGTGTTCTCTTGTGGCTCGCGCTGCCACAAGAAACATCTTCACACGGACGCGCGCTTGATCCGTTGCGGAGAAATCTCTATTCGTACCGGTGAAGTGAAATCACAAAGTATAACGCAATCAAACATGTCCCTGCTTGACAAAACATTGATAAACATAATCGGTTTTAATGAGTGGAAAAAAAATATTATGCGAGGGTGGGTTAGAACCCTGAATCTAGGGGTGTGCCGGTTTCAGAATTGGTGATGATGGTTATGACGTGAGTCAAATGTGACGGTTCGTAACATAACCGTCGTCGGGGGCGGGGCGGGGTTGCAACGTGACAACTTAGTTTGAATAAAGAAGCAGACACTGATCTACTTGCTCTACGTTTATTTAAAATGAACAGCAAGACAACTAGAAGAGTGAATGTGCTTTCCATTAAATTAATCACACACAGTAAACAAAACCTTAACAAAAAAAAAACAACTTTGCAATGAACTGCAATTTAGACGTGCCGGTGCGGTGATACATGCTTGGGCAGATTCGGCTTGAAGTCGTTCATCCTCGGATACCGCGCGCGCTGTTACAAAAAAAAGCTGTGCACACAGGAATGCGAAATGGGGTCTTGCGCACCCAACGCGTCATTTTTGCCGCGCGCACCTTCGCGCTCATGCGGACCATAGACAGTAAAAGAAACGGACGCGTCGTGTATAATCAAGGCTTTACTCCGTGTCAGCGCGCGCTCTGATCGGTAAAGGGGCAGAGATTTCTCCCGAATCTCCAGCAGTAGCAGAAGCACCGCCACTAACTCCGCCTCCGTTTCCCTCGTAAGCTGATATTAGTATTTGAACATTCTCTATGAAAAATATTTTAATAACACGGTTTTGGCGGTTATAGAGTTCTAATGACGGTGTTCAACTATAACCGTCGGTCTCACGTCTGGCACTGGACCATTTAAACACGTTGATATATAGCTCGATTGGATATATCTATTTCATCACGTGAAAATTCTTGGCACCAACACATTAGATCTCATTAGACAACAAATTAAACACAATGTACTATTTAAATAGATTGCTGGACATTTGGTATTGTATAGCCTACATCTGATTTATGATTTAGCATTGTATTAGAAACTGTGGTAGGAGGGGCATCAATGAGCGCTAGGGGGGGCACGGCCCTCGAATGCCCCACCATAGCGCCGACCCTGCTCAGATCGCTCCCTCTGTGCAGACTGGCGCATCAGATTATTCTTTGGTCCCAGGGGAAAATACTGTCTATCAGAGCAATGTATATTCCGGGGGTTCAGAAATCAGGGAGCAGACATCCTGTCGAGGCAGGGGTTGAGGCCCGGGGAATGGAGACTTCATCCAGATGTTGTGAAGTTGATATGGGAGAGGTTTTGGACCAATGGAAGTTAGGGCTGTAACGATACACCAAACCCACGATTCGATTCGTATCACGATTTTTGACCCACGATTCGATTCGTATCGCGATTCTATCACGGGGGCGGGGCTTGAGGGGGCGGGGCTTGTGGTGAAAAAAAGAGATTTTGAGAGAAGAAAAAAAATACCGGTATTTTTATTAAATAACATTAGGAAAAACCTGTATAATCTAAACACCAAAGAACAATAATAACTATGAAAATTATTAAACTATACTAGGCAGTGTAGGCTGCTGCTTTAGGGTTGTGTTCTGTGTTCCAACTAAATTGATTTCGGGATGGTGCCGTAGGATATGCATCTGCATGTTGGACGTGTTGCCGGTCAATTGAGGATTAATTTAACGCACTTTCTGAGAATTTATATTTCAAGTTTTGGCTGCAAATTTCACGTCCATAATGCTGAAATTGCCAAATTTTAAATAATTTATCCTCAACTAGTTTTGTGGTGTAGGTCTACGTATTTTATAATGTTAACTTCAAATAATACTAATAGTAATTTAAAGATGTGGTAGTTCTCAATACTGAATAAAGTAATCATCAAATGGAAAATAACACGGTAGTATTTTAGTCCTGAATAAATTAAATACATAGGCTATTAATCCTGATTCCTTTAACTTAAAGCCGTCTTTTGTTGTTTTGACAACAAAATTAATGACAGACACATATGGCTTCCGTCACTTTAAGAGCTAGTGCACGGATCCTGTGTTCATTATACTGGCATGCGTTTTATGCCTATTAAAGACAAAACCGACTATGTTTAGAGTATAGCCTCACAAAGACCGAAATTGACAATTTTGCGTGTTAAAGCAATATAATCCGCGAAAAATAGTTACTGGCCAGCTGTTTTTGAGGCGGATTTTCTGTGAATGTGCGCATAGAAAATAATCTCTCAGAGAGCGCGCGAGCACTGATTAGTTTAAAATTGCTTGAATGTTTAAACTGGTAAGACTTAAAAAGGCTTTTACAGTCTATGGTCCCGACTCCAAAACGTGAGTGTGTATTATCGCCGGATGCAGCGCCTGCCTTGCACAACACATTATGAGAGGAGAGAAGAGATAGAAGACGCGCGCGGCACCGCTGAACACTCACGCTGTTTGTGAAATTGCGTCTGGAAGATAGTTGTTAAAAGAATGATTTGATTTTATTATCTGTGTGGATTACGATTGCGGGAATTTCCCGCATTATAAATGGGAGACCTGCGGGAATGATTAGAATTATGCGCAATACCCGCAATCCCGCGCCGAAATTCGAGCCCTGGTTCTGGACAGGAAGGATAACTCTGGGAGTTGGAAGGGGTGTGATCGCGATTCTGCCTTCTCACATCGCGATACAGGATCGTGGACCTGAGTATCGCGATTTCGATTTTATATCGCGTATCGTTACAGCCCTAATGGAAGTGGATCTATTTGCGTCTCGAGAGACGTCCCACTGTCCACTTTGGTTCTACCTCTCACATCCAGCCCCACTGGGGTTGGATGCCATGGTACAGGCCTAGCCGAGGCTTCGCCTGTACACATTTCCCCCGATCGCTCTGGTCCCGGGAGTCCTTGAGAGGGTCCGTCAAGAGGGTATCAGTCTACTTCTGGTTGCCCCAATGTGGCCGACCCGAGTATGGTTTTCAGTAGAGATGCACCGATTACAATTTTCTAGGCCGATCCCGATTCCGATTTTTCCTTGAGTTTGACCTGCCGATTCCGATTTTAGCCGATTCCGATATCATTTTTTCAAACTACTTTATAGCACACACAAATATTTATTTTCTATCTTCTCTTTAATAGAACATTTTGCATAGAACATTTTTTTAACAGATAATCGCTATAAAATAGAACTATATAAATTACTCCTGGTGTGGGAAATTCCAGGGGTGGCCGTGTACAAATTTTAGTAGCATCAGTTATGCATTTCATAAATAAGTCAAAAATATTCTTTAGTGAAAGAAGACGGGGAATTATGTGTCGTGACGTGCTTTTTAAGTGCCAAACGGTTACAGTATACTGTTTCAGCAGCTTTTTTATGTGTCTTTGCCACGTTTTGACAAGCAGGGATGCAAACAGCGCGGTTTTCGGCGCCTCCCGATTTTTTCACTTCAGTTTGGGTGACAAAGTCATCTGAAGTCATTCCATAGCTTAATGTGAGTGACAGAAGTCTATTTACATCATTAAAGTATATACGGAAACTCGTTTTCCCTCCTCTGCGGCTGTCAATCATTCTCCATTCATATTCAAACAGCGCGCGCGCCTCTTGGATGCACGGTAAAACTCTCTCCAATATGATATATTCACATTATAATGCATTACCTGTAGATAAAAGGCTGTAGATTTGCATAAAATTACTTATTTTGTTGGAGTTTGTTGCTGTTTTTAAACGACTCACTATCGTGTGCTTGCTAGATCACACACATCACAAGGACTATGAATCGGCATCAAACGCACATAACTGGAATTCAAAACTGTGAAACAAAGGAACAAATCGCACTAGGATTTGTGCGCTCGACATTTCTTCGCTTTGTTACGTGAACTTTTAAATGCGCACTTATGCAGCGCTGCACACTGTGACTCCATGTTGCTTTGAGCACATCATTCTGCACCCGCGATGCGCATACACGCTGTGTGCGCTCTGTTTTTCATGTTATCATGGGTTTGCGCACTGAAATATTATTAAAAGCCAATATATTTTGTTATACCTAGCCTGCTCAATACATTTAAAATAAGCATAATTTAATTGCATATTATTTCTTTGTAGTGTAGGCTATATATGCACTTCTGAATTCTTGAGATTCATATATAAATATAAAATTGTGAAATGTATGATTGCCTGATTGAGTTTTATAAGAGAACTAATAGTAATTTGTTTTTATTAACATATTTAGATTTGATAAAATTACTGTGCAGATTTTTTCAAGAATTGCTTTTTGCTGCTGATTTATACACTCATTAAGTTTTTTAAAAATTCATAATACATTTATGTAATATTTAAAAGTGTTAACTGTAATCTTACACTGCAAAATAATAACTTAAAAAGGATTAAATTCATCACAATTATGTAAGTATCTGGAAATTTGCCGCGGGGCGAGGGCCCTTATATATATCATATCTATATAATATCATTATATTTAATATAATATATATTAGTAGGGCCCTACTAATATCATTAGTAACATTAAATATAACACAATAAACCAAAGTATATCAGTAGGAGTTTCCTTAAGTCTTTCTGATAGTTTTCTACAGGCCGGTTTACTACAACAGTAGAATACAATTCTGAAATTATGGTTTATAGTTTTGGTGTGCCACCCCAAGATTTTAAGTGGCCCCATCTAGACATGTGCCGGTATTCCGTAATGCGATAAATCGCGGTAATGAATATGCACGATATATTATCGCGGCCACTTCAAAATACCGTGAAAAATAATAGATTTGAATTTAGACTTTTAGAACACGCATTAGCTAATTTTCTATCAACCGCTTAAACACTGCGTATATGCTCCGCAAAACACGTGCGCACTCTGATGTAAACAATCCCCACATGTATAAGCACTGTGTGCACGCGGCGCAGAGCGCACTCTGGTCTAATGTAAACAATCATCACATGGAGTAGAAGCATGGCGGAAGGAGGAACGCTGCCGACGATTTACCCCCCGCAGGGCTGCCAACTCTCACGCATTCAACTTGAGACTCAAGCGCCTTTCAGACAGGACGCAGAATACTCGCGGGGACGTTTTGTTGCTGCGTCGACCAAAGCACGCCGGGGTCAAAGTTAAAAATAGTTCAACTTTTTATTTGCAAAATAGCAAATCGCGTTCTGTCTGAAAGCCGCTTTACGGAATTGACACTTTTCACACGCTCTCACGCAGAGAAAAATCGCGGAGCAAAGAGGACACTGACACCGACAGACTAGACAGAGCAGGTTACTTTTGATATGAAAAAAAAAAGGTTCTGTCCATTGTGACAGATCGCTGCGCCTCAGTTCAAGTAAACCGATCATCTGTTACTTTTTATTTAAAGATACAGTACAACTTGCCTTAAGGTTTATGCCTGATACAAAATGTCGATCAATCAGTGTTTTTCACGGAAAGAGGTCAATAAAACTGCAGGAGAACAGTTATGTCACAGAACGTTACATTTACCTCAGGAAAGCCATTTAATGACCAGCACTTTAGTTGACTAGAAAAAATTGTCATTTTGCTAAATATGTGCACTTTATTACATATTAATTATATGTTTACTTGTCATTACATAATTGTTATTATAATGAAAACCGCATTATATTTAATTTCTCTCTGTTTACAGCATTATGTGAGATATATTTTTTTCTTGAGAAAAATTAACATGCAGACTGTAGCCTACCTAATATTTATCCAAATGAGTCAAATTCTTGTATTTGATTTTAATCTTAATTCAATATTATTTGAATACAAACAGTAACCTACCAGTCATTGTAGCATGTAAACATTGTAACACGTTGTCACTAAACTTAATAAAATTCTGTTTAGTTACCATGTTTTGAAAATCACAATTACACATTGTGATGCAAGTTGTTTTTTTAGATACCCGCAATCCATCTGTTTCTCTTGAGCAATTAAAATATCGTGATAATACCGTATACCGTGATAAAAGCTCATTCAATTAATCGCAGCACGAAAATTTGATACCGGCACATGCCTACCCCCATCTGGCCACCCCTATGAAAAATTTCTGGAGGCGCCACTGATTCCCACACATCTAAAGTGCAGTGTTATGGAAGAACCATTTTCTTTTCACATCCAATATCCAACTAAAAAAATCTGATATATTTAGCAAACTAAACTTCTGTATGAAAACAGGTAAAATAAATATAGCCTTGCAGTATAAAGATATTTCTCTCTCTCTCTCTCTCTCTCTCTCTCTCTCTCTCACACACACACACACACACACACACACACACACACACACACACAGGCCTGTTGCAATCACTTGTACATCAATGGCAAGTTATATTTCTCAAACAGTTCTTCTCTCATCTGACACATGACCAGCCAAGCTTAACAGGACAAGTGGAGCATGTGCAGGGAAACGTTTGGGAAATAATAAAAACAAGTTAAAATGGGTACATTTTCTATAAATATTTTTGAGTCTTCATTTTCTTTCTGACATAGCCTAGTCTACTTCAGTTCTTGTTAAAACACACCAGACATGCAAATTCTGTGCATTTTGGGCACTTTTTGGAAGAAATCCTATTTATTTTGTTCATCAAAAATGAGCTTTCACTTAAATTGAGCGCAGCAAAAATAGACACGGCGCCGAAACCCACGCTTCACTCTTGCTCCCGCGACGCTCCTGCTCGACGCTCACGCGCTGCTCCGGCTCCCGGTGTGAATGCACTCATTGATTAACATGCACGCCGAACAAAAAAAAACCGTGCTGCTCCCGCTTGCTGTGTGAATTCACGAGGTTTCCTACATGTGCACTTTCCATGTGCACGTGTGATGCTGATGTTGCGCGATGTTAATCATGCAGCGCCCGAGTGCATTTGACCGGCATAAAATCGGATTATGTCAGACTGACCGGCCGGTCGCCGATCACATGAAAATCGGCCGATTACGGTCACTCGGTGCATCTCTAGTTTTCAGACATAATATCACTCCTGATAGCTCCGCCATGGCAGATTCCTCTGAGGAGGGATCTGTTGTCTCAGGCGGAGGGCACAATCTTCCACCCTCGCCCGGAGCTGTGGAAGCTGTGGGTCGGGCCTCTGAGGGGGTTCAGTACCTAAATGCTGGTCTATCAGCCGGAGTGGTTGAAACCATACTTAGCTCTAGGGCTCTGTCTACTAGGAGATTATATGTCCTCAAGTCGAATGTGTTTGTCACTTGGTGTAGAGAACAAGAGTTAGATCCAGTTAACTGCCCGGTCGCTTCAGTTCTGGAATTTCTTCAAGATCGTTTCTCTGCGGGTCTCTCCTCTTCCACACTTAAGGTGTACGTGGCTGCCATTGCGGCTTTCCACGCACCTTTAAGTTTTGGGCCTCTGGGGAGGCACCAGTTGGTCATTCGGTTTCTCCGTGGTACTTGGAGGATGAGACCGGCAACCAGGTCCAGGGTTCCTGCCTGGGACCTGGCAATAGTTCTTGAAGGGTTATCCCTGGCTTCGCCTAAGGATTTAACACTAAAAATGGTATTTCTCTTAGCCAGGGTTTTTCCTGCATAGACAATTATGAGGCGGCCGCCTCCGTCAAATTTCGGGCCGCCTCCGCCTCTCGACAAAACTCAAGTCAGGGAATCACATGATTAGATACCTCTTTTCCACCGACACGGTTCCGCTGCGGGTTCACGGCCTGTGTCCATTCTCAAACCGTTCTGCGCATTTCGACGGCATCAGAAAAAGCATTTAAACTGGCTGGTCTCGAACGAAGCAAGGTAAATTTCTGTGAAACCGCACGAGCCGCTGCCCCTCCCCCTTTTCAACATCTCCTGTCAGTCATCACAACCACCACAGACGCACGCAAGTCAAGAAGCACCTTCCTTCCGCAGCATTGAAGTGCCTTCACTTGTCACAGCCAGGTACCGATAGTGTTTTTCTTAAGCGTTGGCTTTGTTGTGAAATTAAAACACTTAGTTACTTAAAATATATACATAGAGCCAGCCTGACTTTGGCAATAGTCCAACATTTTTCTGGCGTTTTTATAAAATAAGCTATCACAAGTAACTGAGCAGGCACGTAATTTACTACTGTTTCGTAATTTCATGGCTTACTAATTTACGTTGCATAGTAGTTTTTTTTTTGCGCTTTATTTACATTCAAGTGATATACAGGGCTTGAAAAAATAAAAATTTTCATAACAATAAACGTACAATTCTGTAACTTTTTTAAAGTTCACTTTTCAAACTGTTTTCACTTGAGCAATAATCTGCCAAGTGTCGTCGTTGAAAAGAGACACATTTTTCTATGAAATGAAAAATCGGTGGCTGAAATGTTCTGCTTCTGGTTGTACACTGTGTAGTTGATAATGCAATGGTTGAAAAATCTGAAATAGAGCCACATTTTTCTGGTTGTGTAAATGAAAGCAAATGCTTGTTGCTATTCAACTACACTGTTGTTAATATGGCCCCTATGAACTGTAAATAAAATCAAATTATCTGATTATTAAAATACCTAAAAAAAAGTGCTTGTAAAAAGTGTTTTTTTTTTCAGCCAGTTGAAGGCGCGGTACACTTTGTACACATGATCTGGATTTGTTTTTACCACCTAATTTTGAGCCAGAAAACGTTCCATAATGACGTGCGGAGTGCACCAGATTAATGCATTTATCTTTAAAATGTGCAAAATTTTTCTCCCGGGGACCCCGGACCCCCCTAGTGTTACGATTTTACCACCTCCGCCTCATTTTGAGCCAGGAAAAACCCTGTTAGCTATTACCTCACTTAAGAGGGTGGGAGATCTCCAAGCCCTGGCAGTGACACCAGCTTGATTGGAGTTTGCCCCTGGCAGAGTTAAGGCCTTTTTGCACCCGAGTCTGGGCTACGTGCCCAAAGTTCCTACTAATACGGCTCGATCTACAGTCCTTCAGGCATTCCATCCTCCACCTCATGTGTCGGCAGAAGAAGAGAAGCTTCATTTGCTCTGCCCCGTCAGAGCTTTGAGCGTGTACCTCGAGAGGTCCTCTTCTTGGAGAAGGTCGGACCAATTATTAGTGTGTTTTGGGTCACCTAAGAAGGGGCTCCCGGCATCCAAGCAAACTATTAGTAATTGGATCGTTCAGGCGATTACTTCAGCTTACAAGGTGCGCGATATGCCTTCACCTTTAGCTGTTAGGGCTCATTCTACTAGAGGCATGGCTTCCTCTAGGGCCCTCCTTTCGGGAATGCCCCTACAGGAGATCTGTGAGGCAGCCGGTTGGGCTACTCCACACACTTTTATTAGGTTCTACAGTCTTCACCTTCCTAGTACGCCTGGCGCACACGTACTTAGTCCTTGCTGAGTGCCTAAAACAGTTTAACTCCGGGACAGGCCTATTCGGTGCGTGGCCTAGTAGGCACTCGTTCCCCAAAGAGTCGATTTTATCGACGCAGTGTTAAGTTCCCTCGAAAGGGAACGTCTCGGGTTATGACTATAACCCTTGTTCCCTGAGAAGGGAACGAGACACTGCGTCGTTCTGCCACGCCCCTTGAGGCCTTAGAGCGTCTTGCTTCATCGCGAGGCTGGTATGTGTTGTGTCAGCGTCACCTTTATACTTCCGGGTATGCCGTCACATGTTACGTCACGACGCAACACGAATCAGGATTGGAATAGTTTCATTCATACTTCAGAGGCGCACGCTTAGGGAGCGTCCCCAAAGAGTCGATTTTATCGATGCAGTGTCTCGTTCCCTTCTCAGGGAACAAGGGTTATAGTCATAACCCGAGACGTTTCCTCAACTATACATTGGTTTCCTCAACTATACATTGGTTTAGATACATTGGTTTCCTCAACTATAGACATTGGTTTCCTCAACTATATATTGGTTTTAGATACATTGGTTTCCTCAACTATACATTGGTTTCCTCAACTATACATTGGTTTAGATATATTGGTTTAGATACATTGGTTCCCTATCAAGGCTACGGAACTTCGACATTACGAATGTCGTATATGGGAACTCCTCTCATCCTTCACTTCCGCTGAAATCTTATAGGCTAACGCCAGCAGAGCTGGCCAATTGACGCGAATATGCAAATACTGACACTTCGTAGCAGTATTAAAGCAGGTGCAGCGTCAATTCCCTTCAGAATCTCTCTCTTCATGCTCAAATCGTGTGCTAGAAAGCTGATACTACCAAACTACAATTGGATTATTCGCTGTCGTTGAAGGTGCGCCGGAGATACCTGAACTGTCTCCAGCATCCGATGGCGACCGTTTGCAACCTGTGTTCGGGCCCCATAGTGCCCCCCGACATGCACCTGTTTTGTGTCGCGTGCATGGGGCTGGCCCATGCTGAGTCAGCCCTCAGGGATGGAGGGTCCTGCGACTTCTGTGCGATCATGTCCCTCCGAACCCTCAAGGCCAGGCGGGACGAAGCTCGTGCTGCTGCGGGGATTGGGCCTGCTGCCGCCAACTCGCCGCTGGCAGGCCCCCCCAACCGAGTCGAGGTTCGACCCCCGGTGAGTTTCCCCGACCCCTCCTTTCAACCACCTCGTGAAGTCGCTGACTTCGTTTCCTTCGGGGCGAGTGAGGAGGAAGACTCTATGTCCTTGTCGGCCTCCGAGAATGACTGGGGTGCGGAGCAGGCCGCTCCGTTGGCAACGGCGGAGCAAGAGACCCCAGCGGACCTGCAGGAAGAGCTCTTTCCGCATCCTCTCGATGGCCGTCGAGGAACTGGATCTATCGTGGAAAGCTCCCGATGAGCTATCCAAGAGCAAACTGGACACGTGGTTCCTCCAATCGAGCCGCCGTCAGGCCGCTTCAAGAAGGGGAACACCGTTCTTTCCAGACGTGCATGAGCACGTGGTGAAGTCGTGGGCGGCCCCGCAATCGGCGCGCACCCACTTCAACCCAGGCCATGTTTGCCCCCGTGGACGAGGCGGGGACCATGGCTACCTCCGTATCCCCCCTGTCGAAGAGACCGTCGCCGCACATCTCTGCCCGTCGGCTCCCGCCCTGGGCTCGGACCGCAGCCTGCCGTCCCGAGCCTGCAGGTTTACGGCTCACCAGGCTAGCAAGGCCTATGGCGCCGCGGGGGAGGTGGTTTCTGCACTACACGCCATGGCTGTTCTTCAGGTGCTACAGACACCTGTGGCTCACCCTGTCGGACGTGCAAGAGGCGGACAGGAAGACGCTGTTGAATGCACCGATCTCCCCTGCAGGCCTGTTCGGAGACGCCTTGGAGAAGGTAACCGAGCGGTACTCCGAGTCGCAGAAAAAGGCGAAGGCGATG
The DNA here is from genome assembly GCA_030578255.1 of Tiaroga cobitis. Lineage (NCBI taxonomy): Eukaryota > Metazoa > Chordata > Actinopteri > Cypriniformes > Leuciscidae > Tiaroga > Tiaroga cobitis. The sequence goes on from CM060601.1 coordinate 460,970, forward strand.
AGCCACGTGATCCCTCGGAGGGCGCCGCCGCAGCCCCGCTCTCGCTCTCGCTCGTCTTCCGCCTCGGGTCGCCAACCTCAGTCAGTCAGCTCCCCGCCCGGGACCGGATGCCCGTAAGGGCCGGAGCGGACAGTGGCATGGAGCGGGAAACAAGAGGCCGGCTCAGAGGAGCCTGCGCAGGAAGCCCACCGCGTCCCCGGCGAGGCCCAAGCAGTCGTCCTGACCGCTCGGGCAAGAGGAGAGGAGAGCGCCAGGATGGCCCCGCGCCAAAGCGACGCGGTCGAGAGCACGTGGTCCCTCAGCGTTGAATGTAATTCGGCACGGGTACACACTTCAGTTCAAACGCAGACCACCCCGCTTTCGCGCCGTAATTCAGTCATTAACTTTGCCCCAAAACACTCACGTACTGAGGCAGGAAGTGTGCAGCCTGCTCGAGAAAGAAGCGACAGAACCGGTCCCCCCGAGCGAGCGGAAGAGCGGGTTCTACAGCCGCTACTTCGTAGTGCCGAAGAAAGGAGGGGGTCTCCGCCCTATACTGGATCTGAGACCCGTCAACAGAGCGCTTCACAAGCGCGCCTTCAGGATGCTAACTACTCTGAAGCAGATCCTGGCGCAAATTCGCCCCGGGGATTGGTTCGCTTCGGTGGATTTAAAGGACGCTTACTTTCATATTCAGATAGTAAAGCGCCACAGGCGATTCCTGAGGTTTGCGTTCGAGAATTCTGTGTACCAATACACGGTGCTTCCGTTTGGGCTAGCCCTTGCTCCCCGAACGTTTTCAAAATGCATAGACACGGCACTTTCACCCCTCAGATCGAGCGGGATGCGCGTTTTGAATTATCTGGACGACTGGCTGGTTCTCGCGCAGTCGAAAGAAACGCTGGTCAGCCATGTGGAAGTTCTCCTTCATCACTTGGAGATGCTCGGGTTGAGGGTGAACTTCCAGAAAAGTGTGCTCACACCGAGTCAGACTTCCACTTTCCTGGGAGTATGCTTGGATTCGGTGAGAATGAGAGCGCGCCTCTCCCCCGAGCGAGCGGAGGCTCTGAGTTCTTCTCTCGGTATCTTCAGACCAGGCAGGCTCGTCCCACTGAAAGAATTTCAGAGGCTATTGGGACGGATGGCAGCGGCTTCTTCAGTGTGTCATCTGGGGCTGCTGCATATGAGACCGCTTCAACACTGGCTGAAAACACGCGTTCCCCCGAGTGCGTGGTATTCAGGCCACAAGCGCATTATGGTCACCCGCTGATGCGCTCGCGCCCTGACCCCGTGGAAGAACCCAGATATCTTCAGTTCAGGCGTCCCTGTGGGTTTAGTGACGCGGCGCGTGGAGATCCTGACGGATGCTTCGTCCACCGGATGGGGAGCGGTCTGCTTGGGCAAGCCCGCCTCAGGTCGGTGGTCAGAGAGGCAGATGGAGTGGCACATAAATCGCTTGGAGCTGGAAGCGGTCTCTCTAGCTCTCAAAGCTTTTCAGTCTCGGCTGGAGCAGCAGCATGTGTTGATTTCGGACCGACAACACTTCCGTGGTCTCGTACATAAATCGTCAAGGCGATTCAAGCAGGCGGAATCCCTTCTGCTGTGGGCGGACCGGTTCTTCCTCTCGGTGAGAGCAACGCACATCCCCGGTGTTCTAAATCGCAGGGCGGATATGCTCTCGAGGAGCGGGATTTCTCAAGGGGAATGGAGGCTTTACCCCAGGACGTTTCAGCTGATATGGAATCGTTTCGGCAGGGCGGAGGTCGACCTCTTTGCGACGAGCGAGAACACGCATTGTCAGATGTTCTTTCAGATGTCCCGCTCCCCTCGGGAGATGGACGCGCTAACTGCACGGTGGCCAAGAGGCTGTCTCTATGCTTTTCCTCCGGTGAAAATCTTGCCCATGGTGTTGTGCAAAATCAGGGAGGAGAAGGCAATGGTGACTCTGGTAGCCCCGAACTGGCTGGAGTTGCTGGCAGGGCAGCCATGGGAGATTCCGCTCAGGAAGGACCTGCTGTCGCAGACGAGCGGAACGATCAGGCATCACAGCCCCGGTCTGTGGAGCCTTCATGTGTGGCCGCTGCAGGGTCGCTGAGCGGGCGGGACGCGCTACACACACGAGTTTTGAATACCATCGCTGAGGCGAGAGCCCCGTTCACCAGGCGCCTGTACGCTCTGAAGTGGGGTGTTTTCTCAAAATGGTGTCAGGATGACGGTGTAGACCCAGCGAACTGCTCTGTGTCGGTTATTCTGCGCTTTCTTCAGCACAGGATGGATGAAGGGAGCCTTCCATCCACTCTGAAGGTTTATGTGGCCGCTATTGCAGCGTTTCACCCCCATGTTGACGGACAGTCGGTGACACTGTTCCTCAAGGGAGCTAGGAGATTACGCCCTGCACGGCCGCCTTCGGTGCCGCCGTGGGATTTAGCCTTGGTATTGGAGGCATTGTCACGACCGCCTTTTGAGCCCTCAGCTTCTATTGCTATTAAGGAGCTTTCGGTTAAAACGGCGCTGCTTCTCGCTCTCGCGTCGGCGAAGCGGGTTGGGGATTTACAGGCTTTCTCTGTGAGTGAAGACTGTATTCGCTTTGGGCCGAGAAACTGTAATGTAACTCTCAGACCGAGGCCGGGCTATGTCCCTAAGTCGCTCAATACCCCGTTCAGAGCGCAGATAGTTTCTCTGCCGGCACTGTCTGCTGAGCCATCAACCTCTCTGGGTTCGAACGCTCAGAGTGCTATTTGCCCAGTCAGAGCACTTCGGGAATACATTTCTCGCTCGGCTGCTTTTCGAGTATCGGACCAGCTGTTTGTGTGCTTCGGCGCTTTGCTCATGAGTTGTTCTGTGCTTTTGTGTGTTTTTACTGTTGCCACCGCTATGCGATGGCCTTCTCTTTACTGTTGTTGTTGCCCTGCTATTGTCAGTGCAAACTTTCCCCGGTTATACTGCTCGGGATATGCAAATTATGGTAGTGTTTTGTAAGTGTGTGATAGGTCCCTTTGAGCCTATCAGAGGTTAGAGGTTCGCTATTGGCCAATCTCAGCCTATCGGAGGCTTGCATACTGGGGGGGGGGGGGCGGTCTTGGGTTTGGATCCGTGACCAGTGGTTTGTTTTGGCTGCCATGGCGGGATTCTATACTGTTCCCATATACGACATTCGTAATGTCGAAGTTCCGTAGCCTTGATAGGGAACATCTCCGGTTACTCACGTAACCTCGGTTCCTGAGAGGCAAGGAACGAGACATTACGCTAGCCGCCGTGTTCGCTATTGATTTTAGCGTTTTGTTCGATTCTGAAGGGAATTGACGCTGCACCTGCTTTAATACTGCTACGAAGTGTCAGTATTTGCATATTTGCGTCAATTGGCCAGCTCTGCTGGCGTTAGCCTATAAGATTTCAGCGGAAGTGAAGGATGAGAGGTAGGGCTGTCGCGGTTATGGAATTTCCCTTGCGGTAATGTTGAGTGGCTCAATAGCGCGATATGCGGTATTACCGCCATTTATTTATTTCATTTATATGTATTTGTTGCTATATAAATAAAGTTTACGATGTGGACAAAAACGAGGACATTTTCAGTAACCAATGTAACCGAAACTAAACAGCGTCCATGCGCATTGAAAGGCTTTCACTCAGCGCGCATATTGTTATGACAACGGACTTTGAGTGAGTCACAGGGTGAGTCATTAAACCGTTCATTCAACGAACACATTCAAAAAAGCTGATTCATTAAAAGAGATGTAATGAAACAAGGCGTTAATTATTTTTAACTTTGAGTTCCACTTTTCAAGGCTCAGCTGAGCAGCAATGCGTCGCATGGGTAACGCTGAAGCTGATGCTTCACTTAAATTAGAGACCAACATGGCATTGATTCAATGCGTGACTTGCTGATTTTATTTCCCCGCGGCTTCCTCGCGCTGTGGGATGCTGACCAGCGCTGCTGCTGACGCGCATTTATGGGAAATACCCATGACGTGAACGTTAAAAGGATGATACGACAAATATTTCGCTTTCCTTTGACACGGCAACCTTTTCACGACTTCAAAGACAGACGCAGGTAATCGCACGCGCTCTGCCGATCTCTCTCATTCACTGTCTTTGTGAAGCCACTGTAGGCTACACATCACCAAGATAAGCAGTCTTTTTATCATTATGAACTTGTTCAACATTCAATACACATGCATGAAGTTCAAAACAAGAAGGGTATAGCCTTATAAAAAACGTGAATATCGCGGTTGTTGCGGTTACATGCAATCCTCTGCGGTTGACTTGTCAGAAGCGCGGTACTACAATATTGCGGTTATCGCGACAGCCCTAATGAGAGGAGTTCCCATATACGACATTCGTAATGTCTCGTTCCTTGCCTCTCAGGGAACCGAGGTTACGTGAGTAACCGGAGACGTTTCCTCAACTATATATTGGTTTTAGATACATTGGTTTCCTCAATTATACATTGGTTTAGATTGGTTTAGATACATTGGTTTCCTTAATATATTGGTTTCCTCAACAATACATTTGTTTCCTCAACAATACATTGGTTTCCTCCACTATACATTGGTTTCCTCAACTATACATTGGTTTCCTCAACTATACATTGGTTTAGATAAATTGGTTTAGATTGGTTTCCTCAACTATTGGTTTCTTCAACTATACATTGGTTTAGATATATTGGTTTAGATACATTGGTTTCCTCAACTACATATTGGTTTTAGATACATTGGTTTCCTCAACTATAAATTGGTTTCCTCAACTATATATTGGTTTAGATTAGAGGTGGGCGATATATCGTTTAGACGATAATATCCGAATTGTTGTCTGGACGATATGCAAAATTGGGATATCGAATATTTCATAATTTGTACAATCCGACCCCCCAAACATGAAAAGAGCTGAAGGAAGTTAAAGAGAAAATAAATAACGCACACTAACCTTCTAAACAATTATATGTAGCGATTTTAATACTGTAGGGGTTTGTTTGACAGTATTTTATTTTATTTTTTGTACAATCGTTCCTCAATTGCACGAGAGTAAAGCTGCTACTAATTTGCAATATACAACTACGAAGTTCTTACCTGTGTGTTATGACGTTTCTTAGGTTGAAGCAACATTCCAAAAGAGTAAAGCCGATGTACGATTAATAAAATAGCTGCTAGAAAAGGCAAAATGTGCGTTGTTTGCGGAAAAATGAAGTCTGAAGTTAAAAAGTTTTTCTTAAATGTCTGTGGCGTCCTCAAGTGGCGAGCTTCGTGATTGAATCATTAGAAAATTGCGTTGTATAATGAGTCCAAAAGATGGAATACATTTCCCAAAGAGATCGGTTCGGTACGCATTACAAACCGAACCATTCCGGTGGTTGGGCCATTTTTCCTGCCGACCAAAATCCGCGCTGGAGCGAACACCACAACGTTGCGCAACATCAAATGGCAAATGTAATAAAAGCGGAACGAAACTCAGTATTTTGTGCTTCACGGACCGTTTATCAGTTCAGACGAATGTCAGTGCAGCGCGAGTCGATCTTGATTAAGCGACACCGTTACTACATAAGAGATCCAGTAAACAAAGCATTTGAATTCGCCACTTAAGTAATAACATCGCTGCGAGATCTTACAGTGAGAAGCGTTACAATTTCTCCGTAATTAACAGATCAAACAGCACTGACGTGGAAACCAGGAGAAACATCGTTCCATGAATGAACTATAGGTTTTAAGTCCACAGATCATTCACTATGGATTTAATGTAGTAACACTAACTTGTAACCATGGAAGTTTTGCAGAAATATTAAAATGCTTTCAAGTACGTCACACATCTTTTTCCAGCACTTCAAAACTCAAATGTTATATGTTATTTAAATGTTATTTTTAATGTGATGACCAAAACATTATTTGCTCATCCTTCAATCAAGATTACCCCCATTTATAAAACTAAAAGTTTTAAGATGTTTTTATATTTAAAAATATTTTTTCTTTTAATAAATAGGAAATTTCTATGGCATTTCTTTATTTTTTGCTGTATCGAAAACGTACCAAACCGTGACGCCACTGTATCGTATCAAACCGAACCGTGAATTTTGTGAACCGTTACACCCCTATTAAAAATATAAAAGAACAATAAAGACTTTATTGAATAATATTTTAAAAAGTTTAGGTGTCTTTAAATCAATAATGTCTCATATCTTTATGTACTAGTAATTCTATACAATAATAGGTCAAATCAAATGCAGCAAGTCAAAAGACCAACTGGAGCTTCTTTGCCAGTTTGCACACATTTCTTTGCAGGATTGCAAAAATATCGTCTGAATATCGATATCGAGATATTGAAAAAAATATCGAGATATTCATTTTTGTCAATATCTCCCACCCCTAGTTTAGATACATTGGTTTCCTCAACTATACATTGGTTTAGATATATTGGTTTTAGATACATTGGTTTCCTCAACTATACATTGGTTCCCTCAACTATACATTGGTTCCCTCTATATATTGGTTTAGATACATTGGTTTCCTCAACTATACATTGGTTTCCTCAACTATTGGTTTAGATACATTGGTTTCCTCAACTATATATTGGTTTAGATACATTGGTTTCCTCAACTATTGGTTTAGATACATTGGTTTCCTCAACTATACATTGGTTTAGATACATTGGTTTCCTCAACTATATATTGGTTTAGATACATTGGTTTCCTCAACTATATATTGGTTTAGATATATTGGTTTCCTCAACTATACATTGGTTTAGGTACATTGGTTTCCTCAACTATTCATTGGTTTCCTCAACTATTGGTTTAGATACATTGGTTTCCTCAACTACATATTGGTTTAGATACATTGGTTTCCTCAACTGTTGGTTTAGGTACATTGGTTTCCTCAACTATTCATTGGTTTCCTCAACTATTGGTTTAGATACATTGGTTTCCTCAACTACATATTGGTTTAGATACATTGGTTTCCTCAACTGTTGGTTTAGATACATTGGTTTCCTCAACTATACATTGGTTCAGATACATTGGTTTCCTCAACTATATATTGGTTTTGATATATTGGTTTCCTCAACTATACATTGGTTTAGATACATTGGTTTCCTCAACTATACATTGGTTTAGATTTATTGGTTTCTTCAGTTATACATTGGTTTGTATATTGTTTTCTTCAAGTATATTTTGGTTCTAACATCGGTTGGCTCAACTATACATTGGTTTAGATATATTGGTTTCCTAAACTATATATTGGTTTCCTCAACTATATATTGGTTTAGATACATTGGTTTCCTCAACTATACATTGGTTTCCTACCCTACTTTAACTTATTCTTCCGTTATTGAAAAACTGTTGCTTCAATTAACTTAAACAAAACTGAAAATCATTACTAAGAGCACTCTCCCTTGTCTCTTGTTGCTTGTTTTTGTGGATTGTTTGCAAGTGAACCGTTGCCTGGCACATGACTACCATTCTGGATTTATCAAATAAAGTGCTATAGTCTCAGAGCAATCCATAACAACCTTTTTCTCAAAATGTATTCAATAATTTTAGCAATTTTCATTTGCTACTGAAATCTACAACATTTAAAATAAAAACAAATATTAGATCAAATTAGCACAGAGTTAACAGTCTGTGCTGCTGCCCACGATCGACAAAAGATCAGACAAATTTCCATGTGCATCTTGAAAAGCTAATGTTTTGGAAAGTAAATACAGCTACACTACCTTATGACTTTTTAATGGAATTTTGTTACACTACACTGTGGCCACAGGTGGGATACTGTACTAAGAATAACATTTGGTCTAAAAAGTACCTCTCAACCGTCCCCTTAAGATCAGTTTTGTAATTCTTAAATTTATCATGCAACTGAAAATCAACTAAACGTAGGGGTATTAGGTAAATCAACACTTGGACTAACTTTAATATCTGTAATATCTAATTCTGAGTAGGCTATCTTTGCAGTCCAAACAGGGTTTCTGACCTTAATAACCACTGCTCCAACATTTGCTTTAAGTTGATTCAAAAACTAATTTCCAGGTTAAGCTCATAAATATTTAGTGGTATTTCATCCATCTCAACCTGCAGTAATTGGATTAAAGAAGATACTGTAAAAAAAAAAAGCACAGAATAAAATATTATTCAAGAGTGTGCCTATACTACTATAATTTTTTTCACTGTAGATCCATACCATCATAATCCACAGCTGACATAATTATTGTCTATTATTATTATATTAGTTTTATAAAGACAATTCACAAGCACCCAACTCAACAGCAGCCAAACGTCTTAGTACCGTATATATATATATATATATATATATATATATATATATATTAACTGTATCTAATTGCTCTTGAACGTGCATTACAAGAGTTTATCCGTATACTTCCAAGAGATCTAAATGCAATACCGTACAATTTGACATTTCCCTTTGGCATTGTGCTGCTTTCTATAATACTGATTTGCACCCCTTAGCCCACTTCTTCATGTACCGTTTTCTGCAGGCCTGGTATGACATATGACCTCTCTTCTATATTCCTCAATTCTCAGTATGTGTTCATCCTATTTGCTTGTGTTTGCTTAAAAATATAATTTATCATAATTTCCTCAATTGCTTAAAAATAGTACTTAGTATAATTCCCTCAATTGTCTGCTATTACTTATATTTTGGATATACTGTATTTTACCGTATCTGCCGTAATTGTCAGCTCAAATGATCCAGTTGTGCAATCTTCCTCCAGCACACTATGTGCATATCTTTGAAGAAACTGTCAGATACATATGCTTTAATTATAATAAAAATCAACAGGCCTGATCAAAAATGTTTTTTTATTAAACTCTTACTTCTTCTTTGTGTCTGTGTTGTTAATTTATTACTGTGTAGGACAAACTTCCGACATACCCCGACAATTTCACATGAGTAACAAAGAAATCACTAGGAAATACACTTTGGATGAATCAATATGTTAAGGAGTGTATATTAATTAAAATAATGTGCACTCTATACACTCTTTTACTTATACCTCTCGTTTAAAGTAATAAAATAATATTTTGACATGTAGAAAACAGTTGTGACAACCCCATCAACTCACCAGCAAACCAGTGTGTCCTTACGAATTTACATTAGAGCCAACAACATGGATTTTGACAAACCAATGTATGAATTAACAAACTTTAATGTATCTAAACCTATGAGCCTACCAATGTATCTAAACCAATATATACTTTAGGAAACCAATATATCTAAACCATTGTATAGTTGAGGAAACCAATATATCTAACCAAAATATACTTGAAGAAAACAATATATACAAACCAATGTATAACTGAAGAAACCATATACTTGAGGAAACCAATATATAGTTGTGGAAGCCAATGCAAATTTGAGGAGCCCAATGTTTACTTGAACAAACCAGTGTATAAATGAGCAAACCCATGTACACTTGATCAGACCGATGTATCTAAACCAATATATGTCTGGTTATACTAATGTATTTTAAACCAATGGTCCAATGCGCAACCACTAGACCAATCCACATTCACACAACACACATGTATTATTTCCTGAACGGCTTCCAATATTATCAAATGTTTCTGTGTTTCAGGACGACCCGACGCTGGAGCGGCACTTTAGGGGTCACAGGGATGATGTCACGTGCCTGGACTTCAGTACCAGCACCAAGCAGATCGGTACACACACACACACTCCACACACACTACAGGAACACACACTCCACACACACTACAGGAACACACACTCCACACACGACAGGAACACACACTCCACACACACGACAGGAACACACACTCCACACACACGACAGGAACACACACTCCACACACACTACAGGAACACACACTCCACACACACTACAGGAAAACACACTCCACACACACTACAGGAACACACACTCCAGACACTACAGGAACACACACTCCACACACACTACGGGAACACACACTCCAAACACTACAGGTACACACACACTACAGGGCATGAGAACACACACACACACTAGAGTAAAGACGACACACACACACGTCTCATGTGAGTGTGTGTTTGTTTCTCAGCCTCATGTGACTGCGTGTGTGTGTGTGTTTCTCTCAGCCTCATGTGAGTGTGTGTGTGTTTCTCTCAGCCTCATGTGAGTGTGTGTGTGTGTGTGTTTCTCTCAGCCTCATGTGAGTGTGTGTGTGTGTGTTTCTCTCAGCCTCATGTGAGTGAGTGTGAGTGTGTGTGTGTTTCTCTCAGCCTCATGTGTGTGTGTGTGTTTCTCTCAGCCTCATGTGAGTGTGTGTGTGTTTCTCTCAGCCTCATGTGAGTGTGTGTGTGTTTCTCTCAGCCTCATGTGAGTGAGTGTGTGTGTTTCTCTCAGCCTCATGTGAGTGTGTGTGTGTTTCTCTCAGCCTCATGTGAGTGTGTGTGTGTTTCTCTTAGCCTCATGTGAGTGAGAGTGTGTGTGTGTGTGTGTGTTTCTCTCAGCCTCATGTGAGTGTGTGTGTGTGTGTGTTTCTCTCAGCCTCGTGTGAGTGTGTGTGTGTGTGTTTCTCTCAGCCTCATGTGAGTGTGTGTGTGTGTGTGTGTGTGTTTCTCTCAGCCTCATGTGAGTGAGTGTGAGTGTGTGTGTGTTTCTCTCAGCCTCATGTGTGTGTGTGTGTTTCTCTCAGCCTCATGTGAGTGTGTGTGTGTTTCTCTCAGCCTCATGTGAGTGTGTGTGTGTTTCTCTCAGCCTCATGTGAGTGAGTGTGTGTGTTTCTCTCAGCCTCATGTGAGTGTGTGTGTATTTCTCTCAGCCTCGTGTGAGTGTGTGTGTGTTTCTCTCAGCCTCATGTGAGTGTGTGTGTTTCTCTCAGCCTCATGTGAGTGTGTGTGTGTTTCTCTCAGCCTCATGGTAGTGTGTGTGTGTGTGTGTTTCTCTCAGCCTCATGTGAGTGTGTGTGTGTGTTTCTCTCAGCCTCATGTAAGTGTGTGTGTGTGTGTGTGTGTGTGTGTTTCTCTCAGCCTCATGTGAGTGTGTGTTTATCTCAGCCTCATGTGAGTGTGTGTGTGTGTGTGTGTTTCTCTCAGCCTCATGTGAGTGTGTGTGTGTGTGTTTCTCTCAGCCTCATGTGAGTGTGTGTGTGTGTGTGTTTCTCTCAGCCTCATGTGAGTGTGTGTGTTTATCTCAGCCTCATGTGAGTGTGTGTGTGTGTGTGTGTTTCTCTCAGCCTCATGTGAGTGTGTGTGTGTGTGTTTCTCTCAGCCTCATGTGAGTGTGTGTTTCTCTCAGCCTCATGTGAGTGTGTGTGTTTATCTCAGCCTCATGTGAGTGTGTGTGTGTGTGTGTGTTTCTCTCAGCCTCATGTGAGTGTGTGTGTGTTTCTCTCAGCCTCATGTGAGTGTGTGTGTGTGTTTCTCTCAGCCTCATGTGAGTGTGTGTTTCTCTCAGCCTCATGTGAGTGTGTGTGTTTATCTCAGCCTCATGTGAGTGTGTGTGTGTGTGTGTGTTTCTCTCAGCCTCATGTGAGTGTGTGTGTGTTTCTCTCAGCCTCATGTGAGTGTGTGTGTGTGTTTCTCTCAGCCTCGGGCTCCATGGACGCGTGTGTCATGATCTGGAACATGAAGCCTCAGACGAGGGCCTACAGGTTTGTTGGACACAAGGATGCGGTGACGAGTGTTGAGTTCTCTCCCTCCGGTCATCTACTGACCTCAGCCTCCCGAGACAAGACGGTGCGGCTCTGGGTGCCCAGCGTGTGAGTCTCAATATATCTGAATATAATCTGAATAGATCTCAATATATCTCAATATAATCTCAATATAATCTCAATATAATCTCAATATATCTCAATATATTTGAAAATGATCTCAATATATCTCAATAAATCTCAATATGATCTCAATATATCTCAATATATCTCAATATATCTGAACATGATCTCAATATATCTCAATATATCTGAAAATGATCTCAATATAATCTCAATATAATCTCAATATATCTCAATATATCTCAATATATCTGAAAATGATCTCAATATATCTCAATATAACTCAATATATCTCAATATATATGAATATGATCTCAATATATCTCAATATGATCTCAATATATCTCAATATATCTGAAAATGATCTCAATATATCTGAAAATGATCTCAATATATCTCAATATATCTGAAAATGATCTCAATATAATCTCAATATAATCTCAATATATCTCAATATATCTGAAAATGATCTCAATATATCTCAATATAACTCAATATATCTCAATATATCTGAATATGATCTCAATATATCTCAATATATCTCAATAAGATCTCAATATATCTCAATATATCTGAATATGATCTCAATATGTCTCAATATATCTCAATAAAATCTCAATATATCTCAATATAATCTCAATATATCTCAATATAAAATCAATAACCTCAATATAATCTCAATATAATCTCAATATAATCTTAATATATCTCATAATTTCCATTACACGGGAGTAGATGTTAAAACTTCATGCTGATTTGTACTCGGCTTTCGCCAGGATAAGCACAAACTAAGACGTAGCTTTACAGTAACCTATGCTTCTCCATCCATTTACGCTTCTTTCCATATGGTGGTGTGACTCCCCTTCTGTCCGGCGTTAACGACTGCAGTGTACTTGGCGCGTCAGCACACACGACGGCTGCAACTACAGTGTGGTCTCCCTAGTGGACCAGCACGACAACCGTCTGGATTGAGGCGAGTAGGGGACATCTCTAGGGTCTTCAAGTGGGCACCTTCCGTCCTCAGTGTTTCGTCGACTAGCCCACGACACCTCAAGAGGGCTCGACAGTGAATCTGGCGTCCCAGAGTACCCCCCTCCGTCCCCCACTCAACTCAGCACAGCTTACTGACCTCTACATCCCTCCTGCTGCTGAGACATAACCACAATCTCACAATCTCTCCGCAACCAAACCATACGCGCCAACCCGTTTGACTAAGGCTGTCGAGCCCCACTGGTGCGTTAATATGCACTTTCAGTGGCAACGGTTCCGTATGGCATACCACCTACCGCAAAACACAAAATCTGCCCAACCACCCGTCATTCACGCAATATACACAGGAACGTAATGACGGTAAATACTATGCAACCTATACAAATAAACCAACAGACTCTTCGAGTTTTTCAAGAATTCTACGAAACCGCAGTGTGGCGGTCTGTACCCAGCCAGCCAGAATCTTTCCGTCTTAACCACAGCCAGTTGCTGCTCCTTTCTGCTGCTTCAGATAAGTTCTTTACTGTGCGTCGTAACTCTTGGCCACTGAATCCGACGTCTCTTAGGAACCGGGTTGTAGAGTGTGCCACAAAACCTCGACAACCCACTTCCACTGGATAAACCTGGACTCTCCATCCTCGCTGTTCTGCTTCAGTGGCCAGATGAGCATACCGCAGTTTCTTCCTCATATATGCCTCATCTACCGCATCCTCCCATGGCACTGTTAACTCTATCAGTTGAACAATGTGTGCTGATCCAGACCACAAAACAATATCTGGTCGTAGGTTAGTGGTGGCAATCTCAGGATGAAAAATAAGCCGTTGATCAAGATCAGCCAGCATCTTCCAGTCCCCAGCAGCTTCCAGTTGTCCTGGGCGAGAATTGGTGTTAACACCTTTTCATGGTGGTTGCTCGCCTGGGCGGAGGAATATTGTCTTCTGTGTGTAATGTTTTGCTAGAACAGGCGGCAACTTATTGGTCATGTTACGCTTGCCTTCCAATGTTAAAGCCAAACATCGCAGTTAGGGGTGGGACGATACAGGTACCTCACGATTCAATTCTGTGGCGATATGTGGTCCACGATATGATAATATCACGATTCGCGATATCTACGATATTCAATATATTGGAAGAAATTTCATCAACGATATATCCCGATATATGTGACTGAAAAGAAAAAGAAGGAATAAGGAAATAAGGAAATTTTATGCATTTATTAATGCCAACATTTCCAACATTGTTCAAAGAAATATGCATTTGCATAATAACTCACTGCCTCCTGGTCTTAAATGTAAACACTGTACATCTAGACAGATAAAAGTGCATGAACATTACAAAACATCATCACATCATAATCAAGGCCTTTTACAGCGCAAGCGCCAATCTGAACGGTGTCTAGCATGCCGTCTTTCTGTGCAAAAGCTGGTGTAAGCATGGCAGGACAAAGTTGTGCCTTCTGTCAGCGCAGACCGCCAAGCTGCCCGGTCTTCCGCAAGGTGATGCCATTGTTCAGGGTTGATGTTAAAGACATTCATGTCCCGCTTGACGACATCCTTAAAGCGGAGCTTGGGTCGGCCACGAGGGCAGTGTCCCACAGCTAACTCCCCATGGAAGATGGACTTTGGGAGACGTTCATCTGGCATACGACGTACATGGCCGATCCATCTGAGTCGCCTCCTCCGGAACATGGTGTACATGTCACTGCTGTTAGTGAGCTTCAGCACGGTTGTGTTTGTTCGGGACCCGATCCTGCCATGACAGGCCAAGGATCTGTCGTAGGCAACGGAAGTGAAAAGCATTAAGCTTGTGCTCCTGCCGCTGGTATGTAGGCCACGTATCGCTTCCATAAAGCAGAACGGAGAGCACACAGGACTCATATACGCGCACCTTTATTTTGAGAGAAAGGTGGCTGTTGTTCCAGACGCGAGACTGAAGCCGCCCAAAGGTTGTTGAGGCACGACCGATCCTGGTATTCAGTTCAGCATCAAGGTTGTTGTTTGCTGTCAAGGTTGAGCCGAGGTAGGTGAATTTCTCGACAGCCGACAGCCGACAGCACTGTGCCATTGATGGTAACGTGAGGGGGAAGCAGGAACGTTCTGAGCCATCACCACTGTCTTCTTGAGGCTTATGGTAAGTCTGAACTCTGTGCAGGCAGCAGCAAAAGAATTGCACATCTCCTGAATTTCTTGTTCAGTGTGAGCCACGAAGGCAGCGTCATCTTTGTAAAGCAACTCGCGCACAAGGACGCATTTCACCCTGGTTCTGGCCCTCAGACAAGCCAAGCTGAAGAAGTTGCCATCATACCTAGTGTGCAGCAGAACCCCAACCGGATCAGGAAACGCCCGTCGCAGCACAGCCGAGAAATAGATGCCAAACAAGGTGGGAGCGAGGACACACCCCTGCTTTACTCCACAGCAGACATCAAACTCATTTGAGCGGGCACTGTTGAACTGTACGGTTGCCCGCATCCCATCATGGAAGCCTTGGAGTATTGCAAAAAGAGTTGCCGGACAACCGAGTCGCTGCAGAACATGGAAGAGACCAGAGCGACTCACATAATCGAAAGCCTTAGTCAGATCGATAAACACCATGTACAATGGCCGTTGCTGTTCTGCACACTTTTCCTGAAGCTTTACATTACAAAACAACATGAACATTAACATGTGTAAACCATAATACTGAAATGTCAGTAATAAGTTACTGTAAACAGTGGACACATCAAGGCATATTCTTCTTGAGGAACACTAACTGATCAGCATGCTCAAATGTAAGAGCAGAGATTATGCGAAGATTATGTCACCGGTGGTAGAAAAGATTCTCTCTGATGGCACGCTAGTCCCTGGCACACACAGGTACCTCTGGGCCAGCTTGGCAAGGTGTGGGTACTTGCATGCCTCAGATTTCCACCAACCCAACGGCTCATCTGACAGTGGTAGAGGTGAGGATTCTTGATATTGCTGAACCTCCTTTTCAGCCTTGGAGTTAGGTGATGATGGGCTCAGGGAAGATCTGGCATGCTGGAATGTTTGTCCAAGGAGGTTTGCAAGTGCGGCTCTCCTTTTTTTCGGTGTGTGTGGTGGTCGGTCCTCATCACTGGTGTCATCAGCAGGACCACTCTCTTCAGTGCTTCCTCCCTCCCAAGGCTCGAAATTGCGACCATCTTGGTCGCATATGCTCCTGAAATTTAATCTGTGTGACCTAAAAATATATTTGGGAGCATTTGTGCGAGTGCAAATAATGGTTGTGGTGCGACCTGTTTTCATTTCTCTAAAAAACGTTTGCAAATTACTTCACAGTGTGTACTTTGTGCGCTGATACGCGATGGCCGGACCATTTTTTTATCCAACGTTATATAACCAATCCAGGGGGTTTCCTGCATTACATTTTTTTGGGCGGCCGCCAAAGCCTTATATGATCGGTGAGTGATGTAGAATAGAATGACTGCCGCGCTTGACAGGGCGCGTCTACGTAAGAGAGAGAACCCCGGCCGCGCGCGCGCACTCTCACCTCTTCAAACAATACGAGCGCTGTCTTGATCTCTCCCTCGCGCATTAATCAAAATCATTTGACACGATAGAAAAAGGGCGGAAGACCAAAGTTTCACGTGGAGTATTGGGAGTTTTTTTTCTCCTGAATTACCGCGGAGTGTGAATTGTGCTAAAAAATAAACTGCCGGGATAATCACACAACATGTGCCTCATCACCATGCTCATCACACGTCCACTAATGACACGTCCGATTCGCGAACTAATGACTCATTTGAACCGATTCACTTTAATGAATGGTTAAAACAACTGATCTGTCCAACACTGAACTCACGAGACGTCTGAATCGGTGTATAACAAATCGGTAGCCTAACACTTTACAATAATGTTCCATTTATTAAATTCTAGTTAACTATATTAGTTAACATGTACTATTAACAAACTGCACTTTGTTAATTTGTTAACCATTGTTAATGTTAATTTCAACATTTAGGCTAGCCTACTAATAGCCTACAAATAATTGTTTTTTATTTGTTAACATATGCACTGTGAAGTAACATGAACAAACAATGAACAGCTGTATTTTTATTAACTAAGATAAACAAAGATTAATACAGCATATTAATAGCAATAGAGTGCCAAGCAAAAAATGTGGGGACAGGTGTGTGGCAAACAAATCAGGTTCATCAGGTTCGATTATTAAGGCTTTTAATCGGCAGGATGCTGCTGGTCGTTCCTCTCTATTGGCAGAGCTAATACGTCAAATATAACACCGCATAGGCTACACCATCGCCAAAGAAGAGCTTGCCTTCACTATATTAAACCTATGTTGCAGCTCATGGGAAAAGAACGATTTAACATGTTGAAGTTGCGATTAACATGACGTATGCAAATGACAAATCATGTGCCAATATTATCGGGGTGAGATGGAGCCAGAAGACCAAATTTAAAATCTTGGCCACATGATGTTTAAAGCCCCAGTGAAATGAAATCTGTTAATACATAATTTGTAGTTGTGGTGCTTCTAAATTTTAGCTGGTGCTCCTAACTTTTTGAAGTTGGGAGCACCAGTGCTACCAAGTAAAAAAGTTAATTTCGAGCCCTGCTCCCTCCTCTACATTACCATCAGACTGCATTCCCACATCTGCATTCCCCTGTAAGACAAAAAAGCATTTGGCACATCTTCATTGTTATTTTTGTTATTAATGAAATAACATGTTCATCACAACAAGAAATCATCATCAGCCCCTAATCATTTTAAAATTTAACACATCTTTGCACATGGTTAGATGTGTGGATGACATTTTTCTACCAGCAGTGCAAGAGTTGAAAGTTTAAAAGGTACAAATACAATGAGAATTTCAATGACCTAAGTAACTGCTGTTCAGTTTTTACACGTTGTAATTACCATCAGGGCAGCAGCCTTGGACACAACCATGGCATACGTCTCCTGCACTTCTGAAGGTGACAAGAAGAGCATCGACTTAAACCTGGGGTCTAAGGCGGAGGCAACGTAGAGGAAGTTTTTCTCCTCTGCAGACATGTAGCGCTTTGATAGGTCTCCATGGATGGCACACTTTATGTCCTTGACGAGAGGGGCATCCTCAATTGTGCTGAGTGTGTCGCTCAGAAGTTGGGTGTGAAGAGGAGCAATGATGGAAACAGTTGGACTTTTCTCCTCACACATGCTCTTTGTTGCTACCAGCATTGGATGGAGGGCTTTCACAACCTCTTCTGTATTCTTGATGTCTCCATCAGTCAGGGTAGAGATGTCAGTGGTATTCTTTCTGACCTTTAAAGAAGGAAGGAAAAGAACAGAATGAAGTCAAAAATTTAAACTTTATAATGCACATATTCCTTATTAATCCAGACCAAGAAGTCAGGAAAAAGCACTTTACACTAAGGAACAAAATATATATCATGTTAACAATAATATTTTATAACACATTACAGTTATCATATGCAATTCAGTAACAAAACAATAAACGCCTTACCTCTGGAGATAAGAGGGCAGCAGTAACAGCTGGCTGTGGCTCAAGAAACCGGCTGATCATCTCATAGGCACTGTTCCAGCGGACAACAACATCAGTTATCAGCTTGTGGTGCGGAAGGCCTAACATCTTCTGATTCCTCTTCAGTGCCTCAGCTGCTGAGGTGCTCCTGTGGAAGAATGTGCAAATTCTCCTAATTCTCCCGAGCAGTCGAGCGACATTTGGCAGTCACCACTGCTGGCTCTTTCTCGGTGAGCTTCCACTCGTCTACAGCCTTCTTAAGCACCTCTGCCATGTGAGCGCCAGTACAGTCATTCATAGCCCGAGTCTGAAGGACGTAGCTTTGGGCATCCCAGTTGTCGTCTATGAAGTGGGCAGTAATAGTTATGAAGGACTCGGTGGCCCTTGACGTCCAACCATCACAGGTTAGTGCAACTCGTTTAGCAGACCGGAGCGCACCCTCCACTTTGGCTCTGGTATCTGCATACAATTCAGGGATGACTTTGTCTGTAAAGTGCCGACGACTCGGTATCTCGTATCTTGGTTCCAGTGTTGTCAACATTCTGTAAAATCCATCATTCTCGACCACGCTGTAAGGGCGAAGGTCCTTGCAAATAAAATCGGTGATGGACTTAGTGATACTCGGCGACACAAAGGGGAGCTTTGCTTTGAACACAGTAGTGATTGTCGGCTGACTTGGTTTGCCCTCATTATCACCTGAGAGTAGTTCACCGTGATAGCAAACGAGGTGCATTTGCAGATTCGTAGTGTTGCTGTTATATTTTATCTTTGCAAAGCAGTTCTTGCAGATTGCATAGTCTTTATCCAGTGCCTTTCCGTCGACTGTCTCGTAAAACCCGAAGTGTCTCCACACTTTAGAGTGGAAACTAGCGGGTGGATCTTTGATTAGTTTTTTATTGTTTTCCGCCATTCTTCTCGCTTCTCTTTTTTTCTGCAATTCTCTGTTGTTGTTAGTTAACTTGTGTTCTTCACCGGCCGCTGTTTGCGCCACTTTACCCCTATTTACTCGAACAGCGCCCCCCGCAAACAGAATGGTAGATATTGGGTAGTGACAGTGACACTGACAACGGGTAAATTAATCATTTTGTGTTGTAATAAAATATTGATATTGGGCGTTAGTGTATCGATTATTTATTGCGACAGAGAGCACAACAATATATTGCAATGTCGATTTTTTTTCCCAGCCCTAATCGCAGTACTTGGTCATGGCGCCAAGTAAACCGACCTTGGCTAAGAGCCACCTTACATCCTGTTAAAATGTGCCTATATATATAATATATCATATAATTTCAATATATCTCAATATAATCTCAATATAATCTCAACATATCTCAATATAATCTCAATATAATCTCAATATAATCCCAATATAATCCCAATATATCTCAATATAATCTCAATATACCCTCCGGTCCAAATGATCCAATATTTTCATGTCAACAGGCAAAAAGACTATTAATAATGTCAAATCTGTCTGGAAGCTGAAGTCTGTTCTCAGACAGGTTTCCTGAAGTGGAGGGAGGGGCATTTTTCAGAAATATGGTATTTGGATATTCGTTTATTTCGTTATTATTCAGTAGTGGTGCAACGGATCATCATTGATCCGTGATCCGTTCGGATCAATATTTTCGGTTCGGCACACACATGATCCGCGGATTGATTTATGAAAAAAAAAAAAAATTTGTATGCATGTTCAGTCCACACATATCTCCACAGCGTGGTCATGGCGAGCGGAGGATCGGAGGAGCTTGAACGCCCCGCGTCATTTAAATCCCCTGTATGGGAGCATTTTGGCTTCCCTGTCAAATATAATGATGAAGGAAAGAGGTTAGTGGATAAAACCGTGACGGTGTGTGTAGTAGGGTGGCCATACGTCTGGATTTTGGCCGGACAGTCCAGAGTTGCGCTGAATTGGCATATTGATAGCGGCTCCCTGATGCCTGCAAATTAGTTCAAATCTCCCGGAATCTAGAGTGCGCATGCGAGACAGAACACACTGCGCTCCAAACCGTGTAGCGCGCACACGGCAGAGAGCGAGAGAGCAAGAGAGCGAGAGACCTTGCGTGTGTGCGCATGTAAGACCAGAGGCCTGTTTCGTGGCCTGTTTCGGTAAGTCAACCAGTCAACCCCCCTAATATCTCTAAAAAATAAGATATTATCCCTTGTGCACTTTAAGTTGATTTTATATATTTTAATTTAATAATTTAAAAGTGTTAATAAACAAAAAGACAAAACTTATGTTTATTTGTCTTGTCTTTTTTGCTGATCCGATAAATGATCCGATCCGTGACTCTGATCCGAGAAACAATCCGAACCGCGAGTTTTTTGATCCGTTGCACCCCTATTATTCAGTGGTTTCTCTGAATCCTGCAGGGCTGGACTGAATCATGTAGTGCGTGTGTGTGTGTGTGTGTGTGTGTGTGTGTGCGTGCCTCAAACATGCGCATGTCTTGCCTTTAAACACGTTTAGTTTCCTGTTGTAGTTTCATGGCATTTCCACACGAGTCCCTGTAATGTTTAGATTATACGGATCATCTTTATGAGGCTCATATGCTCTTCAAGCCTTCTGTTCTGCCAGTGACTAATGCTCCCATAAGCCTCTTCCCTCAGCCGTGAGATGTGCATGTGGGTGTTGGGACAGAAATAACTGATAATAATCATGTTGTCTGAGTCTCATCGTCCTGTCTAATGCTTTACACTGAGATCCACCTCCAGATACACTGGAGATCTGGACCAGATCTGAAGATCATCTTGAGCTCCTTATTTAATAACACAACAGTTTTCATAATGAGTAACATGAGCTAATTTCATTAGTTCCCTAGACAATCTCAAATGTATCTTTTGTAACAAAAATGTCTTTAATGTCACTTTGGATCAGTTTAATGCGTCCTTGATGAATACAAACAATCTTAGCCCAGAGTTTTGAATGATAGTGTTTTGATATATTAATCAAAAGCTAATAGACATTGGGAAACCGAAGAAAGCTTCTTTATAGAAGGAAAACTATAGGAAGCGTGTGTTTTGATGTGATGTGTGTGTGTGTGTGTGTTGTGTTAAAGAAAGGCGAGTCCTCAGTGTTCAGGGCTCATACATAAGTGTGTGTGTTGTGTTCAGGAAAGGCGAGTCCTCATTGTTCAGGGCTCATACGGGAGTGTGTGTGTTGTGTCCAGGAAAGGCGAGTCCTCAGTGTTCAGGGCTCATATAGAAGTGTGTGTGTTGTGTTCAGGAAAGGCGAGGTTTCAGTGTTCAGAGCTCATACGGGTGTGTGTGTGTGTTGTGTTCAGGAAAGGCGAGGTCTCAGTGTTCAGAGCTCATACGGGTGTGTGTGTGTGTTGTGTTCAGGAAAGGTGAGTCCTCAGTGTTCAGGGCTTATACGGGAGTGTGTGTGTGTGTTGTTTTTTCAGGAAAAGCGAGTCCTCAGTGTTCAGGGCTCATACGGGAGTGTATGTGTGTGTGTGTTGTGTTCAGGAAAGGTGAGTCCTCAGTGTTCAGGGCTCATACAGGAGTGTGTGTGTTGTTTGTTCAGGAAAGGCGAGTCCTCAGTGTTCAGGGCTTATACGGGAGTGTGTGGGTGTGTGTTGTTTTTTCAGGAAAAGCGAGTCCTCAGTGTTCAGGGCTCATACGGGAGTGTATGTGTGTGTGTGTTGTGTTCAGGAAAGGTGAGTCCTCAGTGTTCAGGGCTCATACGGGTGTGTGTGTGTGTTGTGTTCAGGAAAGGCGAGGTCTCAGTGTTCAGAGCTCATACGGGTGTGTGTGTGTGTTGTGTTCAGGAAAGGTGAGTCCTCAGTGTTCAGGGCTCATACGGGAGTGTGTGTGTTGTTTGTTCAGGAAAGGCGAGTCCTCAGTGTTCAGGGCTTATACGGGAGTGTGTGGGTGTGTGTTGTTTTTTCAGGAAAAGCGAGTCCTCAGTGTTCAGGGCTCATACGGGAGTGTATGTGTGTGTGTGTTGTGTTCAGGAAAGGTGAGTCCTCAGTGTTCAGGGCTCATACGGGAGTGTGTGTGTGTGTGTTGTGTTCAGGAAAGGCGAGTCCTCAGTGTTCAGAGCTCATACAGGAGTGTGTGTGTGTGTGTTGTGTTCAGGAAAGGTGAGTCCTCAGTGTTCAGAGCTCATACGGGAGTGTGTGTGTGTTGTTTTTTCAGGAAAGGCGAGTCCTCAGTGTTCAGGGCTCATACAGGAGTGTGTGTGTTGTTTATTCAGGAAAGGTGAGTCCTCAGTGTTCAGGGCTCATACAGGAGTGTGTGTGTTGTGTTCAGGAAAGGCGAGTCCTCAGTGTTCAGAGCTCATACGGGAGTTTGTGTGTGTGTTGTTTATTCAGGAAAGGCGAGTCCTCAGTGTTCAGGGCTCATACGGGAGTTTGTGTTAGGGGTGGGCGATATGAGCAAAAATTCATATCACGATATTTTTCACTGTCCGGACGATATCGATATTATATCGCGATATGAGAAAAAAAATTGGAATCACATTTTAGTACACCTTAGTTAAATTACAGGCAGAATATGTATTTTAACACTAGATAACTAGAAAAAAGTTGAGGCATTTCATCGGACATAGACCTGAAATGTTTTTTTTTTTTTTTTTTTTTTTGTGCCATTTTTTTCTCTCAAAAAGTGCAAACGTGCAACATGAGGTAGGCTTGAATGCACTTGTTATGTCTTTCCACTTTTTGCTCGTCTTGTCATAATGAGAACCGGCAGCGAATGAAGACTTTATTGATTTCTGAGTGAGAGCCGTCTTCGGGTGTGCTCTGTGTCCGGGAATATCTGTTGTTATAGTTTTGCTTTTTTAAATTAGTTTTTATTTTAATATCGTTTTCAATTTTGCTTTAAATTTCAGTTTAGTTTTAGTTAGTTTCATTAATGGTATTGTTAGTTTTTATTTAGTTTTTATTTTGCAAACACATTTCTATATAGTTTTTATTTTATTTAGTTTCAGTTTTAGTATAGTTTAGCTTTAGCAGAGCGAGCAGAACACTTCCAGTGTAGACCAAAGCGAGACGTTTAATTTAAGTTTAATGTTTGCACAGATTACAGTTAACTCTTGTGCAGACATCTTAATAATAAAAATAAAATAATGGTTTGAGATTGAACAAAGCACCAAATAAATTTTCATACAAACTAATTCATTAGTGTAAGGAGACAGAATATAGGCCTACAGTTTGTACAGTATAAAACCCATTACGTCTATGGAGAGTCCCCACAAAGATAGTGGACCAGTATGTGTGTATGCGCGCGCTTATGTGTGTGTGTCGTGTGTATGCGCGCGCTTATGTGTGTGTCGTGTCCTGTTATTCATAGCCTAACGTACATTGCGGGGAAATGTCTCCACGTGGATAATATTATTAGCAGTAAATGTTTTGTAAAAACAAAGATAATAATAGCAGCTTTCAGCCTTTCAACCTTCATGAAAACATGACATCTCAAACATACAGTAGCCTAGAACTTTAACGTTTTTTTGTGCTTGACGAACTTGTTTTGGTGTTGCACCCGCATCTCGCAAATGAAACGGCACTCTAAAAATGCTGCGCTCAAGTTAAAAGTCAAACTTGCGTCTCATTACCTTGTTATTTCCTATTCCACCGCAAAAGATGCATCCTTTATGAACAGCCGCTGAGGACTAGCGATGTGTTTTACGTTACGGTCCTTCATTGAACGCGTCACAGGACAGTGGTTAATCGCCTCAGCAACTTCACGCGTATGAAGCGCCAAATCAGCCATTTCCTTAAACAGCGTATTCGATTCTGTATCGTCATTAGTGTTAACAGTTGTAAAGAGTACCAAATTGAACAAAACAATACAACTGCAAAATTTGAATTTATGAATACGGTATCCTCGGTATCGCAAAATCCATATCATGGCACAACATAATACTGGTATTCACGTTCATACCGGTATAGCGCCCACCCCTAGTTTGTGTGTGTGTTGTTTTTTCAGGAAAGGCGAGTCCTCAGTGTTCAGGGCTTATACGGGAGTTTGTGTGTGTGTTGTTTATTCAGGAAAGGTGAGTCCTCAGTGTTCAGGGCTCATACGGGAGTTTGTGTGTGTGTTGTTTATTCAGGAAAGGCGAGTCCTCAGTGTTCAGGGCTTATACGGGAGTTTTTGTGTGTGTGTTGTGTTCAGGAAAGGTGAGTCCTCAGTGTTCAGGGCTCATACGGGAGTGTGTGTGTGTGTTGTGTTCAGGAAAGGTGAGTCCTCAGTGTTCAGGGCTCATACAGGAGTGTGTGTGTTGTGTTCAGGAAAGGCGAGTCCTCAGTGTTCAGAGCTCATACAGGAGTGTGTGTGTTGTGTTCAGGAAAGGTGAGTCCTCAGTGTTCAGGGCTCATACGGGAGTGTGTGTGTTGTGTTCAGGAAAGGTGAGTCCTCAGTGTTCAGAGCTCATACGGGAGTGTGTGTGTGTGTTGTGTTCAGGAAAGGCGAGTCCTCAGTGTTCAGGGCTCATACGGGAGTATGTGTGTGTGTTGTGTTCAGGAAAGGTGAGTCCTCAGTGTTCAGGGCTCATACAGGAGTGTGTGTGTTGTGTTCAGGAAAGGTGAGTCTTCAGTGTTCAGGGCTCATACAGGTGTGTGTGTGTTGTGTTCAGGAAAGGTGAGTCCTCAGTGTTCAGGGCTCATACAGGAGTGTGTGTGTGTGTTGTGTTCAGGAAAGGTGAGTCCTCAGTGTTCAGGGCTCATACAGGAGTGTGTGTGTGTGTGTGTGTGTGTTCTGTTCAGGAAAGGTGAGTCCTCAGTGTTCAGAGCTCATACAGGAGTGTGTGTGTTGTGTTCAGGAAAGGTGAGTCCTCAGTGTTCAGGGCTCATACAGGAGTGTGTGTGTGTGTGTGTGTGTGTTCTGTTCAGGAAAGGTGAGTCCTCAGTGTTCAGAGCTCATACAGGAGTGTGTGTGTTGTGTTCAGGAAAGGTGAGTCCTCAGTGTTCAGAGCTCATACGGGAGTGTGTGTGTGTGTGTTGTGTTCAGGAAAGGCGAGTCCTCAGTGTTCAGGGCTCATACGGGAGTGTGTGTGTGTGTTGTGTTCAGGAAAGGCGAGTCCTCAGTGTTCAGGGCTCATACGGGAGTATGTGTGTGTGTTGTGTTCAGGAAAGGCGAGTCCTCAGTGTTCAGGGCTCATACAGGAGTGTGTGTGTTGTGTTCAGGAAAGGTGAGTCCTCAGTGTTCAGGGCTCATACAGTAGTGTGTGTGTTGTGTTCAGGAAAGGTGAGTCCTCAGTGTTCAGGGCTCATACGGGAGTGTGTGTGTTGTGTTCAGGAAAGGTGAGTCCTCAGTGTTCAGGGCTCATACAGGAGTGTGTGTGTGTGTTGTGTTCAGGAAAGGTGAGTCCTCAGTGTTCAGGGCTCATACAGGAGTGTGTGTGTGTGTGTTGTGTTCAGGAAAGGCGAGTCCTCAGTGTTCAGGGCTCATACAGGAGTGTGTGTGTTGTGTTCAGGAAAGGCGAGTCCTTGGTGTTCAGGGCTCATACAGGAGTGTGTGTGTGTGTGTGTGTGTTGTGTTCAGGAAAGGTGAGTCCTCAGTGTTCAGGGCTCATACGGGAGTGTGTGTGTGCGTTGTGTTCAGGAAAGGCGAGTCCTTGGTGTTCAGGGCTCATACAGGAGTGTGTGTGTGTGTTGTGTTCAGGAAAGGCGAGTCCTTGGTGTTCAGGGCTCATACAGGAGTGTGTATGTGTGTTGTGTTCAGGAAAGGTGAGTACCCAGTGTTCAGGGCTCATACGGGAGTGTGTGTGTGTGTTGTGTTCAGGAAAGGGGAGTCCTCAGTGTTCAGGGCTCATACAGGAGTGTGTGTGTTGTGTTCAGGAAAGGCGAGTCCTCAGTGTTCAGGGCTCATACAGGAGTGTGTGTGTGTGTTGTGTTCAGGAAAGGCGAGTCCTTGGTGTTCAGGGCTCATACAGGAGTGTGTGTGTGTGTTGTGTTCAGGAAAGGCGAGTCCTTGGTGTTCAGGGCTCATACAGGAGTGTGTATGTGTGTTGTGTTCAGGAAAGGTGAGTACCCAGTGTTCAGGGCTCATACGGGAGTGTGTATGTGTGTTGTGTTCAGGAAAGGTGAGTACCCAGTGTTCAGGGCTCATACAGGAGTGTGTATGTGTGTTGTGTTCAGGAAAGGGGAGTCCTCAGTGTTCAGGGCTCATACAGGAGTGTGTGTGTTGTGTTCAGGAAAGGCGAGTCCTCAGTGTTCAGGGCTCATACAGGAGTGTGTGTGTTGTGTTCAGGAAAGGTGAGTACCCAGTGTTCAGGGCTCATACGGGAGTATGTGTGTGTGTTGTGTTCAGGAAAGGTGAGTCCTCAGTGTTCAGGGCTCATACAGGAGTGTGTGTGTTGTGTTCAGGAAAGGTGAGTACCCAGTGTTCAGGGCTCATACAGGAGTGTGTGTGTTGTGTTCAGGAAAGGCGAGTCCTCAGTGTTCAGGGCTCATACGGGAGTATGTGTGTGTGTGTTGTGTTCAGGAAAGGTGAGTCCTCAGTGTTCAGGGCTCATACGGGAGTGTGTGTGTTGTGTTCAGGAAAGGTGAGTCCTCAGTGTTCAGGGCTCATACAGGAGTGTGTGTGTTGTGTTCAGGAAAGGCGAGTCCTCAGTGTTCAGGGCTCATACAGGAGTGTGTGTGTGTGTTGTGTTCAGGAAAGGTGAGTCCTCAGTGTTCAGGGCTCATATGGGAGTGTGTGTGTGTTGTGTTCAGGAAAGGTGAGTCCTCAGTGTTCAGGGCTCATTAGGGGTGGGCGCTATACCGGTATGAACGTGAATACCAGTATTATGTTGTGCCATGATATGGATTTTGCGATACCGAGGATACCGTATTCATAAATTCAAATTTTGCAGTTGTATTGTTTTGTTCAATTTGGTACTCTTTACAACTGTTAACACTAATGACGATACAGAATCGAATACGCTGTTTAAGGAAATGGCTGATTTGGCGCTTCATACGCGTGAAGTTGCTGAGGCGATTAACCACTGTCCTGTGACGCGTTCAATGAAGGACCGTAACGTAAAACACATCGCTAGTCCTCAGCGGCTGTTCATAAAGGATGCATCTTTTGCGGTGGAATAGGAAATAACAAGGTAATGAGACGCAAGTTTGACTTTTAACTTGAGCGCAGCATTTTTAGAGTGCCGTTTCATTTGCGAGACGCGGGTGCAACACCAAAACAAGTTCGTCAAGCACAAAAAAACGTTAAAGTTCTAGGCTATTGTATGTTTGAGATGTCATGTTTTCATGAAGGTTGAAAGACTGAAAACTGCTATTATTATCTTTGTTTTTACAAAACATTTACTGCTAATAATATTATCCACGTGGAGACATTTCCCCGCAATGTAACGTTAGGCTATGAATAACAGGAGGACACGACACACACATAAGCGCGCGCATTCACACGACACACACATAAGCGCGCGCATTCACACGACACACACATAAGCGCGCGCATTCACACGACACACACATAAGCGCGCGCATACACACACACACTGGTCTTTTGGGGACTCTCCTTAGACGTAATGGGTTTTATACTGTACAAACTGTAGGCCTTTATTCTGTCTCCTTACACTAATGAATTAGTTTGTATGAAAATTTTCATTGTTTTTTCTTGTATAGCTACTTTTAAGTTCTATATTTATTTGGTGCTTTGTTCAATCTCAAACCATTATTTTATTTTTATTATCAAGATGTCTGCACAAGAGTTAACTGTAATCTGTTCAAACATTAAACTTATATTAAACGTCTCGCTTTGGTCTACACTGGAAGTGTTCTGCTCGCTCTGCTAAAGCTAAACTATAACAACAGATATTCCCGGACACAGAGCACACCCGAAGACGGCTCTCACTCAGAAATCAGTAAAGTCTTCATTCGCTGCCGGTTTTCATTATGACAAGACGAGCAAAAAGTGGAAAGACATAACAAGTGCATTCAGGCCTACCTCATGTTGCACGTTTGCACTTTTTGAGAAAAAAATGGCACAATAAAATAAAATAAAAACATTTCAGGTCTATGTCCAATGAAATGCCTCACCTTTTTCTAGTTATCTAGTGTTAAAATACAAAAATTTCCCTGTAATTTAACTAAGGTGTACTAAAATGTGATTCCAATTTTTTTTCTCATACCGCGATATAATATCGATATCGCCCGGACAGTGAAAAATATCGTGATATCAATTTTTGCTCATATCGCCCACCCCTAGGGCTCATACAGGAGTGTGTGTGTTGTGTTCAGGAAAGGCGAGTCCTCAGTGGTCAGGGCTCATACAGGAGTGTGTGTGTTGTGTTCAGGAAAGGCGAGTCCTCAGTGTTCAGGGCTCATACAGGAGTGTGTGTGTGTGTGTTGTGTTCAGGAAAGGTGAGTCCTCAGTGTTCAGGGCTCATACAGGAGTGTGTGTGTTGTGTTCAGGAAAGGCGAGTCCTCAGTGTTCAGGGCTCATACGGGAGTGTGTGTGTGCGTTGTGTTCAGGAAAGGTGAGTCCTCAGTGTTCAGGGCTCATACAGGAGTGTGTGTGTTGTGTTCAGGAAAGGTGAGTCCTCAGTGTTCAGGGCTCATACGGGAGTGTGTGTGTTGTGTTCAGGAAAGGCGAGTCCTCAGTGTTCAGGGCTCATACGGGAGTGTGTGTGTGTGTTGTGTTCAGGAAAGGTGAGTCCTCAGTGTTCAGGGCTCATACAGGAGTGTGTGTGTTGTGTTCAGGAAAGGCGAGTCCTCAGTGTTCAGGGCTCATATGGGAGTATGTGTGTGTGTTGTGTTCAGGAAAGGTGAGTCCTCAGTGTTCAGGGCTCATACGGGAGTGTGTGTGTGTGTTGTGTTCAGGAAAGGTGAGTCCTCAGTGTTCAGAGCTCATACGGGAGTGTGTGTGTGCGTTGTGTTCAGGAAAGGGGAGTCCTCAGTGTTCAGGGCTCATACAGGAGTGTGTGTGTTGTGTTCAGGAAAGGCGAGTCCTCAGTGTTCAGGGCTCATATGGGAGTATGTGTGTGTGTTGTGTTCAGGAAAGGTGAGTCCTCAGTGTTCAGGGCTCATACAGGAGTGTGTGTGTTGTGTTCAGGAAAGGCGAGTCCTCAGTGTTCAGGGCTCATACAGGAGTGTGTGTGTTGTGTTCAGGAAAGGCGAGTCCTCAGTGTTCAGGGCTCATACGGGAGTATGTGTGTGTGTTGTGTTCAGGAAAGGTGAGTCCTCAGTGTTCAGGGCTCATACAGGAGTGTGTGTGTTGTGTTCAGGAAAGGCGAGTCCTCAGTGTTCAGGGCTCATACAGGAGTGTGTGTGTTGTGTTCAGGAAAGGCGACTCCTCAGTGTTCAGAGCTCATACAGGAGTGTGTGTGTGTGTGTTGTGTTCAGGAAAGGTGAGTCCTCAGTGTTCAGGGCTCATACGGGAGTGTGTGTGTGTTGTGTTCAGGAAAGGTGAGTCCTCAGTGGTCAGGGCTCATACAGGAGTGTGTGTGTTGTGTTCAGGAAAGGCGAGTCCTCAGTGTTCAGGGCTCATACGGGAGTGTGTGTGTGTGTTGTGTTCAGGAAAGGTGAGTCCTCAGTGTTCAGGGCTCATACGGGAGTGTGTGTGTGCGTTGTGTTCAGGAAAGGGGAGTCCTCAGTGTTCAGGGCTCATACAGGAGTGTGTGTGTTGTGTTCAGGAAAGGCGAGTCCTCAGTGTTCAGGGCTCATACGGGAGTGTGTGTGTGTGTGTTGTGTTCAGGAAAGGTGAGTCCTCAGTGTTCAGGGCTCATACAGGAGTGTGTGTGTTGTGTTCAGGAAAGGTGAGTCCTCAGTGTTCAGGGCTCATACGGGAGTGTGTGTGTGTGTTGTGTTCAGGAAAGGCGAGTCCTCAGTGTTCAGGGCTCACACAGGAGTGTGTGTGTGTGTTGTGTTCAGGAAAGGCGAGTCCTCAGTGTTCAGGGCTCATACGGGAGTGTGTGTGTGTGTTGTGTTCAGGAAAGGTGAGTCCTCAGTGTTCAGGGCTCATACGGGAGTGTGTGTGTGTGTTGTGTTCAGGAAAGGCGAGTCCTCAGTGTTCAGGGCTCATACGGGAGTGTGTGTGTGTGTTGTGTTCAGGAAAGGTGAGTCCTCAGTGTTCAGGGCTCATACAGGAGTGTGTGTGTTGTGTTCAGGAAAGGTGAGTCCTCAGTGTTCAGGGCTCATACGGGAGTGTGTGTGTGTGTTGTGTTCAGGAAAGGCGAGTCCTCAGTGTTCAGGGCTCATACGGGAGTGTGTGTGTGTGTTGTGTTCAGGAAAGGCGAGTCCTCAGTGTTCAGGGCTCATACGGGAGTGTGTGTGTGTGTTGTGTTCAGGAAAGGTGAGTCCTCAGTGTTCAGGGCTCATACGGGAGTGTGTGTGTGTGTTGTGTTCAGGAAAGGTGAGTCCTCAGTGTTCAGAGCTCATACGGGAGTGTGTGTATTGTGTTCAGGAAAGGTGAGTCCTCAGTGTTCAGGGCTCATACAGGAGTGTGTGTGTTGTGTTCAGGAAAGGTGAGTCCTCAGTGTTCAGGGCTCATACAGGAGTGTGTGTGTTGTGTTCAGGAAAGGCGAGTCCTCAGTGTTCAGGGCTCATATGGGAGTATGTGTGTGTGTTGTGTTCAGGAAAGGTGAGTCCTCAGTGTTCAGGGCTCATACGGGAGTGTGTGTGTGTGTTGTGTTCAGGAAAGGTGAGTCCTCAGTGTTCAGAGCTCATACGGGAGTGTGTGTGTGCGTTGTGTTCAGGAAAGGGGAGTCCTCAGTGTTCAGGGCTCATACAGGAGTGTGTGTGTTGTGTTTAGGAAAGGCGAGTCCTCAGTGTTCAGGGCTCATATGGGAGTATGTGTGTGTGTTGTGTTCAGGAAAGGTGAGTCCTCAGTGTTCAGGGCTCATACAGGAGTGTGTGTGTTGTGTTCAGGAAAGGCGAGTCCTCAGTGTTCAGGGCTCATACAGGAGTGTGTGTGTTGTGTTCAGGAAAGGCGAGTCCTCAGTGTTCAGGGCTCATACGGGAGTATGTGTGTGTGTTGTGTTCAGGAAAGGTGAGTCCTCAGTGTTCAGGGCTCATACAGGAGTGTGTGTGTTGTGTTCAGGAAAGGCGAGTCCTCAGTGTTCAGGGCTCATACAGGAGTGTGTGTGTTGTGTTCAGGAAAGGCGACTCCTCAGTGTTCAGGGCTCATACAGGAGTGTGTGTGTGTGTGTTGTGTTCAGGAAAGGTGAGTCCTCAGTGTTCAGGGCTCATACGGGAGTGTGTGTGTGTTGTGTTCAGGAAAGGTGAGTCCTCAGTGGTCAGGGCTCATACAGGAGTGTGTGTGTTGTGTTCAGGAAAGGCGAGTCCTCAGTGTTCAGGGCTCATACGGGAGTGTGTGTGTGTGTTGTGTTCAGGAAAGGCGAGTCCTCAGTGTTCAGGGCTCATACGGGAGTGTGTGTGTGTGTTGTGTTCAGGAAAGGTGAGTCCTCAGTGTTCAGGGCTCATACGGGAGTGTGTGTGTGTGTTGTGTTCAGGAAAGGCGAGTCCTCAGTGTTCAGGGCTCATACGGGAGTGTGTGTGTGTGTTGTGTTCAGGAAAGGTGAGTCCTCAGTGTTCAGGGCTCATACAGGAGTGTGTGTTTTGTGTTCAGGAAAGGTGAGTCCTCAGTGTTCAGGGCTCATACGGGAGTGTGTGTGTGTGTTGTGTTCAGGAAAGGCGAGTCCTCAGTGTTCTGGGCTCATACAGGAGTGTGTGTGTGTGTTGTGTTCAGGAAAGGCGAGTCCTCAGTGTTCAGGGCTCATACGGGAGTGTGTGTGTGTGTTGTGTTCAGGAAAGGTGAGTCCTCAGTGTTCAGGGCTCATACGGGAGTGTGTGTGTGTGTTGTGTTCAGGAAAGGTGAGTCCTCAGTGTTCAGAGCTCATACGGGAGTGTGTGTGTTGTGTTCAGGAAAGGTGAGTCCTCAGTGTTCAGGGCTCATACAGGAGTGTGTGTGTTGTGTTCAGGAAAGGTGAGTCCTCAGTGTTCAGGGCTCATATGGGAGTATGTGTGTGTGTTGTGTTCAGGAAAGGTGAGTCCTCAGTGTTCAGGGCTCATACGGGAGTGTGTGTGTGTGTTGTGTTCAGGAAAGGTGAGTCCTCAGTGTTCAGAGCTCATACGGGAGTGTGTGTGTGCGTTGTGTTCAGGAAAGGGGAGTCCTCAGTGTTCAGGGCTCATACAGGAGTGTGTGTGTTGTGTTCAGGAAAGGCGAGTCCTCAGTGTTCAGGGCTCATATGGGAGTATGTGTGTGTGTTGTGTTCAGGAAAGGTGAGTCCTCAGTGTTCAGGGCTCATACAGGAGTGTGTGTGTTGTGTTCAGGAAAGGCGAGTCCTCAGTGTTCAGGGCTCATACAGGAGTGTGTGTGTTGTGTTCAGGAAAGGCGAGTCCTCAGTGTTCAGGGCTCATACGGGAGTATGTGTGTGTGTTGTGTTCAGGAAAGGTGAGTCCTCAGTGTTCAGGGCTCATACAGGAGTGTGTGTGTTGTGTTCAGGAAAGGCGAGTCCTCAGTGTTCAGGGCTCATACAGGAGTGTGTGTGTTGTGTTCAGGAAAGGCGACTCCTCAGTGTTCAGGGCTCATACAGGAGTGTGTGTGTGTGTGTTGTGTTCAGGAAAGGTGAGTCCTCAGTGTTCAGGGCTCATACGGGAGTGTGTGTGTGTTGTGTTCAGGAAAGGTGAGTCCTCAGTGGTCAGGGCTCATACAGGAGTGTGTGTGTTGTGTTCAGGAAAGGCGAGTCCTCAGTGTTCAGGGCTCATACGGGAGTGTGTGTGTGTGTTGTGTTCAGGAAAGGTGAGTCCTCAGTGTTCAGGGCTCATACGGGAGTGTGTGTGTGCGTTGTGTTCAGGAAAGGGGAGTCCTCAGTGTTCAGGGCTCATACAGGAGTGTGTGTGTTGTGTTCAGGAAAGGCGAGTCCTCAGTGTTCAGGGCTCATACGGGAGTGTGTGTGTGTGTGTTGTGTTCAGGAAAGGTGAGTCCTCAGTGTTCAGGGCTCATACAGGAGTGTGTGTGTTGTGTTCAGGAAAGGTGAGTCCTCAGTGTTCAGGGCTCATACGGGAGTGTGTGTGTGTGTTGTGTTCAGGAAAGGCGAGTCCTCAGTGTTCAGGGCTCATACAGGAGTGTGTGTGTGTGTTGTGTTCAGGAAAGGCGAGTCCTCAGTGTTCAGGGCTCATACGGGAGTGTGTGTGTGTGTTGTGTTCAGGAAAGGTGAGTCCTCAGTGTTCAGGGCTCATACGGGAGTGTGTGTGTGTGTTTTGTTCAGGAAAGGCGAGTCCTCAGTGTTCAGGGCTCATACGGGAGTGTGTGTGTTGTGTTCAGGAAAGGTGAGTCCTCAGTGTTCAGGGCTCATACAGGAGTGTGTGTGTTGTGTTCAGGAAAGGTGAGTCCTCAGTGTTCAGGGCTCATACGGGAGTGTGTGTGTGTGTTGTGTTCAGGAAAGGCGAGTCCTCAGTGTTCAGGGCTCATACAGGAGTGTGTGTGTGTGTTGTGTTCAGGAAAGGCGAGTCCTCAGTGTTCAGGGCTCATACGGGAGTGTGTGTGTGTGTTGTGTTCAGGAAAGGTGAGTCCTCAGTGTTCAGGGCTCATACGGGAGTGTGTGTGTGTGTTGTGTTCAGGAAAGGTGAGTCCTCAGTGTTCAGAGCTCATACGGGAGTTTGTGTGTTGTGTTCAGGAAAGGTGAGTCCTCAGTGTTCAGGGCTCATACAGGAGTGTGTGTGTTGTGTTCAGGAAAGGCGAGTCCTCAGTGTTCAGGGCTCATACAGGAGTGTGTGTGTTTTGTTCAGGAAAGGCGAGTCCTCAGTGTTCAGGGCTCATACAGGAGTGTGTGTGTGTGTGTGTGTGTGTTTTGTTCAGGAAAGGCGAGTCCTCAGTGTTCAGGGCTCATACAGGAGTGTGTGTGTTGTGTTCAGGAAAGGCGAGTCCTCAGTGTTCAGGGCTCATACAGGAGTGTGTGTGTTTTGTTCAGGAAAAGCGAGTCCTCAGTGTTCAGGGCTCATACAGGAGTGTGTGTGTTGTGTTCAGGAAAGGTGAGTCCTCAGTGTTCAGGGCTCATACAGGAGTGTGTGTGTTGTGTTCAGGAAAGGCGAGTCCTCAGTGTTCAGGGCTCATACGGGAGTGTGTGTGTTGTGTTCAGGAAAGGTGAGTCCTCAGTGTTCAGGGCTCATACAGGAGTGTGTGTGTTGTGTTCAGGAAAGGCGAGTCCTCAGTGTTCAGGGCTCATACGGGAGTGTGTGTGTGTGTTTTGTTCAGGAAAGGCGAGTCCTCAGTGTTCAGGGCTCATACAGGAGTGTGTGTGTTGTGTTCAGGAAAGGTGAGTCCTCAGTGTTCAGGGCTCATACAGGAGTGTGTGTGTTGTGTTCAGGAAAGGCGAGTCCTCAGTGTTCAGGGCTCATACGGGAGTGTGTGTGTGTGTTTTGTTCAGGAAAGGCGAGTCCTCAGTGTTCAGGGCTCATACAGGAGTGTGTGTGTTGTGTTCAGGAAAGGCGAGTCCTCAGTGTTCAGGGCTCATACAGGAGTGTGTGTGTTGTGTTCAGGAAAGGTGAGTCCTCAGTGTTCAGGGCTCATACAGGAGTGTGTGTGTTGTGTTCAGGAAAGGCGAGTCCTCAGTGTTCAGGGCTCATACAGGAGTGTGTGTGTTGTGTTCAGGAAAGGCGAGTCCTCAGTGTTCAGGGCTCATACAGGAGTGTGTGTGTTGTGTTCAGGAAAGGCGAGTCCTCAGTGTTCAGGGCTCATACGGGAGTGTGTGTGTTGTGTTCAGGAAAGGCGAGTCCTCAGTGTTCAGGGCTCATACAGGAGTGTGTGTGTTGTGTTCAGGAAAGGCGAGTCCTCAGTGTTCAGGGCTCATACGGGGACGGTGCGCAGCGTGAGCTTCTCCAGTGATGGTCAGACACTCGTCACTGCGTCTGATGACAAGAGCATCAAAGTCTGGACCGTCCATCGCCAGAAGTTCCTCTTCTCCCTCAACCAGCACATCAATTGGGTGCGCTGCGCCAGGTACTATTCACTAATCACTGTTCACTAATCACTCGTCACTAATCACTAACTCACGGTCACAGAGTAATACTGGGAACAGATCAGTGTGTGTGAACCACATTCAGCTAACCCTAACCCATCTCATTTATACTACTATAATTATATCTGACCACACTGTCTGACTGGAAAAAATATGATCTGTGTGTCTTAAGTCACGTCACAAAAAGCTTTTTTATATTGTTTTTAGACAAATTATCACTAAAAAAGCACGTTACAGTAAGGTCTCATCTTGTATTAGCTAAAATGAGGAATATACGTGATCTGACATGTTCTAATGCGATCTGACGTATTTTGCCGTGTTCTGGTGTGTTCTGACTGCCGTGTTCTGCCGTCTTCTGACTGACGTATTCTGCCGTGTTCTGGCGTGTTCTGACTGCCGTGTTCTGCCGTGTTCTGACTGATGTGATCTGCCGTGTTCTGACTGACGTGATTTGACGTGTTCTGACGTGTTCTGACTGACGTGTTCTGACTGACGTGTTCAGTCTGACGTGTTCTGACGTGATCTGACGTGTTCTGACTGATGTGATCTGACTGACGTGTTCTGACTGACGTGATTTGACGTGTTCTGACGTGTTCTGACTGACGTGTTCTGACTGACGTGATCTGACGTGTTCTGACTGACGTGTTCTGACGTGATCTGACGTGTTCTGGTGTGTTCTGACTGCCGTGTTCTGCCGTGTTCTGACTGACGTATTCTGCCGTGTTCTGACTGCCGTGTTCTGCCGTGTTCTGACTGACGTGATCTGCCATGTTGTGACTGACGTGATTTGACGTGTTCTGACGTGTTCTGACTGACGTGTTCAGTCTGACGTGTTCTGACGTGATCTGACGTGTTTTGACTGATGTGATCTGACTGACGTGTTCTGACTGACGTGATTTGACGCGTTCTGACGTGTTCTGACTGACGTGTTCTGACTGACGTGATCTGACGTGTTCTGACTGACGTGTTCTGACGTGATCTGCCGTGTTCTGGTGTGTTCTGACTGCCGTGTTCTGCCGTGTTCTGACTGACGTATTCTGCCGTGTTCTGGCGTGTTCTGACTGCCGTGTTCTGCCGTGTTCTGACTGACGTGATCTGCCGTGTTCTGACTGACGTGATTTGACGTGTTCTGACGTGTTCTGACTGACGTGTTCAGTCTGACGTGTTCTGACGTGATCTGACGTGTTCTGACTGATGTGATCTGACTGACGTGTTCTGACTGACGTGATTTGACGTGTTCTGACGTGTTCTGACTGACGTGTTCTGACTGACGTGATCTGACGTGTTCTGACTGACGTGTTCTGACGTGATCTGCCGTGTTCTGGTGTGTTCTGACTGCCGTGTTCTGACTGACGTATTCTGCCGTGTTCTGGCGTGTTCTGACTGCCGTGTTCTGCCGTGTTCTGACTGACGTGATCTGCCGTGTTCTGACTGACGTGATTTGACGTGTTCTGACGTGTTCTGACTGACGTGTTCTGACGTGATCTGACGTGTTCTGACTGATGTGATCTGACTGACGTGTTCTGACTGACGTGATTTTACGTGTTCTGACGTGTTCTGACTGACGTGTTCTGACTGACGTGTTCTGACTGACGTGTTCTGACATGTTCTGACGTGATCTGAGAGGTTCTGGCGTGTTCTGGCGTGTTCTGACGTGATCTGACGTGTTCTGCCGTGATCTGACGTGTTCTGACTGACGTGTTTTGCCGTGTTCTGACTGACGTGATCTGACGTGTTCTGACGTGATCTGACGTGTTCTGACTGACGTGATTTGACGTGTTCTGACGTGTTCTGACTGACGTGATCTGACGTGTTCTGACTGACGTGATTTGACGTGTTCTGACGTGTTCTGACTGACGTGTTCTGACGTGATCTGACGTGTTCTGACTGACGTGATTTGACGTGTTCTGACTGACGTGATTTGACGTGTTCTGACGTGTTCTGACTGACGTGATCTGACGTGTTTTGACGTGTTCTGACTGACGTGATCTGACGTGTTTTGACGTGATCTGACAGGTTTCAGGGTTCTACGCTAAGGTTTTTCCCAAGGAGCACATGTACTCCTAAATTAAAAAAATTAGGAGCACACAAAGAAATTTTGGAGCGCAGTGAAAATTAACAGAGTTTAACAAACTATTTATTATATATATATATATACTACGTGTGTGCTCCTTCTCTTTGTGTTCAACTATGGTGTGAAACCGTCGATTTGATGCAGAAGTATAAATCACACTTTACAATCACTTTATAAAACAGAACAAGGGGAACGTGTTGCTCTCAGGAGGAGGAGCACATCGGCACACCTGTGACATCTGCATCTTTCCACTACAGAGGCTCTTTCCACAACATGGAGGACAAACTAGTTTAAATTACTGTATTAGTATTTACTAGTATTAGTATCTACTGTAGATTTAGTCGACTAAAATCTTATTGTATTTTGTCGACTAAAACTAAAACAATTCAGATGACTAAAATATAATGGGTTTAGTTCAATTGTAATGCATTAATTTAGAATTTCTCTAAAATTTCCAAACCCATATACTCCCGGAGAAAACATCTATTAACCTGTTAATATGAATAATTTTAAAGTTTGAACATGCAATATAGATACAGATTTAACTACTGTGACTTAAAAAATATCTTAAAATTAAATAAAACCACTTTTTACAAGTACAACTACTTGCATACATCATTCTTTATTCTTTCAAGAAGCAGACATATTTAGTTTGTATGAATTAAATATAATGAATCCTTATTAAAGCTATTAAAGAGCAGTGAATGCTATTCTCTTTTTCTTTTGTTGCTTGATGACACAGACAGCATTAGGTTTATTACCCACGGTCACTTTAAGACATCGGATCCTGTCCAATGACATGCGGATCAATGTTGCACTGATGCACATCCGATACACTCAAACCTGTTTAAGACATAACCGACATAGTTTACCTGAATGCTCTCCAAAACGGACATTTCGACATAATGTTGTGTATCTGTCCATTCAGACACGAAAGAGAGCTTAATTCAGTCCTTGTGCGCTTTATATGTTTCTATCTGCATGGCTGCACGCTTCGGGTCGGGTGTTTGGACACAGAAAACCGTACCTCTTTTTTTGCGTCGCCAGTCTTATTCAGATCTATATCTGCTCTACTAATTCTCCCACACGTTTACATTTTTTAACGTTTTATGAGATGCAGCGCATGTCAACCCGTGTGCCGCCGGGTAGATCAGCACGTTACAGTACAAATGTGTGCATCTACCACACACGCACGCAGGACATCAGTTCTGACTGGATCGCTTCCCAAATCGTCACTATCTAACATTTTTGTCTAGTTTTTATTCGTTGACGAAAATGTAAATAGATTTTCGTCATAGTTTTTGTCATTCAAAACTAGTTTTTATTTAGTTATCGTCTCGTTTTCGATTATGGTAGGTTGTAGTTAATCGCACATTGTGCTCGTAAATAATTTTTCCGGTTCGCACGTATCGATTTTTAGGGGCATATGCGAGCAAAATGGTCGCACTGTAGAGCCCTGGGTTCTGACGTGTTCTGACGTGATCTGACAGGTTCTGGCGTGTTCTGCCGTGATCTGGCGTGTTCTGACTGACGTGATCTGACATGTTCTGGCGTGTTCTGACGTGATCTGACGTGATCTGGCATGTTCTGATTGACGTGTTCTGACGTGTTCTGGCGTGTTCTGACTGACATGATCTGACGTGATCTGACATGTTCTAATTAGGGATGAGTCGCGATCTTCGAATAGTCGAACTGCGTTCGAAATTCGATCATAAAATTGCTTATTCAAATATCATTATATTTTCACGCAATTCCAATGTGACATAATTGACGGCGCGCCTACTGTCACAGATCGCGCAGCAGAGTATTTTCCTGTCGGGGACACAAGGTGTCAGTAACATGAATGAAACCCCCTCCTGCGCGATCTAGGATGCCAGCGTGTAAACAAACATTAGAAGAAGAGCATTGTCGTGACCGTTAACTCTGCGCCCAACAGAGGTGGGTATAACCTTTACTGTCTATGGTAGAATCGTCTATGGTAGTAACAAAGTAGGCTACATTTACTTCACTACATTGGGTGAGGTTCCTCTCGTTACTTTATTTTAATGCAATGTTTTGTTAAATGCGTTGTTTATTCCAAGTGCCCTGTATCTTTTTTATGGACATGAGCGATGCTCCATTCAGAAATGAATCACTCTTTTGAGTCGATTCTGTTCAAAGATTTCATCAAACAAGTTGGCAGATCTGTCTAAATCGGTTCGCGAATCAGTTCAGTTCCAGTTCAGTTCCTCAGATCTGTTCAGTTCCTCAGATCTGTTCAGTTCCTCAGATCTGTTCAGTTCCTCGCGCACTGAATCGTCTGAAGCGCTTTCAATTCACACTCGACACGGAGTCGTAACAGGAAGATTTAAGAACATCAAGAGCGTTGGATGAAGTGGCCGTGGATCTACTACACAGTTTGGTATGAAATGTGCTGGGACAGAGACGCATTCGGAAGGGCATTTTAAAAAGTGCTAGGTACAATGACGCATTCATTCTTTTTTCTCTTTCGCACAGGTCATGTTTTGAAAGACGATGTCCTGTAGCTTACTGATTTAAATAAATAAAAATGTATACAAAGATGTGATGTCCGACCAAAAATGTGATGGTACTTTGGGTTTAATTGGTCGTACAATGAGATCTAATATATGTTGTTAGGATCGTGAATTTTTACGTGAATAAATACATAGATCCGCCTGTGTTGTGCATGTACTGTAATGGTCCAGTGGCAGAATTTTTGCCAAGCCTGTCGGAGGTTCTGGGTTCTAATCCGCACTCGTATAGTTTTTTTTCCCCTCATCGATAATGTTTATCAGTGGTTGTATATCAAGAATCTTGATATACTTTATCACTGATAAACATTATCG
Source organism: Tiaroga cobitis (assembly GCA_030578255.1). NCBI lineage: Eukaryota > Metazoa > Chordata > Actinopteri > Cypriniformes > Leuciscidae > Tiaroga > Tiaroga cobitis. The sequence goes on from CM060601.1 coordinate 500,978, forward strand.
GTTTTGATGAGGGGAAAAAAACTATACGAGTGCGGATTATATAACACCGCATAGGCTACACCATCGCCAAAGAAGAGCTTGCCTTCACTATATTAAACCTATGTTGCAGCTCATGGGAAAAGAACGATTTAACATGTTGAAGTTGCGATTAACATGACGTATGCAAATGACAAATCATGTGCCAATATTATCGGGGTGAGATGGAGCCAGAAGACCAAATTTAAAATCTTGGCCACATGATGTTTAAAGCCCCAGTGAAATGAAATCTGTTAATACATAATTTGTAGTTGTGGTGCTTCTAAATTTTTGCTGGTGCTCCTAACTTTTTGAAGTTGGGAGCACCAGTGCTACCAAGTAAAAAAGTTAATTTCGAGCCCTGGAAAGCAAATCTGCACATGCATCATATTTTTGCCAGCGATGAAGATCTAGTTGAATATCTTCGTATGATGTTTGTGAATGAATGATTCCACAGGACGATACATTCGAGTTCATTTCAGTCAGGTAATACATTTTACAACCAAACAGATGATTACTCGACGATAGCACTACAAGTATGATGACATTATCCGTTTTTTGGACATATACATTCATTTATAGGCTACATTAAATAAGCTACCATTGTACACAGTTTATGAAATGAACACCCGCCATCCTGCGGTATGTGTGTGTATTGCGCAGTGGCACACGAATAGTTTTGATTGAAACTAATTTTTTTAAAAAGTAGGCTTTTGCAGTAACAAGGCAGGTTTGCATAAAATCATTATGACATTATTTTTTTATCTAACGAGCATCTGGTTTGGCGATGCAAGAACGGACTGTCGTGCTTATTGTATTTTTCTTCTATGTTAACTAGAAGAAAAAAATGTAAAAAATGTAAAAAAAAAAAAAAAACGACGAAAACGTTTTTTTTTTTTTTTTTTTTGAACTATAATCGACTTTTGCTCCTCGATTTTCGAATGGCATTTTTGACAGAAATTCACATCCCTAGTTCTAATGTGATCTGACGTGTTCTGACGTGATCTGACGTTTTCTGAGGTGATCTGGCGTGTTCTGACGTGATCTGCCATGTTTGGCAAAACATGGCAGAACACCTCAGATCATGTCAGTCAGAACACGGCAGATCACAGCAGAACACGCCAGATCACGTCAGAACACGCCAGATCACGTCAGAACATGCCAGATCACGCCAGAACACGTCAGATCATGTCAGTCAGAACACGGCAGATCACGTCAGAACACGTCAGATCATGTCAGTCAGAACACGGCAGATCACCTCAGAACACGCCAGATCACGTCAGAACACGCCAGATCACGTCAGAACATGCCAGATCACGCCAGAACACGTAAGATCATGTCAGTCAGAACACGGCAGATCACGTCAGAACACGCCAGATCACGCCAGAACACGGCAGATCACGGCAGAACACGCCAGATCACGCCAGAACACGTCAGATCATGTCAGTCAGAACACGCCAGATCACCTCAGAACACGCCAGATCACGTCAGAACACGCCAGATGACGGCAGAACACGTCAGATCATGGCAGAACACTTCAGATCACATCAGAACAAGTCAGATCATGTCAGTCAGATCATGTCAGATCACGTCAAAACACATCAGAACACATCAGAACACGTCAGAACACGGCAGAACACTTTAGATCACGTCAGAACAAGTCAGATCACGTCAGTCAGAACACGTCAGACAGATCACGTCAGAACACGCCAGATCACATCAGAACAAGTCAGATCACATCAGTCAGAACACACCAGATCACGTCAGAACACGCCAGAACACGTCACACATCAGAACACGGCAAAACATGGCAGAACACGTCAGAGGTGTGACGTGTTCTGGCGTGTTCTGACGTGATCTGGTGTGTTCTGACTGACGTGATCTGACTTGTTCTGACGTGATCTGACGTGTTCTGATGTGTTTTGACGTGATCTGACATGATCTGACTGACATGATCTGGCTTGTTCTGCCGTGTTCTGCCGTCATCTGCCGTTTGCTGAATAGTGTCGTATGAATCCTGCAGGTTTTCCCCTGACGGGCGTCTGATCGTCTCTGCCAGCGATGACAGAACAGTGAAGCTCTGGGATAAGAACAGCAGAGAGTGTGTTCACTCGTTCTGTGATCACGGCGGGTGAGTGAGCACAGCACACACTCACACTCTCACACACACACTCACACACACACACACACACACACACACACACACACACACACACACACACACACACACACTCACACTCACACACACACACACACACACTCACACTCACACACACACACACACACACACTCAGGCTCCTCTGCTTGTGTTCAGGTATGTCAACACCGTGGCGTTTCACCCGAGTGGCACCTGTGTGGCAGCGGCTGGCACAGACAACACAGTGAAGGTGTGGGACATTCGATCACACAGACTCCTGCAGCACTATCAGGGTGAGAGTGAGGAATTTTTCGGGAACACTTTACAATAAGGTCTCATTTGTTAACATTAGTTAATACCTTAAAGGATTAATTGATTTCAGAATAAAAATTTCCTGATAATGTACTCCCCCCTATGTCATCCAAGATGTTCATGTCTTTCTTTCTTCAGTGGAAAAGAAATGAAGGTTTTTGAGGAAAACATTGCAGGATTGTTCTCCATATAGTGACTTCAATGGGGTCCAACGGGTCGAAGGTCCAAATGTGAGTTTCAGTGCAGCTTCAGAGTCTCGACACGATCCAGCCGAGGAATAAGAGTCTGATCTAGACAAACCAGCGGACATTTTATAACAAAATAAACATTTATCAGGGTGTCCGCGCGGTAGTAAAAAGAATCTAGCAAAATTAAGGCCCTTGAAAGGTAGTAAAAGGTAACAAACGCAATTTGACTTGGTAGTAAATTTTTCATCACCACCTCAATATATGAGTTTCCATTTTTTTTGCTTAATATTTGTGTCTCCATGTCTTAACTTCATCTAGCATAGTTTAAAAATATACGGTGCTAACAGGACCTGAGTGATAGCCTATCAGCGACGCCAACAACATTTACCGCCTTTTTACCTCAGTTAATATTAGCCACTTGCTTCTATTTTCTACCAAACTTACAGTGTGAAATGGGGAAATTTAAGTTTTCGCAAAATTGGGGTATTAAGCCCGTCATGGGGAAGCATTTTGCACTGTCTGCAAAAAAAACTATAAATGTTACCTGGAACGGCATTACCGGTCCACTATCAAGTCTCACAGTGGATCGAACATTCACCAGCAGCGGATTCGCGTGAGGGGGGAGCAGTCAGCTCCCTTTTTCGTTGTTTTGCGATGCTAGCAGCACTACACAGATCATGCCAACTTAAAAGGTCAGCTGTCGTCGCAGCACCTCAGCAGCAAACCAGTGCCACCAGCACCACCACGGCAGCGATAGCCAGACAGCAGACCTTACCATCACAAACATCAGCCCTGAGAATGTGTGTTTGTGGGTAAGTGTGTTTATATACTTTTAACCACAAATGCTGGTCTTGCAGTAAAGCTGCGATGCGACACACATTACGTTAAAAAACCTTAATTTCTTTTCGACTGAAGAAAGACATGAACATCAAATTTTAATTCTAAAGTTAACTAATCCTTTAACTATTATAAACTAACAATAATCAATATTTTTTACAGCATTTATTAATCTTTGTTAATGTTAGTTAATAATAATGTTATTAACACCTGAGTTTAATAGATTCTGTAGAAGTGTTACTAAATGTTAACTAATGTAATGTTAACAATTTTTCTTATTAGACCAAGTCACAATACATTTAGTCACAACTTCAGTTTCATGCTGACATAAACTAATTTTAATGGGCAAAAATATAATGTTAACTGTGTAAATAGTGTCTGCCTTCGCCTGCGGGGGGCGTGTGCCGCTGATGTCCCGCTGACGCCTGTAGTGTCTGCCTTCGCCTGCGGGGGGCGTGTGCCGCTGATGTCCCGCTGACGCCTGTAGTGTCTGCCTTCGCCTGTGGGGGGCGTGTGCCGCTGATGTCCCGCTGACGCCTGTAGTGTCTGCCTTCGCCTGCGGGGGGCGTGCGCCGCTGATGTCCCGCTGACGCCTGTAGTGTCTGCCTGGGCGTGTGCCGCTGATGTCCCGCTGAAGCCTGTAGTGTCTGCCTTCGCCTGCAGTGTCTGGCTTCGCCTGCGGGGGGCGTGTGCGGCTGATATCCTGCTGACGCCTGTAGTGTCTGCCTTCGCCTGTAGTGTCTGCCTTCGCCTGCGGGGGGCGTGTGCTGCTGATGTCCCGCTGACGCCTGTAGTGTCTGCCTTCGCCTGTAGTGTCTGCCTTCGCCTGCGGGGGGCGTGTGCCGCTGATGTCCCGCTGACGCCTGTAGTGTCTGCCTTCGCCTGCGGGGGGCGTGTGCCGCTGATGTCCCGCTGACGCCTGTAGTGTCTGCCTTCGCCTGCGGGGGGCGTGTGCCGCTGATGTCCCGCTGACGCCTGTAGTGTCTGCCTTCGCCTGCGGGGGGCGTGTGCCGCTGATGTCCCGCTGACGCCTGTAGTGTCTGCCTCCACCTGTGGGGGGCGTGTGCCTGCCTTTGCCTGCAGGGGGCGTGTGCTGCTGATGTCCCGCTGATGCCTGTAGTGTCTGCCTTCACCTGCGGGGGGCGTGTGTCTGCCTTCGACTGCGGGGGGCGTGTGCTGCTGATGTCCCGCTGACACCTGTAGTGTCTGCCTTCATCTGCGGGGGGCGTGTGCTGCTGATGTCCCGCTGACGCCTGTAGTGTCTGCCTTCATCTGCGGGGGGCGTGTGTCTGCCTTCACCTGCGGGGGGCGTGTGCTGCTGATGTCCCGCTCACGCCTGTAGTGTCTGGCTTCACCTGTGGGGGGCGTGTGCCGCTGATGTCCCGCTGACGCCTGTAGTGTCTGCTTTCGCCTGCGGGGGGCGTGTGCCGCTGATGTCCCTCTGACGCCTGTAGTGTCTGCTTTCGCCTGCGGGGGGCGTGTGCCGCTGATGTCCCGCTGACGCCTGTAGTGTCTGCTTTCGCCTGCGGGGGACGTGTGCCGCTGATGTCCCGCTGACGCCTGTAGTGTCTGCCTTCGCCTGCGGGGGGCGTGTGCCGCTGATGTCCCGCTGACGCCTGTAGTATCTGCCTTCACCTGCGGGGGGCGTGTGCCGCTGATGTCCCGTTGACGCCTGTAGTGTCTGCCTTCGCCTGCGGGGGTCGTGTGCTGCTGATGTCCCGCTGACGCCTGTAGTGTCTGCCTTCGCCTGTAGTGTCTGCTTTCGCCTGCGGGGGCGTGTGTCGCTGATGTCCCGCTGACGCCTGTAGTGTCTGCCTTCGCCTGCGGGGGGCGTGTGCCGCTGATGTCCTGCTGACGCCTGTAGTGTCTGCCTTCGCCTGCGGGGGGCGTGTGCCGCTGATGTCCCGCTGACGCCTGTAGTGTCTGCCTTCGCCTGCGGGGGGCGTGTGCCGCTGTCTCCCGCTGACGCCTGTAGTGTCTGCCTTCGCCTGCGGGGGGCGTGAGCTGCTGACGCCTGTAGTGTCTGCCTTCGCCTGCGGGGGGCGTGTGCCGCTGATGTCCTGCTGACACCTGTAGTGTCTGCCTTTGCCTGTAGTGGGCGTGAGCTGCTGACACCTGTAGTGTCTGCCTTCACCTGCGGGGGGCGTGTGCCGCTGATGTCCTGCTGACGCCTGTAGTGTCTGCCTTCGCCTGCGGGGGCCGTGTACCGCTGATGTCCTGCTGACGCCTGTAGTGTCTGCCTTCGCCTGCAGGGGCCGTGTGCCGCTGATCTCCCGCTGACGCCTGTAGTGTCTGCCTTCGCCTGCGGGGGCCGTGTGCCGCTGATCTCCCGCTGACGCCTGTAGTGTCTGCCTTCGCCTGCGGGGGCCGTGTGCCGCTGATCTCCCGCTGACGCCTGTAGTGTCTGCCTTCGCCTGCAGGGGCCGTGTGCCGCTGATCTCCCGCTGACGCCTGTAGTGTCTGCCTTCGCCTGCGGGGGCCGTGTGCCGCTGATCTCCCGCTGACGCCTGTAGTGTCTGCCTTCGCCTGCGGGGGCCGTGTGCCGCTGATCTCCCGCTGACGCCTGTAGTGTCTGCCTTCGCCTGCGGGGGGCGTGTGCCGCTGATGTCCTGCTGACACCTGTAGTGTCTGCCTTTGCCTGTAGGGGGTGTGAGCTGCTGACGCCTGTAGTGTCTGCCTTCGCCTGCGGGAGCCGTGTGCCTCTGATGTCCTGCTGACACCTGTAGTGTCTGCCTTCGCCTGCGGGGGGCGTGTGCCGCTGATCTCCCGCTGACGCCTGTAGTGTCTGCCTTCGCCTGCGGGAGCCGTGTGCCGCTGATGTCCTGCTGACACCTGTAGTGTCTGCCTTTGCCTGTAGGGGGCGTGAGCTGCTGACGCCTGTAGTGTCTGCCTTCACCTGCGGGAGCCGTGTGCCTCTGATGTCCTGCTGACACCTGTAGTGTCTGCCTTCGCCTGCGGGGGGCGTGTGCCGCTGATGTCCTGCTGACACCTGTAGTGTCTGCCTTTGCCTGTAGGGGGCGTGTGCCGCTCATGTCCTTCTGACGCCTGTAGTGTCTGCCTTTGCTTGTAGGGGGCGTGAGCTGCTGACGCCTGTAGTGTCTGCCTTCGCCTGCGGGGGGCGTGTGCCGCTGATGTCTTTTTTTATTAAAAAAACTTTAGAACTTTACAACATACAAAGACAAGCAAGGTCAATAAGGTAAAATTGACCTAATGACAATAAGACAAGGTTTGTTAGATTGCCAAACATCATGTGGTGCTCCTCAAAGATGTAGTAATATTTGTGAATTATTAATAAATCATGATATTTTTGCAACAACAACAAAAAAAGAACACTTTTTACCTTGGAAACATATAATTCTATACATTAAACTGGGTTTGGTTGCAATGGGAAAAACTTGTTTTGTGCCGACACATTTAGTTTAGTTTAGTTTAAAGTTTTAAAATGGAATCCGTTTTTACAATTTATATGTTTTATGTAGTTGTTCAGATGATATAGGTGTGTGTGTGTTTCAGTTCATAGTGCAGCGGTGAACGGCGTCTCCTTCCATCCGTCTGGAAACTTCCTCATCTCAGCCTCCAGCGACTCCACACTCAAGATCCTGGACCTGCTGGAGGGCCGGCTGCTCTACACACTGCACGGCCATCAGGTACACACAGCTGACCCCTGACCTTAACCCTGACCTCTGACCCCGACTTTAACCCTGACCCTAACCTCCAGCGACACCACAATAACTGCATTATTACCTGATGCATATCTACTTTAGTCTTCATGAGGCAGTTCACCAGGGCTAAATGCAGCACTTGGGAATCATGCCTTCGCTTGATGGGTCGAAGCGTATGTTGTTCTGCATATGAATAAATTCATCACATGACAGAAGTGATCTGTGTGTTCCAACACTGCCACTTCACTAGGTGTTGTGTTTTCCCTTCAGTGGAGCGTTGGCTAAATCAATCGAGTGTCAAAGTGCACGCCTACATACTGAAGATGAGTCATGTTAGCGCTCAGACCTGAAGCCTCCTGGTTAGCGTTCGTGTAGCGAACGCCTGCTAGCGTCAGTGGGATGAGCGCGTGACCTCTGTCAGCCTTCAGCTCAACACACGGCTGGGAACACAGGCAGGACATGAGGAACAGATCACTATCAAAGTGCTTCAGTCAGCTCGAAGACGTTTGAGTTTTCAGTCATGTGACGGGCAGCTCGGTAAAGGTGTATTGTGGTTAACTAGCTACAGTGATTAGCTATAGTGCTAGTGTTGATGCCAGGCAGCAGGAGGAGACGAGACTCACGTCTGGACCGTCACTGGATTCGTCTCTGACACATTAATGGTGGTTCCACGAGTGCGATGTGCTGATCTGAGGTCTGCTGGTGTCTGACCTCATCTTCGACACGGCTGTTGCGTAACGTCCCACTGAAAGGTTCTTGTTCAGTCCACGCTCACAAACACTGCGTTTCGGCCTGTCCAGCTCCTGCTATAGCGTCAGTTCCAGATATACAAAGGGCTTTCAATATCACAATGCCTTGGTCTTAATTTTAATATTAAGGATTTACTTTGGTTTATTATGTGCTATTTTTAGCAAGATCTGGCAACACAAATCTTTTCCCTGTGGTTTTCCTGCACTGCACACATACAGAAGAGACACGGTCCCTGATCAGATTTTAAATACGTCATTAACAACTAGTTCATTTCAGGTCCATACACAACGCATAGAACTTAAGTGCTTTAATGAATCAATGAACGAGGCATTTATATAAGTGCTTTAACATAAAGTCATGAAATCAAAATCGACCTCATGTACTTCATTAGCACACGTCACTATTCTTGTGGTCAACAATCATCCAATCATCCAAGTTAATCCATAAAAAACATTTTTTGTCTTTGTAATCTTTGATCAAAATCTAAAAATGTGCTTCCTTCTCTGATGACGTCAGACTGTAATCTAGTGTTCAGATCTGAATGGAACGCCTACTTTTCTAGATCCAAACAATTCCCAGCAGAAAAAAGCCACGCCCTCTATTTTTCTCATTCAGTTTTCCTTTTCACTGGGAAAACAGGTCACAAGTGAAATCACAAGTGAAGTCGGCTACAACTTCCAGTTCACAAGGATTTTAATTAAAAAACTTCAATTATCGTGATATCAATTATCTGATACCGTCACATGGCTAATCCTAACTTTACAAGGTTATTTACAGTGATTTTTTTTCACTGTTCACATTATTCTTTAGTTTTGTCTCAGAACAAACATGTAAAAAAGTGTTTCTGGCATGTCTTTAGACGCGTCATCAAGGTAAAAACTGCACTTCCTTTTGGTGACCTTTCATCTTCAGTAATGCATGTAACGAGCATGGAAATAAAGGTTTCACTCCGACGGCAGAGGATTGTCAAGTCAAGTCAAGTCACCTTTATTTATATAGCGCTTTTTACAATACAGATTGTATCAAAGCGCTTCACAGTGATAACATGAAAACAATATAACAAAGTTTGTTTCTAAAAGATATTGCATCAACGTCCACCTTAAGTAAGGCAGATCAATAATATTATTGAATATTAAATGTCCCCAACTAAGCAAGCCAAAAGCCAAGGCAACAGTGGCCAGGAACCAAAACTCCATCAGGGACAGAATGGAGAAACCTTGGGAGAAACCAGACTCAGTCGGAGGGCCAGTTCTCCTCTGGCCAACGAAGGAACAGTGCATGATTGGGGCAGCATTACAAGTCAGATTGGATCGGAACATTTAGAGTATTTTTTGGAAGTCCAAGTATGCACGCCGGTCTTAAGACGAGTTGTTGAGGATCAGTGCCGTCCACCATAGAGAGTCCATATCGCCCGTGTTGAGTCGTCACTTCATAGGCTTTGTGATTGGAGCATCTGAAGTCTCGGTGAGAGGCTGGATACAAACTGGAGCTGACGAACGCCATTTTCTCGGGACTCGCGTCCCGAGATAACAGCAGAAAAGCAAAGGGAAAATAATTAGCGTAGCTGCTGTTCATAATGATGATTTCCATAACACAGGCGTAAATGACAAAACATGAAGACAGTGACTCTTGCGTCCCAAAATCACCCCCCTCCGTCCCCCACTCAACTCAGCCCAGCTTACTGACCTATACGTCCCTACTGCTGCTGAGACCTAACCACAATCTCACAATCTCTCCGCAACCCAACCATACGCGCCAACCCGTTGACTAAGGCTGTCGAGCCCCACTGGTGCGTGAATATGCAGTTTCAGTGGACAACGGTTCCGTATGGCATACTACCTACCGCAAAACACAATATCTGCCCAACCACCCGTCATTCACGCAATATACACAGGAACATAATGACTGCAAATATTATGCAACCTATACAGATAACCTACAGTCTCTTCAAGTTTTATAGTATTAAATGCATTTGATCTGATTCAGCAGTATTGTGCAGCCTGTGAATGTGCTGTAACTGATGCATTAGTGCGGTCATCAGATAAAACACATTTAGCTTTGGCTAGATCTAGGGGCTGTTTACACCGTGCCACTTCATGCGTTTTCTGTGATGGGATAGCTATCCGATCGTGAAAAGACCAGGTGTAAATGCCCTCCGAAACGCATTCCAGACGGATTTGAATCCGATCGCTTAAACCACTTCAGGAGGAGGTCTGAGACGCTTTCCAGACGAAACTGGACAAGTGTAAATGCATCTGGTTGTTGAAACCACATATGTAAATTTTACTCCTCCCAAAAATGCTAAAAAATAAACGTGTGAGAGCGTGTTATATAGGCTATATGTCATGTTATAGTCCGATATGACGACGCTACTGCAACACGCATTACCGCAGATGAGCATCTATTCATCAAGCCAACGCGCCGCAAACTATCGCAAATCAAAGTGAAAGTAAGTCGGAGACGCTTAACACACAATCTTCATTAAAAGTAAAGAAACGAAACGATCTTACCAGGGCTGTTGCCCCTCTCTCTTATTGCCGTCTTTGATTTTGAATTTAGCTGACGATCAATAAAATTCAGCTCATATCTGTTGCTTTCAGTGACGTGCACTCCATTAAATCAGCATATAGCGCGGGAATTGAAGATCGGATTTATATCCATTTTGCAAAAACACATTTATGTGACCAGGTGTAAATGGAATCGTTTTGATAAATCAGATAGCTATCCGATCTGAGAAACGCATGAAGTGGCCAGGTGCAAACAGCCCCCTAGATTCTCATAAAGGTTTGTGAATGGCCCGTAAGAGTTCACAGGGTTCCTGCAGTCATCAGCACGAGTCTGTCTCTCTGGAAGCTGTCATTGGCCGGAGTCTCTCTTGGCTCTGAGAGGATCAGCAGCTGCTTCATGCTAGTGTGTGTGTGCGATGCTTCATGCTAGTGTGTGTGTGCGATGCTTCATGCTAGTGTGTGTGTGTGATGCTTCATGCTAGTGTGTGTGTGCGATGCTTCATGCTAGTGTGTGTGTGCGATGCTTCATGCTAGTGTGTGTGTGTGTGTCTGTGTGTGTGTTGTGTCTGTGTGTGCGGTTCTTCATGCTAGTGTGTGTGTGTGGTGTCTGTGTGTGCGATGCTTCATGCTAGTGTGTGTGTGCGATGCTTCATGCTAGTGTGTGTGTGGTGTCTGTGTGTGCGATGCTTCATGCTAGTGTGTGTGTGGTGTCTGTGTGTGCGAGGCTTCATGCTAGTGTGTGTGTGTTGTCTTTGTGTGCGATGCTTCATGCTAGTGTGTGTGTGGTGTCTGTGTGTGTGATGCTTCATGCTAGTGTGTGTGTGGTGTCTGTGTGTGTGATGCTTCATGCTAGTGTGTGTGTGGTGTCTGTGTGTGTGATGCTTCATGCTAGTGTGTGTGTGTTGTCTTTGTGTGCGATGCTTCATGCTAGTGTGTGTGTGGTGTCTGTGTGTGTGATGCTTCATGCTAGTGTGTGTGTGGTGTCTGTGTGTGTGATGCTTCATGCTAGTGTGTGTGTGGTGTCTGTGTGTGTGATGCTTCATGCTAGTGTGTGTGTGGTGTCTGTGTGTGTGATGCTTCATGCTAGTGTGTGTGTGTGGTGTCTGTGTGTGCGATTCTTCATGCTAGTGTGTGTGTGTGGTGTCTGTGTGTGCGATTCTTCATGCTAGTGTGTGTGTGTGTGGTGTCTGTGTGCGATTCTTCATGCTAGTGTGTGTGTGTGTGTCTGTGTGTGTGTTGTGTCTGTGTGTGCGGTTCTTCATGCTAGTGTGTGTGTGTGGTGTCTGTGTGTGCGATGCTTCATGCTAGTGTGTGTGTGGTGTCTGTGTGTGTGATGCTTCATGCTAGTGTGTTTGTGGTGTCTGTGTGTGCGAGGCTTCATGCTAGTGTGTGTGTGTTGTCTGTGTGTGTGATGCTTCATGCTAGTGTGTGTGTGTGTGTGTGTCTGTGTGTGCGATGCTTCATGCTTGTGTGTGTGTGTGTGGTGTCTGTGTGTGCGATTCTTCATGCTAGTCTGTGTGTGCGATTCTTCATGTTAGTGTGTGTGTGTGTGGTGACTGTGTGCGATTCTTCATGCTAGTGTGTGTGTGTGTGTGTGGTGTCTGTGTGCGATTCTTCATGCTAGTGTGTGTGTGTGTGGTGTCTGTGTGTGCGATTCTTCATGCTAGTGTGTGTGTGTGTGTGTGGTGTCTGTGTGTGCGATTCTTCATGCTAGTCTGTGTGTGCGATTCTTCATGCTAGTGTGTGTGTGTGGTGTCTGTGTGTGCGATTCTTCATGCTAGTGTGTGTGTGTGGTGTCTGTGTGTGCGATTCTTCATGCCAGTGTGTGTGTGTGTGTGGTGTCTGTGTGCGATTCTTCATGCTAGTGTGTGTGTGTGTTGTGTCTGTGTGTGTGGTTCTTCATGCTAGTGTGTGTGTGTGGTGTCTGTGTGTGCGATTCTTCTTGCTAGTGTGTGTCTGGTTTCTGTGTGTGCAATTCTTCATGCTAGTGTGTGTGTGGTGTCTGTGTGTGCGATTTTTCATGCTAGTGTGTGTGTGGTGTCTCTGTGTGCAATTCTTCATGCTAGTGTGTGTGTGGTGTCTGTGTGTGCGATTCTTCATGCTAGTGTGTGTCTGGTTTCTGTGTGTGCGATTCTTCATCCTAGTGTGTGTGTGGTGTCTGTGTGTGCGATTCTTCATGCTAGTGTGTGTGTGTGGTGTCTGTGTGTGCGATTCTTTATGCTAGTGTGTGTCTGGTTTCTGTGTGTGCGATTCTTCATGCTAGTGTGTGTGTGTGTGTGTGTGGTGTCTGTGTGCAATTCTTCATGCTAGTGTGTGTGTGGTGTCTGTGTGTGCGATTCTTCATGCTAGTGTGTGTGTGTGTGGTGTCTGTGTGCAATTCTTCATGCTAGTGTGTGTGTGGTGTCTGTGTGTGCGATTCTTCATGCTAGTGTGTGTGTGTGGTGTCTGTGTGTGCGATTCTTCATGCTAGTGTGTGTGTGTGGTGTCTGTGTGTGCGATTCTTCATGCTAGTGTGTGTGTGTGGTGTCTGTGTGTGCGATTCTTCATGCTAGTGTGTGTGTGGTGTCTGTGTGTGCGATTCTTCATGCTAGTGTGTGTGTGTGGTGTCTGTGTGTGCAATTCTTCATGCTAGTGTGTGTGTGTGGTGTCTGTGTGTGCGATTCTTCATGCTAGTGTGTGTGTGTGTGGTGTCTGTGTGCGATTCTTCATGCTAGTGTGTGTGTGTGTGTGTCTGTGTGTGTGTTGTGTCTGTGTGTGCGGTTCTTCATGCTAGTGTGTGTGTGTGGTGTCTGTGTGTGCGATGCTTCATGCTAGTGTGTGTGTGCGATGCTTCATGCTAGTGTGTGTGTGGTGTCTGTGTGTGCGATGCTTCATGCTAGTGTGTGTGTGGTGTCTGTGTGTGCGAGGCTTCATGCTAGTGTGTGTGTGTTGTCTTTGTGTGCGATGCTTCATGCTAGTGTGTGTGTGGTGTCTGTGTGTGTGATGCTTCATGCTAGTGTGTGTGTGGTGTCTGTGTGTGTGATGCTTCATGCTAGTGTGTGTGTGGTGTCTGTGTGTGTGATGCTTCATGCTAGTGTGTGTGTGTTGTCTTTGTGTGCGATGCTTCATGCTAGTGTGTGTGTGGTGTCTGTGTGTGTGATGCTTCATGCTAGTGTGTGTGTGGTGTCTGTGTGTGTGATGCTTCATGCTAGTGTGTGTGTGGTGTCTGTGTGTGTGATGCTTCATGCTAGTGTGTGTGTGGTGTCTGTGTGTGTGATGCTTCATGCTAGTGTGTTTGTGGTGTCTGTGTGTGCGAGGCTTCATGCTAGTGTGTGTGTGTTGTCTGTGTGTGTGATGCTTCATGCTAGTCTGTGTGTGCGATTCTTCATGCTAGTGTGTGTGTGTGGTGTCTGTGTGTGCGATTCTTCATGCTAGTGTGTGTGTGTGGTGTCTGTGTGTGCGATTCTTCATGCTAGTGTGTGTGTGTGTGGTGTCTGTGTGCGATTCTTCATGCTAGTGTGTGTGTGTGTGTCTGTGTGTGTGTTGTGTCTGTGTGTGCGGTTCTTCATGCTAGTGTGTGTGTGTGGTGTCTGTGTGTGCGATGCTTCATGCTAGTGTGTGTGTGCGATGCTTCATGCTAGTGTGTGTGTGGTGTCTGTGTGTGCGATGCTTCATGCTAGTGTGTGTGTGGTGTCTGTGTGTGCGAGGCTTCATGCTAGTGTGTGTGTGTTGTCTTTGTGTGCTATGCTTCATGCTAGTGTGTGTGTAGTGTCTGTGTGTGTGATGCTTCATGCTAGTGTGTTTGTGGTGTCTGTGTGTGCGAGGCTTCATGCTAGTGTGTGTGTGTTGTCTGTGTGTGTGATGCTTCATGCTAGTGTGTGTGTGTGTGTGTCTGTGTGTGCGATGCTTCATGCTTGTGTGTGTGTGTGTGGTGTCTGTGTGTGCGATTCTTCATGCTAGTCTGTGTGTGCGATTCTTCATGTTAGTGTGTGTGTGTGTGGTGACTGTGTGCGATTCTTCATGCTAGTGTGTGTGTGTGTGTGTGTGTGGTGTCTGTGTGCGATTCTTCATGCTAGTGTGTGTGTGTGTGGTGTCTGTGTGTGCGATTCTTCATGCTAGTGTGTGTGTGTGTGGGGTGTCTGTGTGTGCGATTCTTCATGCTAGTCTGTGTGTGCGATTCTTCATGCTAGTGTGTGTGTGTGGTGTCTGTGTGTGCGATTCTTCATGCTAGTGTGTGTGTGTGGTGTCTGTGTGTGCGATTCTTCATGCTAGTGTGTGTGTGTGTGTGGTGTCTGTGTGCGATTCTTCATGCTAGTGTGTGTGTGTGTGTGTGTTGTGTCTGTGTGTGTGGTTCTTCATGCTAGTGTGTGTGTGTGTGTTGTGTCTGTGTGTGCGATTCTTCATGCTAGTGTGTGTCTGGTTTCTGTGTGTGCAATTCTTCATGCTAGTGTGTGTGTGGTGTCTGTGTGTGCGATTTTTCATGCTAGTGTGTGTGTGTGTGTGTGGTGTCTCTGTGTGCAATTCTTCATGCTAGTGTGTGTGTGGTGTCTGTGTGTGCGATTCTTCATGCTAGTGTGTGTCTGGTTTCTGTGTGTGCGATTCTTCATGCTAGTGTGTGTGTGGTGTCTGTGTGTGCGATTCTTCATGCTAGTGTGTGTGTGTGGTGTCTGTGTGTGCGATTCTTCATGCTAGTATGTGTGTGGTGTCTGTGTGTGCGATTCTTCATGCTAGTGTGTGTGTGTGTGTGTGTGTGTGGTGTCTCTGTGTGCAATTCTTCATGCTAGTGTGTGTGTGGTGTCTGTGTGTGCGATTCTTCATGCTAGTGTGTGTGTGTGGTGTCTGTGTGTGCGATTCTTCATGCTAGTGTGTGTGTGGTGTCTGTGTGTGCGATTCTTCATGCTAGTGTGTGTGTGTGGTGTCTCTGTGTGCAATTCTTCATGCTAGTGTGTGTGTGTGGTGTCTGTGTGTGCGATTCTTCATGCTAGTGTGTGTGTGTGTGTGTGTGTGTGTGTGGTGTCTCTGTGTGCAATTCTTCATGCTAGTGTGTGTGTGTGGTGTCTGTGTGTGCGATTCTTCATGCTAGTGTGTGTGTGTGTGTGTGTGTGTGTGTGGTGTCTCTGTGTGCAATTCTTCATGCTAGTGTGTGTGTGTGGTGTCTGTGTGTGCGATTCTTCATGCTAGTGTGTGTGTGGTGTCTGTGTGTGCGATTCTTCATGCTAGTGTGTGTGTGTGGTGTCTCTGTGTGCAATTCTTCATGCTAGTGTGTGTGTGGTGTCTGTGTGTGCAATTCTTCATGCTAGTGTGTGTGTGTGGTGTCTGTGTGTGCGATTCTTCATGCTAGTGTGTGTGTGTGTGTGGTGTCTCTGTGTGCAATTCTTCATGCTAGTGTGTGTGTGGTGTCTGTGTGTGCGATTCTTCATGCTAGTGTGTGTGTGTGGTGTCTGTGTGTGCGATTCTTCATGCTAGTGTGTGTGTGGTGTCTGTGTGTGCGATTCTTCATGCTAGTGTGTGTGTGTGGTGTCTCTGTGTGCAATTCTTCATGCTAGTGTGTGTGTGTGGTGTCTGTGTGTGCGATTCTTCATGCTAGTGTGTGTGTGTGTGTGTGTGTGTGTGTGGTGTCTCTGTGTGCAATTCTTCATGCTAGTGTGTGTGTGTGGTGTCTGTGTGTGCGATTCTTCATGCTAGTGTGTGTGTGTGTGTGTGTGTGTGTGTGTGGTGTCTCTGTGTGCAATTCTTCATGCTAGTGTGTGTGTGTGGTGTCTGTGTGTGCGATTCTTCATGCTAGTGTGTGTGTGGTGTCTGTGTGTGCGATTCTTCATGCTAGTGTGTGTGTGTGGTGTCTCTGTGTGCAATTCTTCATGCTAGTGTGTGTGTGGTGTCTGTGTGTGCAATTCTTCATGCTAGTGTGTGTGTGTGGTGTCTGTGTGTGCGATTCTTCATGCTAGTGTGTGTGTGTGTGTGTGTGTGTGGTGTCTCTGTGTGCAATTCTTCATGCTAGTGTGTGTGTGGTGTCTGTGTGTGCGATTCTTCATGCTAGTGTGTGTGTTTGGTGTCTGTGTGTGCGATTCTTCATGCTAGTGTGTGTGTGGTGTCTGTGTGTGCGATTCTTCATGCTAGTGTGTGTGTGTGGTGTCTCTGTGTGCAATTCTTCATGCTAGTGTGTGTGTGGTGTCTGTGTGTGCGATTCTTCATGCTAGTGTGTGTGTGTGGTGTCTGTGTGTGCGATTCTTCATGTTAGTGTGTGTGTGTGTGTGCGATTCTTCATGCTAGTGTGTGTGGTGTCTGTGTGTGCGATTCTTCATGCTAGTGTGTGTGTGTGGTCTCTGTGTGTGCGATTCTTCATGCTAGTGTGTGTGTGTGTGTGTGTGTGTGTGTGTGTGGTGTCTGTGTGTGCGATTCTTCATGCTAGTGTTTGTGTGTGTGGTGTCTGTGTGTGCGAGCCGTCCGGTGAGGCTCATAGACCGGCTGTTAGTCAGCATCAGTGTTTTCCGCACATGGGCTGTGCAGTTCTTAGCCATATTTCTAACATGCAGTCAAACGTGACACTCAACAAACCTCACCAGTTCAGATATTTCATGTGTTCTAGCTCACGCACACCTGGTGCAGCTCATGAAGCCCTTGATTAGTGAGACAACACCTGTTCTGCAGATTTGTGCTGTTGTGAGGGATTCTGTTCAGGGGGGTGAATCATTTTGAGACCGTAGAACATGAAAACATTTTTTATAAGAGTGGTAAGTTTGAAGTCCTCTGTAATAAGCTGAAGAAAGGCCAAATGTTCTTTCTATGGAGTACATGCATAGATGCAAATTTAACAAATTCTTAAAAGATCATTTTCTTCTAAGAGTGCAGAGAAAGCAGCTGTCATGCATCGATATGAAACAGCTTCTCAAACAGTCTTTCAACACACAGTATCATTATAATGATAGAATCTTCCAGATTTTCACAGAAGTACTGGGATTAAAGTTTACAAACAGTGTAAATCAGGTGATTCTAGGTCGATGTTTTGGCTCTAAGTCTGTAAATGTTTGTATTGACTAAATATTTTTTATATATATTCTTAATTTTTTACTACTATTTCTTGTAAATGTACTTGTACTACTGTTTCTTGTATTGAAACGCTCTTCCATCTGTCTGTCGCTAGGTAAGCGTTAGATGGCACTAGAAGTGTTTAACATGTGAAGTGTGTGCGCTGATCGAGCTGTTATGGCTCTCATTGTCTCATTATTCTCTCTGAGTCAACTGTGCATATTTAGTATGTTTTCCAGGAGATGTGCAGAAGTGGCTGCAGTGTAGTTGAGTGTGTCTCGGAGCATGCGCACACACGTGTGTGAAGGTGCGTGTTACAGACGTGTTCAGCAGAAGAGACTCGTCCAGTTCACATTCCTCATGCTCATCTGCCGTCTTCCTCTGACGCTTCAGGCTGAGACACGTTCGGCCTTATACAACAGCACACTGCTCTAAAGCACATGCTGTAACTCTAACCTCAACACACAGTACTCGGATGATTACATTCATGTTTGGATGTTTTTTTTTTTACAGTAGCCGTGATGTATTGCTCTATGAAGCCTGTATTGCAGTCTTTGTTGTGTTCATAGTAGCCTAGAATAATTTTGATTACAGCTGTATGTTCAGAAAACGTAGGCTGTTGTGTTTAAGGTAATTTGTGCATCAGTCGCTTGTCTAATGTACATTTAGGGAAATCTAGTCCTATAAATGATAAACCTGCCATTCAGAACCTCAAACATAACAGCTAACGTTTGTTAGCAAACTCACTGAGAGTCACACACACTAGTGAATCCAGTGAATTCAGTGAGTGGATACTTGACATCGACTGTGTTACACTCCAAAACCCTTACACTCCATGTGCACAGGATGCGTGAGTGTGTGTGTGTGTGTGTGTGTGTGTGTGTGAGAGAGAGAGTGTGTGTGTGTGTGTGTGTGTTTGTGTGTGTGAGTGTGTGAGAGAGAGAGCGAGAGTGTGTGTTTGTGTGGGTTGTGTGAGAGAGAGAGCGAGAGTGTGTGTTTGTGTGTGTGTGTGGTGAGTGAGTGAGTGTGTGTGTGCGCGTGTGTGTGTGTGTGTGTGTGTGTGTGTGTGTGTGTGTGTGTGTGTGAGAGAGACCGTGTGGTGAGTGAGTGAGTGTGTGTGTGTGTGGGTGCGCGTGTGTGCGCGCATGTGTGTGTGTGAGAGAGCGTGTGGTGAGTGAGTGAGTGTGTGTGTGCGCGTGTGTGTGTGTGTGTGTGTGAGAGGGACCGTGTGGTTTGGTTTTGCCGTGTCTGGTCTGAGGTCAGCTCATGTTCAGCCTAAATTTACCCTGCTCTCTTCAGCCAAAGTCAATATGGCTTCATGACGCTATAATTTCCTCCTACAGACGGCCGAGGGTTTCTTCTGTTCTCTCGGGCTCTGAGAATTGTGTGTGTAGAAGGAAACGACTGGTGCCTTCTAGATTACAGTGCAGAATAAAGCCGTTTGTGTCCGAATCTCCACTGTGGGCTGAAGGAGATGATTAGACGAATGTCCAAGCTGCTGTTTTATGTATAAGACAAGCAAACAACATCAAATTATTCTTTCCACTACTTTGAGAAGCATCATTTATATTCTTCGTTACTGATCGTCTCATAATGATTGTGTTTTTAGGGTCCTGCCACCTGTGTGAGCTTCTCCAGGACCGGAGACTTCTTTGCCTCCGCTGGCTCTGATCAACAGGTGATGCTCTGCTGTATGATCACACAGAAGTGTGTGTGTGTGTGTGTGTTCAGTATACAGCACTCATCATGTGACCTGTTCTCATCATGTGACCTGTTGCAGGTGATGGTGTGGAGGACGAACTTCGACAGTGTGGATTACAGTGCCGTGCTGGAGCAGAGATGTGCTGTGGACTCCAGCGCTTCGGTTCACAGCGGCCCGTTCACACAGGTAAACACATCACTGTATCATCACCGCATCATCACCGCATCATCACCACATCATCATCACATCACTACATCACCACATCATCATCATCACATCATCACATCACCACATCACCATCACATCACCACATCATCACATCATCACATCACTACATTATCACATCACTACATCACCACATCATCATCATCACATCACTACATCACCACATCATCACCACATCGTCATCACATCATCATCACATCACAACATCATCATCACATCCTCACCAGATCATCACATCATCATCACATCATCATCACATCATCATCACATCACTACATCATCACATCACTACATCATCACATCACTACATCACCACATCATCATCACATCACCACATCATCACATCACTACATCATCACATCACCACATCACCGCATAATCACCACATCACCACATCATCATCACATCACCACATCATCATCATCATCATGACATCACCACATCACCGGATAATCACCACATCATCATCACATCACTACATCATCACATCACTACATTATCATCACATCACTACATCATCACATCATCATCACATCACCGCATAATCACCACATCATCACATCACCACATCATCATCATCATCATCACATCATCACATCACCGGATAATCACCACATCATCATCACATCACTACATCATCATCACATCATCATCACATCACTACATCATCACATCACTACATCACCACATCATCATCACATCACCACATCATCACATCACTACATCATCATCACATCACTACATCATCACATCACCACATCACCGCATAATCACCACATCACCACATCATCATCACATCACCACATCATCATCATCATCATCATCACATCACTACATCATCACATCACTACATTATCATCACATCACTACATCATCACATCATCATCACATCACCGCATAATCACCACATCATCACATCACCACATCATCATCACATCATCACATCACCGGATAATCACCACATCATCATCACATCACTACATCATCATCACATCATCATCACATCACTACATATTCACATCACTACATCACCACATCATCATCACATCACCACATCATCACATCACTACATCATCATCACATCACTACATCATCACATCACCACATCACCGCATAATCACCACATCACCACATCATCATCACATCATCATCATCATCACATCATCACATCACCACATCACCGGATAATCACCACATCATCATCACATCACTACATCATCACATCACTACATCATCATCACATCACTACATCATCACATCATCATCACATCACCACATCACCGCATAATCACCACATCAACACATCATCATCACATCACTACATCACCACATCATCATCATCACATCACCACATCACCATCACATCACCACATCATCACATCACTACATCATCATCACATCATCACCACATCATCACCACATCATCACATCACTACATCATCATCACATCATCATCACATCACTACATCATCACATCACTACATCATCACATCACTACATCATCACCACATCATCATCACATCACTACATCATCATCACATCACTACATCCTCACATCACTACATCATCATCACATCACAACATCATCACATCATCACATCACCACATCACCGGATAATCACCACATCATCATCACATCACTACATCATCATCACATCATCACCACATCATCATCACATCATCACCACATCATCATCACATCATCACATCACTACATCATCATCACATCATCATCACATCACTACATCATCATCACATCATCATCATCACATCACTACATCATCACATCACTACATCAATATCACATCATCATCACATCACTACATCATCATCACATCATCATCACATCACTACATCATCATCACATCATCATCATCATCACATCATCGTCACATCACTACATCATCACATCATCATCACATCACCACATCACCGCATAATCACCACATCATCATCATCACATCATCATCACATCACTACATCATCATCATCACATCATCATCATCACATCACTACATCATCACATCACTACATCAATATCACATCATCATCACATCACTACATCATCATCACATCACTACATCATCATCACATCATCATCATCATCACATCATCGTCACATCACTACATCATCACATCATCATCACATCACCACATCACCGCATAATCACCACATCATCATCATCACATCATCATCACATCACTACATCATCATCACACCATCACCACATCATCATCATCACATCATAACCACATCATCACTACATCATCATCACATCATCACCACATCATCAGCACAGCACATCAGAACTATAACATCAATAAGACTATTTAAAAAAACTTTTGCTCGCCATCTGCTGGACAGGTATATCTGTGACCACTGAGATGGCTTTATGGCCTCCTGCTGATGCTTGTGTTTACTCTCGTGGTTTGGGTGTTTGTTGTGTGTTTGTTATTGTATGGTCTTGGAGTTCTGGGGCCGGTTGCACCAGCTGTGCGTAAGTTACAACTTAGCCTAGTTTTGACGTAAATGGGCACTAAGTTACAACTTACGCACTACTAAATATTTTTCCGTTGCACCATTAAACTTAGTTTAAACGTAACTCTACGTTCCACCTAAATATTTACGGCAGCTCTGCCCATGAATAACGGTCGGAATGAGATGGCAGCCAGATTAGATTACATCGATGAGCTCGTAATTGATAATGAAGAACCGCAAATTCGTCGACGAGTTTTACGAGACCGACATCATCCTTTGGATGTTTATGATGATGTCGACATATTTGCTCGTTTGCGCTTTAAAAGAGAGGGAATAATGCGGAAAACGGACATGATCGCGGCTGATATTTAACATGAAACGGACCGAAACGGCGCTCTCTCCCCAAGCCTTCAAGTCTGCGTCGCATTACGTTATTTTGCTACTGGATCATTTCAAAACTTAGTCGGCGATTGTATACAAATTCCAGTGGGGACATGTTTTGTGCGAGGAAAATCCTCAATCGCTTGTGTCTTAAGGTCGCTCCACTTCTTCCTAACTTCTTTTATCTCCCTCTGCTCACAGCCTTTTGCATTTATTTTGTTTGTTATGTCCTGCCAAGTATCATTTTTTTTCCGGTTTGTGACAGATGAGTTTAATTTGCTTTCAAGGACTGTTTTGTTTTCTTTATATCCATCAATTAAAATAAGAATTTCTTCATGACTGAAATTTTTCTTCCTGATTCTTTTCTCCTCCATGAGTAGGCTATAAATATATTTTCAATTAAAAGTTTAATGTTTTGATTTTGACAACGTTTGTTGTAACGTCTTTTTTAAACTTTCGGTTAGTCAAGAATGAGTTTGAAATTCCGCGCTGTTCAGACTTTTTTCTTGTTTACCTATAAGAAGGCTTGTGATTGGCTTAAAAAAAATAGACGTCATTCTATGCGTCAACGCATTACTTTACGGAGAGTTTACAACCTATTAGCTACGTTCTGCCTTACGAACAAATGGTGCAACGGAATAAAGTAAAGAGTTAGTTACAAACTAGCTAGTAGTTACTAAGTCTCTAGTGTGGACTTTACGTTCCAGTTTAAGTAAGAACTTACGAACAGCTGGTGCAACCCTACCCTGTTGTGTATGAGGTATTTATGTTCTGCAGAACAGGAACCTGCTGAAAATCAGTTTTATACTGAGTCAGGCCCGATTGTCTCTAATCTTTTCCTGTCTAAATACAAATAAATAAATAAATAAAAATCATCACATCATCACCACATCATCATCACATCACTACATCACCACATCATCACTACATCATCACATCATAACATCATCATCACATCACTACATCATCATCACATCATAACATCATCATCACATCACCACATCATAACATCATCACCACATCATCATCGCATCACTACATCACCACATCATCACATCACCACATCATCACATCATAACATCATCATTACATCACTACATCATCACCACATCATCATCACATCACTACATCATCACCACATCATCACATCATAACATCATCATCACATCACTACATCATCACCACATCATCATCGCATCACTACATCACCACATCATCACTACATCATCACATCATAACATCATCATCACATCACTACATCATCCCCACATCATCACATGATCACACCGCTGTTCTTTAAAGTGCTTCAGCTTCTTGACTTACACTTTCATGCAATCAAACAGTATTGAAACACACTTACATGGGAGGAGAACAGTCCTCCGGATGAGGAACTTTAAAACACTATTGCCAAATGCACACACTAACTCAAGATTTGCCTTCAAATGTTGTGTGAATGTGAAGGCAAATGTATATGACTGTAATGTATTGTAATACAGTGAGTCCTGCTGAATCTGCAGATATATATATATATATAGCTGAGTTGTGACTTTGGTCTTTTGCGTTGGCCTCGCTGACTGCACACAAACCTTCAGCATGCAACGCAACATGTCCTAATTCAGGAAAAGAAGTGCTTTGTTTTAATGAATCAGTGGAACCGATTGGCTAATCAGTCTGAACTGAACACAGGAGTCATGAATCACTTCCTCACTGAATCATCTCACGTGACTCACATGAACTATTACAGTGTTGTGGGAACTTTATATGAATACAGTGTGTTGATCATGAGAGTAAAGAGCTCTAAGTGTTCATGACACATGCTGTTTGAGACCGGTTTGTTGATAATGAGTGTTTGGGAAGTTTTTAAACTACAAAAAAGGGTAAAATACATTAGAGAGAAGTTATATCCAAGAAATATTAATTCAGTATCAAATAAATATTGTTCAGTCACTCTTTGAACTGAACCATCGCTCTACTGTACTTCAGCAAGCAGGAAATATGATTTATTATTTCACACATTCCATGTTTTGTCTTTTAATGTTTTTTATTTTTTATTTGAATAATCAAAAATTAAAGTTGGAATCATACACACTTAACTGAATAATTTATTAACTTTTTAATAATAATAGTTCAATTTTCAGAAACTGCGTTGTCCAGTTGAATTTTTCTGGATTCTGTGTTTCATGATTTAATACAGATTTATTATCAAAAACAATAGCAATCAAATTAATACATAAACATTAACAGTTAAATTTAGTCTTTTAAAATGTAATCAAATTGGCTTCCAGACCAACATTGATTGAGTATTTTTAGCAACTCCTTGCTGATGCTGGGAAATGTAAGAGTGGTTAAATATTAAAGTCTGTGGTGAGGTGTAGGTGTGTGTGTAGGTGTAGGTGTGTGTAGGTGTGTGTGTAGGTGTGTGTAGGTGTGTGTGTAGAGTTTCCTCACCTGAGCTCACTTCCACACGGATGGATGGCCGATAGAGGAACGCGCTCCACTCCTTCAGTATCACACTTCTCTACATCAGTAGAACATCATGCATGTGTTGGACCGAGGAAACCTGTTTTCTCCGTAACAACAGTTAAAGTGTAACCAAAATTATATTTTTAGGCCGCTAAAAACTATGTATTTTTTCAAACTGTTTTATTTATTTATTTACCTTTTTTTTTTTCAAATTCTTATTTTTCCATTACATTTTTTCTGGATTTATTTTGATTTCATATTTTCTAGGTCTGCAACTAGCGATTATTTTGATAATCAATTAATCTGTCGATTATTCATTCGATTACTCTATTAGTCAGATGAAAAATCCAAAAGTATGTATTCATTAATTTTTGTAATAAAAAAAATATTTTTTAAGCAACAAATAAAGTTTAACCAGAATTATATTTTTAAATGTTTTTTTATTATTATATTAATAAAAATGTTTCTACATTTTGTTTTAATGATTAGATACAATTTTTGTATCCAAAAAAAGGCATTTCTAATTAAAATCATGGAATTTATCAACAATTTATTATTTTTATGGCCCTAAAATTATTGATAAATTTATAATTATTTATTTAAATAAATAAAAAAATATCAGTTTTTAATAATTTTTTCCCCAATTTGCGTTTTATTCTTCCCAAATTCTGTTTTAATGGCTTAATTAAATAATCAACTGAACCAAAATTTAAACAGTTTCATAATTTATTGTATTTGTACCACAATAGTGTTTTATTTTGTCATGAATCCTGTTGTGTGATGGATGTGATTCTCATAGACAGGGGTAGTTGAGTGTGACTCTGGATGTGTGTGTGACTCTGGATGTGACTTTTGATGTGTGTGTGTTCGTGCGTGTCAGACGTGTGTTTCTCAGCACTTCCAGCTAAAGCTCCATTCAGAGGCGGCGGAGAGATGTCTGTGGGAACGCTGCTGTAAATGTCACACTCAAACACACTCTTTCTCCAGGGCTGCTTAATGGCTCTGATACACTCTACATATGTCAGATGTAATTAGAGGAACCTGAAAACTGAACACGTGTCTTCACAAGTTCGTTCCCTGTTTCCTGGAAATGTTGAATGGCACTAATGTTCGCCCGTTGTCTGAGTCTTCAATGAGACGGTTAGTCATGTGTGTGTAGATCACTGTGGTGTGTGTGTGTGTGTGTGTGTGTGTGTGTGTGTGAAGATCACTGTCTGTACATCGCGTTCTCTCTATTAATGCTCATATATTGGGTCTCGTCTGAAGGTTTATGCAACACACGGTGATCAAGAGATGGCTGTCACTGACTAATCATATGAAATTGCGTTTGTTTTCTATTCTTTTTGTAATTATGATTTTTAATATTTTGCATTGACTGAATCCACATTTGTCTATGTTAAACCATTATTAGTGTATCCCATATCATGCAGGATTTCTGCTGCATTCTACTATTACAGAGACCCATGGAGACTTGAGTCACACTTTTAAAGTCTGAAATGCATTGCATTTGATACAAACATCAAGTGAAGTGGCATCTGCGCTCACATGATGCTGGAGAGTTTTTCTGATGAAGTCTTTACATCATTTTAATCTCTGAAGAGCAGTTTAAATGACTTCCACAGCAGTTCTACCAGAAAGACTCAGGAGATAAATTGAGAGGCTGTATACATTTATTGACAGCTCAGCAAGCATAAACTTCTGGCGTAGGCCCCGTCCTTAGCGAGCAAAGCTAGGTTAGCCGAATCTGCATGTCCCACCTGAGATGAAGGCTGGGGCGCAGCCGACCCTCTGGAGGTAAGGAAGGGAGACCATCTTGGTGGTGGTTGGGGAGGATGGAGGTGAATGGCAGCGTCAGCATCTGCGGACTCAGACAAGTGTAAGTACCAATCTTTTATACTGTGGCTGTTAACACCTGATTGGATAGGGATGAAGTAATACATGACGCGCTGATTGAGTCTTCCTGACAGAACTTAAGCTAAAGCTTCCATTTCCGTGTGTGTGTGTTTAAATGAGTCCTCCACAGCAGGTCAGTGTGTGTGTGTGTGTGTGTGTGTTTAAATGAGTCCTCCACAGCAGGTCAGTGTGTGTGTGTGTGTGTGTGTGTGTGTGTGTGTTTAAATGAGTCCTCCACAGCAGGTCAGTGTGTGTGTGTGTGTGTGTGTGTGTGTGTGTTTAAATGAGTCCTCCACAGCAGGTCAGTGTGTGTGTGTGTGTGTGTGTGTGTTTAAATGAGTCCTCCACAGCAGGTCAGTGTGTGTGTGTGTGAGTGTGAGAGTCGTCTTGATTCAGCTCAGCAATGCATAGTTTGTGAGGCACTCTTTTTTGTAAAACTGATTAATAGTATTATACCATAAAAAAGTGTAAAGATTGAAATGTACAAATGTACAGGTAAGATAATTGCATTTTTTTTATGTCTAAATAGGACTTCCACCTCCCCTCTAAAATGAAAAACCCCTTTCATAGGAGTCATCTACACAATCTCATCGTAGTTCATAATTATTTCACATTTAGCTGAATTAGTGTCTAATTCGTTTGATCCGTATAGGGAATTCCCTCCATTTTCAGAACCTAGTTTCAGGCCCTGGTGTGTGTGTGTGTGTGTGTTTTCGGTCAGCTGTTAATCCAGATGGAGAGGGTGAGATCTCAGAGAAACACAGTCAGTCGAGTCTGTTTGAGGCTCTTAGTCAGACGCCACCTTAAATCTTCTAGATTCAGTCAGATTTACTATAGAGAGTATGCATTGACGTCACTTTCCCGCAGGAACACACTCCCTCAGCCGGCCTGAGTGGCAGAAGAGCTGCGGAGGGACTGGATTTAATAGAGGAAACTGAGAAAACGCCAGTAAAACAAACGATCATAAGTTCAAACTAAAGGTTGGAATCGATATAGTGTTCCTTGCATCTCACCACAGATCCAGTGATCATGGATACTGACATGCAGCAGGAATCGTGTTTCCTGACATTTATATGAGCCTGATTTCAACACCGGGGACAAACATAGAGCAAATTTGCCTGTGAACGCTTTATATAAACACAATATAGGTCTAAATCCATGTGATCACTTATATCAATGTTATATATATCATCATATCGTCCAGCCATAAAACTTGTGTAGTTTTCTATCAGTGTTTACTTAAAAACATCCAATTATGCAGAATATACGATGGCAAATATTTAATTGATGAGTTTTCAATATATAACAATACAATATATAGGGTATAATTTTTCCCCTTAAGTCCAGTTGTTTCTGTGAATCGCAGCGATCCATTCGCTTCTCTGTTCTGTAGCTTTCGGCAGTCTGTAAAAATATTCCTCAGATTTCTTGTCAAATCTAGTTGTTCAGTCGATCTCAAAGCTTGTTTTTGGCGACATTCACGCTGAAAACAAATGCTGCCACTAGGGATGTTAATAATTAATCGACGATCGATTACTTGTCGATAATACATTTAATCGATAAAACGTATCGATCGTCGATTAGCAGGTTCGTGCGCGTGCGTGCTGATCAACCGCGAAACATGTAAAGCGAGCGCGCCGGAGGTATGGGACCATTTCACACCTTCATAACTATAAGTTTGCATGTGCATTAGCAGCCTTTTGTTTTGTGAAAATGTAAGTTGTAATATTGTTTATTTTGTGTAGGCCTATCTATATCTGATTTATCTCATATAGGATGCATTTGGTTAAGAATTAATGCTGTAGTAAAGCGTGCTGTGATCATCTTCAGCTTGCACAGCTCAAACGGAAATTCACGATTAATAATGACTATGCTTGAGTTTGTCATATTACATAACATTATTTGGGTTTAGTGGCCGTGTTTCATCGCTTTGCTCCAGGAAGAGTGCCTCAACATGAGTTATTCTGAATGGCATGTAACTAGTTCAAGTTCACTCTCAGTGTTTCCGCCGCTCAGTGTTTCCGCCGCTCAGTGTTTCTTCCCCTCTGTGTTTCTGCCCCTCAGTGTTCTGCCGCTCAGTGTTTCTGCCCCACAGTGTTCTGCCGCTCAGTGTTCTGCCGCTCAGTGTTTCTGCCGCTCAGTGTTTCTGCCGCTCAGTGTTTCTGCCCCTCAGTGTTCTGCCGCTCAGTGTTTCTGCCCCTCAGTGTTCTGCCGCTCAGTGTTTCTGCCGCTCAGTGTTTCTGCCGCTCAGTGTTTCTGCCCCTCAGTGTTCTGCCGCTCAGTGTTCTGCCGCTCAGTGTTTCTGCCGCTCAGTGTTCTGCCGCTCAGTGTTCTGCCGCTCAGTGTTTCTGCCGCTCAGTGTTCTGCCGCTCAGTGTTTCTGCCCCTCAGTGTTTCTGCCGCTCAGTGTTTCTGCCCCTCAGTGTTTCTGCCTCTCAGTGTTCTGCCGCTCAGTGTTCTGCCGCTCAGTGTTCTGCCGCTCAGTGTTCTGCCGCTCAGTGTTTCTGCCGCTCAGTGTTTCTGCCCCTCAGTGTTTCTGCCGCTCAGTGTTTCTGCCCCTCAGTGTTTCTGCCGCTCAGTGTTTCTGCCTCTCAGTGTTTCTGCCGCTCAGTGTTTCTGCCCCTCAGTGTTTCTGCCGCTCAGTGTTTCTGCCCCTCAGTGTTTCTGCCGCTCAGTGTTTCTGCCTCTCAGTGTTCTGCCGCTCAGTGTTTCTGCCGCTCAGTGTTCTGCCGCTCAGTGTTCTGCCGCTCAGTGTTTCTGCCGCTCAGTGTTTCTGCCCCTCAGTGTTCTGCCGCTCAGTGTTTCTGCCCCTCAGTGTTTCTGCCGCTCAGTGTTTCTGCCCCTCAGTGTTTCTGCCCCTCAGTGTTCT
Source organism: Tiaroga cobitis (assembly GCA_030578255.1). Taxonomy (NCBI): domain Eukaryota; kingdom Metazoa; phylum Chordata; class Actinopteri; order Cypriniformes; family Leuciscidae; genus Tiaroga; species Tiaroga cobitis. Next base: position 530,402 of record CM060601.1, read on the forward strand.
GCCGCTCAGTGTTTCTGCCCCTCAGTGTTCTGCCGCTCAGTGTTCTGCCGCTCAGTGTTTCTGCCGCTCAGTGTTTCTGCCCCTCAGTGTTCTGCCGCTCAGTGTTCCTCCCCCTCTGTGTTTCTGCCCCTCAGTGTTTCTGCTCCACTGTGTTTCTGCCCCTCAGTGTTCTGCCGCTCAGTGTTTCTGCCGCTCAGTGTTCCTCCCCCTCTGTGTTTCTGCCCCTCAGTGTTTCTGCTCCACTGTGTTTCTGCCCCTCAGTGTTCTGCCCCTCAGTGTTCTGCCGCTCAGTGTTCCTCCCCCTCTGTGTTTCTGCCCCTCAGTGTTCTGCCGCTCAGTGTTCCTCCCCCTCTGTGTTTCTGCCCCTCAGTGTTCTGCCGCTCAGTGTTCCTCCCCCTCTGTGTTTCTGCCCCTCAGTGTTTCTGCTCCACTGTGTTTCTGCCCCTCAGTGTTCTGCCCCTCAGTGTTCTGCCGCTCAGTGTTTCTGCCGCTCAGTGTTCCTCCCCCTCTGTGTTTCTGCCCCTCAGTGTTTCTGCTCCACTGTGTTTCTGCCTCTCAGTGTTTCTGCCGCTCAGTGTTCTGCCTCTCAGTGTTTCTGCCGCTCAGTGTTTCCGCCGCTCAGTGTTTCTTCCCCTCTGTGTTTCTGCCCCTCAGTGTTCTGCCGCTCAGTGTTTCTGCCCCTCAGTGTTCTGCCGCTCAGTGTTCTGCCGCTCAGTGTTTCTGCCGCTCAGTGTTTCTGCCCCTCAGTGTTCTGCCCCTCAGTGTTCTGCCGCTCAGTGTTCCTCCCCCTCTGTGTTTCTGCCCCTCAGTGTTCTGCCGCTCAGTGTTCCTCCCCCTCTGTGTTTCTGCCCCTCAGTGTTCTGCCGCTCAGTGTTCCTCCCCCTCTGTGTTTTTGCCCCTCAGTGTTTCTGCTCCACTGTGTTTCTGCCCCTCAGTGTTCTGCCCCTCAGTGTTCTGCCGCTCAGTGTTTCTGCCGCTCAGTGTTCCTCCCCCTCTGTGTTTCTGCCCCTCAGTGTTTCTGCTCCACTGTGTTTCTGCCTCTCAGTGTTTCTGCAGCTCAGTGTTCTGCCTCTCAGTGTTTCTGCCGCTCAGTGTTTCCGCCGCTCAGTGTTTCTTCCCCTCTGTGTTTCTGCCCCTCAGTGTTTTGCCGCTCAGTGTTTCTGCCCCTCAGTGTTCTGCCGCTCAATGTTCTGCCGCTCAGTGTTTCTGCCGCTCAGTGTTTCTGCCCCTCAGTGTTCTGCCGCTCAGTGTTTCTGCCCCTCAGTGTTCTGCCGCTCAGTGTTTCTGCCCCTCAGTGTTCTGCCGCTCAGTGTTCCTCCCCCTCTGTGTTTCTGCCCCTCAGTGTTTCTGCTCCACTGTGTTTCTGCCCCTCAGTGTTCTGCCGCTCAGTGTTCTGCCGCTCAGTGTTCTGCCGCTCAGTGTTCTGCCGCTCAGTGTTCTGCCGCTCAGTGTTCTGCCGCTCAGTGTTTCTGCCGCTCAGTGTTTCTGCCCCTCAGTGTTCTGCCGCTCAGTGTTTCTGCCGCTCAGTGTTTCTGCCGCTCAGTGTTTCTGCCCCTCAGTGTTCTGCCGCTCAGTGTTTCTGCCCCTCAGTGTTCTGCCGCTCAGTGTTTCTGCCGCTCAGTGTTTCTGCCCCTCAGTGTTCTGCCGCTCAGTGTTTCTGCCGCTCAGTGTTTCTGCCCCTCAGTGTTCTGCCGCTCAGTGTTTCTGCCGCTCAGTGTTTCTGCCGCTCAGTGTTTCTGCCCCTCAGTGTTCTGCCGCTCAGTGTTCTGCCGCTCAGTGTTTCTGCCGCTCAGTGTTCTGCCGCTCAGTGTTCTGCCGCTCAGTGTTTCTGCCGCTCAGTGTTCTGCCGCTCAGTGTTTCTGCCCCTCAGTGTTTCTGCCGCTCAGTGTTTCTGCCCCTCAGTGTTTCTGCCTCTCAGTGTTCTGCCGCTCAGTGTTCTGCCGCTCAGTGTTCTGCCGCTCAGTGTTCTGCCGCTCAGTGTTTCTGCCGCTCAGTGTTTCTGCCCCTCAGTGTTTCTGCCGCTCAGTGTTTCTGCCCCTCAGTGTTTCTGCCGCTCAGTGTTTCTGCCTCTCAGTGTTTCTGCCGCTCAGTGTTTCTGCCCCTCAGTGTTTCTGCCGCTCAGTGTTTCTGCCCCTCAGTGTTTCTGCCGCTCAGTGTTTCTGCCTCTCAGTGTTCTGCCGCTCAGTGTTTCTGCCGCTCAGTGTTCTGCCGCTCAGTGTTCTGCCGCTCAGTGTTTCTGCCGCTCAGTGTTTCTGCCCCTCAGTGTTCTGCCGCTCAGTGTTTCTGCCCCTCAGTGTTTCTGCCGCTCAGTGTTTCTGCCCCTCAGTGTTTCTGCCCCTCAGTGTTCTGCCGCTCAGTGTTTCTGCCCCTCAGTGTTCTGCCGCTCAGTGTTCTGCCGCTCAGTGTTTCTGCCGCTCAGTGTTTCTGCCCCTCAGTGTTCTGCCGCTCAGTGTTCCTCCCCCTCTGTGTTTCTGCCCCTCAGTGTTTCTGCTCCACTGTGTTTCTGCCCCTCAGTGTTCTGCCGCTCAGTGTTTCTGCCGCTCAGTGTTCCTCCCCCTCTGTGTTTCTGCCCCTCAGTGTTTCTGCTCCACTGTGTTTCTGCCCCTCAGTGTTCTGCCCCTCAGTGTTCTGCCGCTCAGTGTTCCTCCCCCTCTGTGTTTCTGCCCCTCAGTGTTCTGCCGCTCAGTGTTCCTCCCCCTCTGTGTTTCTGCCCCTCAGTGTTCTGCCGCTCAGTGTTCCTCCCCCTCTGTGTTTCTGCCCCTCAGTGTTTCTGCTCCACTGTGTTTCTGCCCCTCAGTGTTCTGCCCCTCAGTGTTCTGCCGCTCAGTGTTTCTGCCGCTCAGTGTTCCTCCCCCTCTGTGTTTCTGCCCCTCAGTGTTTCTGCTCCACTGTGTTTCTGCCTCTCAGTGTTTCTGCCGCTCAGTGTTCTGCCTCTCAGTGTTTCTGCCGCTCAGTGTTTCCGCCGCTCAGTGTTTCTTCCCCTCTGTGTTTCTGCCCCTCAGTGTTCTGCCGCTCAGTGTTTCTGCCCCTCAGTGTTCTGCCGCTCAGTGTTCTGCCGCTCAGTGTTTCTGCCGCTCAGTGTTTCTGCCCCTCAGTGTTCTGCCCCTCAGTGTTCTGCCGCTCAGTGTTCCTCCCCCTCTGTGTTTCTGCCCCTCAGTGTTCTGCCGCTCAGTGTTCCTCCCCCTCTGTGTTTCTGCCCCTCAGTGTTCTGCCGCTCAGTGTTCCTCCCCCTCTGTGTTTTTGCCCCTCAGTGTTTCTGCTCCACTGTGTTTCTGCCCCTCAGTGTTCTGCCCCTCAGTGTTCTGCCGCTCAGTGTTTCTGCCGCTCAGTGTTCCTCCCCCTCTGTGTTTCTGCCCCTCAGTGTTTCTGCTCCACTGTGTTTCTGCCTCTCAGTGTTTCTGCAGCTCAGTGTTCTGCCTCTCAGTGTTTCTGCCGCTCAGTGTTTCCGCCGCTCAGTGTTTCTTCCCCTCTGTGTTTCTGCCCCTCAGTGTTTTGCCGCTCAGTGTTTCTGCCCCTCAGTGTTCTGCCGCTCAATGTTCTGCCGCTCAGTGTTTCTGCCGCTCAGTGTTTCTGCCCCTCAGTGTTCTGCCGCTCAGTGTTTCTGCCCCTCAGTGTTCTGCCGCTCAGTGTTTCTGCCCCTCAGTGTTCTGCCGCTCAGTGTTCCTCCCCCTCTGTGTTTCTGCCCCTCAGTGTTTCTGCTCCACTGTGTTTCTGCCCCTCAGTGTTCTGCCGCTCAGTGTTCTGCCGCTCAGTGTTCTGCCGCTCAGTGTTCTGCCGCTCAGTGTTCTGCCGCTCAGTGTTCTGCCGCTCAGTGTTTCTGCCGCTCAGTGTTTCTGCCCCTCAGTGTTCTGCCGCTCAGTGTTTCTGCCGCTCAGTGTTTCTGCCGCTCAGTGTTTCTGCCCCTCAGTGTTCTGCCGCTCAGTGTTTCTGCCCCTCAGTGTTCTGCCGCTCAGTGTTTCTGCCGCTCAGTGTTTCTGCCCCTCAGTGTTCTGCCGCTCAGTGTTTCTGCCGCTCAGTGTTTCTGCCCCTCAGTGTTCTGCCTCTCAGTGTTTCTGCCGCTCAGTGTTTCTGCCGCTCAGTGTTTCTGCCCCTCAGTGTTCTGCCGCTCAGTGTTTCTGCCCCTCAGTGTTCTGCCGCTCAGTGTTCCTCCCCCTCTGTGTTTCTGCCCCTCAGTGTTTCTGCTCCACTGTGTTTCTGCCCCTCAGTGTTCTGCGGCTCAGTGTTTCTGCCGCTCAGTGTTCCTGCTCCACTGTGTTTCTGCCGCTCAGTGTTTCTGCATCTCAGTGTTTCTGCCTCTCAGTGTTTCTGCCCCTCAGTGTTCTGCCGCTCAGTGTTCTGCCGCTCAGTGTTTCTGCCTCTCAGTGTTCTGCCGCTCAGTGTTTCTGCCGCTCAGTGTTCTGCCGCTCAGTGTTTCTGCCTCTCAGTGTTTCTGCCTCTCAGTGTTCTGCCGCTCAGTGTTTCTGCCTCTCAGTGTTTCTGCCTCTCATTGTTCTGCCGCTCAGTGTTTCTGCCCCTCAGTGTTCTGCCGCTCAGTGTTCCTCCCCCTCTGTGTTTCTGCCCCTCAGTGTTTCTGCTCCACTGTGTTTCTGCCCCTCAGTGTTCTGCTGCTCAGTGTTTCTGCCGCTCAGTGTTCCTCCCCCTCTGTGTTTCTGCCCCTCAGTGTTCTGCCGCTCAGTGTTTCTGCCGCTGAGTGTTCCTGCTCCACTGTGTTTCTGCCGCTCAGTGTTTCTGCCGCTCAGTGTTCTGCCGCTCAGTGTTTCTGCCTCTCAGTGTTTCTGCCGCTCAGTGTTTCTGCCTCTCAGTGTTTCTGCCTCTCAGTGTTCTGCCGCTCAGTGTTTCTGCCCCTCAGTGTTCTGCCGCTCAGTGTTCCTCCCCCTCTGTGTTTCTGCCCCTCAGTGTTTCTGCTCCACTGTGTTTCTGCCCCTCAGTGTTCTGCCGCTCAGTGTTTCTGCCGCTCAGTGTTCCTCCCCCTCTGTGTTTCTGCCCCTCAGTGTTCTGCCGCTCAGTGTTTCTGCCGCTCAGTGTTCCTGCCCCTCTGTGTTTCTGCCGCTCAGTGTTTCTGCCGCTCAGTGTTTCTGCCGCTCTGTGTTTCTGCCGCTCAGTGTTTCTGCCTCTCAGTGTTTCTGCCACTCAGTGTTCTGCCGCTCAGTGTTTCTGCCGCTCAGTGTTTCTGCCGCTCAGTGTTTCTGCCGCTCAGTGTTTCTGTCTCTCAGTGTTTCTGCCGCTCAGTGTTTCTGTCTCTCAGTGTTTCTGCCACTCAGTGTTTCTGCCGCTCAGTGTTTCTGCCTCTCAGTGTTTCTGCCACTCAGTGTTTCTGCCCCTCTGTGTTTCTGCCGCTCAGTGTTTCTGCCTCTCAGTGTTTCTGCCACTCAGTGTTCTGCCGCTCAGTGTTTCTGCCCCTCTGTGTTTCTGCCGCTCTGTGTTTCTGCCGCTCTGTGTTTCTGCCGCTCAGTGTTTCTGCCGCTCAGTGTTTCTGCCCCTCTGTGTTTCTGCCCCTCTGTGTTTCTGCCCCTCTGTGTTTCTGCCCCTCTGTGTTTCCGCCCCTCTGTGTTTCTGCCGCTCTGTGTTTCTGCCTCTCAGTGTTTCTGCCTCTCAGTGTTTCTGCCACTCAGTGTTCTGCCGCTCAGTGTTTCTGCCGCTCAGTGTTTCTCCCGCTCAGTGTTTCTGCCGCTCTGTGTTTCTGCCGCTCTGTGTTTCTGCCTCTCTGTGTTTCTGCATCTCAATGTTTCTGCCTCTCAGTGTTTCTGCCGCTCAGTGTTTCTGCTTCTCAGTGTCTCTGCCTCTCAGTGTTTCTGCCGCTCAGTGTTTCTGCCTCTCAGTGTTTCTGCCGCTCAGTGTTTCTGCCCCTCTGTGTTTCTGCCGCTCAGTGTTTCTGCCTCTCAGTGTTTCTGCCACTCAGTGTTCTGCCGCTCAGTGTTTCTGCCCCTCTGTGTTTCTTTCTCTCAGTGTTTCTTTCTCTCAGTGTTTCTGCCTTTCAGTGTTTCTGCCGCTCAGTGTTTCTGCCGTTCAGTGTTTCCGTCCCTCAGTGTTTCTGCCGCTCAGTGTTTCTGCCTCTCAGTGTTTCTGCCCCTCTGTGTTTCTTTCTCTCAGTGTTTCTTTCTCTCAGTGTTTCTGCCTCTCAGTGTTTCTGCCGTTCAGTGTTTCCGTCCCTCAGTGTTTCTGCCACTCAGTGTTTCTGCCGCTCAGTGTTTCTGCCCCTCTGTGTTTCTGCCGCTCTGTGTTTCTGCCTCTCAGTGTTTCTGCCGCTCAGTGTTTCTGCCACTCAGTGTTTCTGCCTCTCAGTGTTTCTGCCGCTCAGTGTTTCTGCCTCTCAGTGTTTCTGCCTCTCAGTGTTTCTGCCTCTCAGTGTTTCTGCCTCTCAGTGTTTCTGCCTCTCAGTGTTTCTGCCGCTCAGTGTTTCTGCCTCTCAGTGTTTCTGCCTCTCAGTGTTTCTGCCTCTCAGTGTTTCTGCCTCTCAGTGTTTCTGCCTCTCAGTGTTTCTGCCGCTCAGTGTTTCTGCCTCTCAGTGTTTCTGCCTCTCAGTGTTTCTGCCCCTCTGTGTTTCTGCCGCTCAGTGTTTCTGCCTCTCAGTGTTTCTGCCTCTCAGTGTTTCTGCCTCTCACTGTTTCTGCCACTCAGTGTTTCTGCCTCTCAGTGTTTCTGCCTCTCAGTGTTTCTGCCTCTCAGTGTTTCTGCCTCTCAGTGTTTCTGCCTCTCAGTTTTTCTGCCTCTCAGTGTTTCTGCCTCTCAGTGTTTCTGCCTCTCAGTGTTTCTGCCGCTCAGTGTTTCTGCCTCTCAGTGTTTCTGCCTCTCAGTGTTTCTGCCTCTCAGTGTTTCTGCCTCTCTGTGTTTCTGCCTCTCAGTGTTTCTGCCTCTCTGTGTTTCTGCCGCTCAGTGTTTCTGCCTCTCACTGTTTCTGCCTCTCAGTGTTTCTGCCTCTCAGTGTTTCTGCCTCTCAGTGTTTCTGCCTCTCACTGTTTCTGCCACTCAGTGTTTCTGCCTCTCAGTGTTTCTGCCTCTCACTGTTTCTGCCTCTCAGTGTTTCTGCCTCTCAGTGTTTCTGCCTCTCAGTGTTTCTGCCGCTCAGTGTTTCTGCCTCTCAGTGTTTCTGCCTCTCAGTGTTTCTGCCTCTCACTGTTTCTGCCGCTCAGTGTTTCTGCCGCTCAGTGTTTCTGCCTCTCAGTGTTTCTGCCTCTCTGTGTTTCTGCCTCTCAGTGTTTCTGCCACTCAGTGTTTCTGCCGCTCAATGTTTTTTTTTCAAACTAGTATTATTTGAACTGTAAAGTTGTTTAAATCATATTTTTTACAGTAATTTCACAGTTTACGAGGTTATTATAGACATATAAGGTTGTATTAGGTTATATAAGGTTGTATTTCCTAAACATGTATTTCTATTCTAATCTCAGAATTTTCTGAAACTATTTAAACGGCTGATTCCAATAAATGTTTCAGAAGACAAAGTAGATGCGGAAGTACCATTGTTTATTGAATGGTTATAATAAATCATTGTACATCATGATGATAAATGAAGAAACTCTCGGAGGGAAGGAATCTTCAGACATTTTTCCTTTATGAATTCATAAAGTTCTAACTTGCCCAAATATCCTCATTAATGAGCAGAAAGTCTTTGAAAATCAGAGCATTTGTCAGTTTGAAAACATTAAAGACAGCCGTTTTCCTTTAGTACTCAAGCACAGATTAATCTCATCACACTAAGATCAGAGGACCTGCAGGTCTTCATCAGGGCCATACTGAAGACACGTGACGCTGTACGTTACCGTGCAAATAATGCTCTGCACACCCTGATTGTGAAGGTTTATTGATTTTAATAAAGATGACACGAAATATACATACATGCCATGGATTGGCGTGTAATTGTGTGTGTGTGTGTGTGTGTGTGTGCCTCTTGATGAATAACTCTATGGAGGAAGCAGCTCTTGATGGGTCCGTCAGACCAGAGTTTCACTGAGGCCTCAGGAAATTTTCCACTGTTGGTTTTTCCAGTCCAGGTGATTCATGGTGAGGGTGTTAAAGTGTGTGTGTGTGTGTGTGTGTGTGTGTTTGAGCAGCTGTTTTACTGCTGAGCTGTGAATAAGTCCACCTCTCAACAAGAGTTAATCCTGCTCTTTGGAAGCCTGTTTGCTCAGCATAAGCTCTCTCAGCTTTCATGTTTTTGTGTTTGTTTCGTCGGCTCTTCCTTAACATTCAGCTGCGGTTCCACCGAGATTTGCCTCTCAGCTCAGGCCTTTACTCAACTAGATATCATGTATCATGTAATTGTTTGCAATATGTTTGTTTTGTACAATTGATGATACAATAATTCTTTAAAAATGATCTCATGTATTTATGTGCATTCTGTAATCAGGTGTTTTTGTACGTATAAAGTAGCACCTACAGTGCGTCCGGAGAGTATTCACAGCGCTTCACTTTTTCCACATTTTATTTTGCTACAGCCTTATTCCAACATGGATTCAATTTATTATTTTCCTCAAAATTCTACAAACAATACCCCATAATGACAACGTGAAAGAAGTTTGTTTGAAATCTTTGCAAATTTATTAAAAAATGAAAAAATCACATATACATAAGTATTCACAGCCTTTGCCATGACACTCAAACTTGAGCTCAGGTGCATCCAGTTTCCACTGATCATCCATGAGATGTTTCTACGACTGAATTGGAGTCCACATGTGGTAAATTTAGTTGATTTGAATTGGAGGGAAGGTCCCGCAGTTAACAGTGCATGTCAGAGCATAAACCAAGCCATGAAGTCCAAGGCATTGTCTGAGGACCCCCGAGACTGGATTGTGTCGAGGAACAGATCTGGGGAAGGGTGCAGAAACGGTTCTGCAGCATTGAAGGTCCCCATGAGCACAGTGGCCTCCATCATCCGTAACCGGAAGAAGTGTGGAACCACCAGGACTCTTCCTAGAGCTGAGCGATCGGGGGAGAAGGGCCTCAGTCAGGCAGGAGACCCAGAACCCGATGGCCAGTCTGGCAGAGCTCTCTCTGTGGAGAGAGGAGAACCTTCCGGAAGAACAACCATCTCTCCTAGACTCGTCAGGATGGAGGGAAAGATGAATGTACAGAGACACAAAACCTGCTCCAGAGCTCTGGACCTCAGACTGGGGCGACGGTTCATCTTCCAACAGGACAACGACCCTCAGCACACAGCCGAGATAACACAGGAGTGTCCCCAGGACAGCTCTGTGAATGTCCTTGAGTGGCCCACCAGAGCCCAGACTCGAGCCCGATTGAGCATCTCTGGAGAGATCTGAACATGGCTGTGCACTGACGCTCCCCATCCAACCTGATGGAGCTTGAGAGGTTCTGCAAACAAGAATAGGAGAAACTGCCCAAACATAGGTGTGCTGAGCTTGCAGCATCACACTCAGAGACCTGAGGCTGTACTTGGTGCCGAAGGTGCTTCAACAAAAGCATTGAGCAAAGGCTGTGAATACTTCTGTACCTGTGATTCTTTTCGTTTTTTATTTTTAATAAATTTGCAAAGATTTCAAACAAACTTCTTTCACGCTGTCATTATGGGGTACTGTTTGTAGAATTTTGAGGAAAATAATTAATTTGATCCATTTCGGAATAAGGCTGTAACAAAATGTAGAAAAGTGAAGCGCTGTGAATACTCTGCGGACGAACTGTAACTGCATGAGCGGTCAAGGACAGGAGGGCAGAACTGAGATCTGACACGCCATCTAAACAATGAGACACTTATGGTGAAAGACACTGAAAATACATTGAGAATCAATCAACGCAACAATAGAAATGTAGGTAACACTTTACAATCAGGTCTCATTCGTTAGCAGTTAATGCACAAACGGACAATGAGCAATATAATTTTTACAGCATTTATTAATCTTTGTTAATGTTAGTCAGTACAAATAGATTTGTTCAGTGTTTGTTTATGTTATTCCACTGTGGATTAAATAATATTAACATAAAACTTTTGATTTGAAAACTGTATTATTAAATGTTTAAATTAGCAGAACTAAATGAAAGCTTATTGTAAAGCGATAAGAGAACGTGTGTAACTCATAAAATGATGTTCAGATTTATAAAATCTGTTTGTTTTATCTTTTGCCTCTTGTACGGTTGCATAATCAGCATTCATGTAACTAATTCATTTGAAATTTTCATGGAAATCATTTGAAAGTGGTACATTCTCACCATACGCTATTATGAATGACCTGGTTTTGTCACACTGATGAATAATGGACATGTAATTGATTTATAAGAACAGAAAGCATCTAAAGAGTGTGTGTTTCAGGTGCTATGCTGCCTGACCAGACGTTTCCCATTGTTCCTTGAGGATCGAGTGTTTGAGCAGTTCAGCCGGATTAAATTTAGCCTTCAGTGCCGGAGCAGCCGAACACGGTTTATATAAGGCTAAACTTCTCTGAGAGTAAATATTTGACCTGGCACTGCAGAAATATCCTCGTGTCACACCATCAGTGGAGAACCAGGAAAAATCCCAGCTGAAGTTATTCAGTGGTAACGGATGACTAACGCACCTTTTTCCGTTCCACGTCAACGAATCAAGGAGAAGATTGAGAGGATCCCACGCTTGCCATTGTCATGAATATCCCTGAGGATCTGAGGTCTGAGTCAGCAGAGACGGGCTGGTGCTGATGGAAGAGTTCCCGCTTCTTAACGTCTGAGGGAATGTGACAGCTGTCAATCACACTGAGCCTCATATTTACACCCTTACGTCCGGCCATACTAGAGGACTCCTGAATAACGGACCACAGACCGATGACATGTTATTAACACAACATCACCACTTCTAAAACCTCGCTGATGTAAAAGGGTCTCTTCTGGAAAGTCAAGTCACCTTTATTTCTAGAGCTCTTTTTATAATACAGAGTGTTTCAAAGCAGCTTTACAGAGATAACAGGACAATAATGCAACAAAGTTTGTTTCCAGAAGAAAATAGCGTCACAGTCCAGCTTAAGTCAGTTCAGTGATGCTTCATTTCTGTTGTAAAAAAGTTATTAATTTAGTTCATATATATATATATAGCCGTTCTGGAGAAAACCACGACCAGCTCAGCTCAGTTATCATACAATACTGTCAATGCAGGAGATCAATAATATTGTTGAATATTAAATGTCCCAAAATAAGCAGCCAAAAGCCAGAGGCAAGAAACAAAACTCTATCAGTGACAGAATGGAGAAAAACAAACCTTGGGAGAAACCAGACTCAGTCGTAATAGAAACACACAAATCTTGTTCAGAACACTTGTTCTAAATATAAAAGAATAGCAGAATCCACACCACAACTATTACAATAACAACACAGAGTAACGATATCGTTGGAATCACATTCAGAATGTTTTTTTTCCAGCTGATTGATGATAAAAAACATTGACAGCCACTCTCACAAAATGCTGGATATTATGCGAATGTGAAAACCATTATATTCCCAAATGCATATTAAACTCACGTCGAGATGAAGTTCATGATGAAGTTCACTGTATTTATTCACTGTGAACTGAGACACTAACAGCGGATCATGAGCTGATCGCTTATATGAGAACAGTGCTTTGCTCTGGAACACTTATTTATTTATTCTACTTATTTAATTAACTCACAAACTTTTGCTATTTGATAAAGGCATTTCGTGATTTAGATTTTAGTTTGATTGACATGTTTGCCAAAGCAACGTCACTTTACACAACGTTAGAGACCTTTATGTTAATATGAGAAGTGTAAACATATTTTTGGTTCGTTATGAAACTGTGGCCGGCAGGACGAGTTATTTAAGTTTGTGGGATGTTAGTCTCTGTTTAGTGTGCTTGAGCGCAGTAATGGTGGCATCTGTGACTGCAGTAAGTGTACGGTGGTTTAGAGGACTAGTTTAGAGAAGGGAGGACTGTCGAGGGGAGGACTGTTTCAGTCAAGTCACCTTTATATAGCGCTTTTAACAATATAGATTGTTTCAAAGCAGCTTTACAGTGATAATAGGAAATTAAAGTACTGGCTTTACAGCAGCTCTAGAATGTTATCGTAAAGTTAGTTTTGATCATTAGATATTATCTTAGGGGCCGCTAACACGCTCTAACAGAACACCCGTAACGCGCTCCGCCGCTCACTCGCACAGCAACAGCGTCTGGAGCTCGAGAACGCAAACCTTGAAACGGGTTCCAAAGTGCAAGAGGTGAAAACTTTTGAAAAACGTGATCATCTCCACATAAGCTTCAAAAACGCGAACCTGTGAGAACACTGACTGCATGCACATGCGTATTACGTGTTTAGTCTATTGGGATGCATGTTTGAATATATATGTGCACAGGCGTGTGTCTTTCTTTCCAAATTGACCTCAACAAATTACTTGTCGAGCCTTAAAAATTCATAATACAGATTTTTTTTTACGCTTCCACGTATCCATGTCAATCAGAATTATTTTGACAACGATTATCTGTACAGAGATAAAGGGAAGGAGGCCTTCACAGGGAGGGACTAGTGACACTTCAGGACTGCGTTGTCGTCGCGTCCAGGCACAGGTCCTGCATCAGATCTGGAGTGTGTGTGTGTGTGTGTGTGTGTGTGTCCAGGCACAGGTCCTGCATCAGATCTGGAGTGTGTGTGTGTCCAGGCGCAGGTCCTGCATCAGATCTGGAGTGTGTGTGTGTGTGTGTGTGTCCAGGTGCAGGTCCTGCATCAGATCTGGAGTGTGTCTGTGTGTGTGTGTGTCCAGGCGCAGGTCCTGCATCAGATCTGGAGTGTGTGTGTGTGTGTGTGTGTGTGTGTCCAGGCGCAGGTCCTGCATCAGATCTGGAGTGTGTGTGTGTGTGTGTGTGTCCAGGTGCAGGTCCTGCATCAGATCTGGAGTGTGTCTGTGTGTGTGTGTCCAGGCGCAGGTCCTGCATCAGATCTGGAGTGTGTGTGTGTGTGTGTGTCCAGACGCAGGTCCTGCATCAGATCTGGAGTGTGTGTGTGTGTGTGTGTGTGTGTGTGTGTGTGTCCAGGCGCAGGTCCTGCATCAGATCTGGAGTGTGTCTGTGTGTGTGTGTGTCCAGGCGCAGGTCCTGCATCAGATCTGGAGTGTGTGTGTGTGTGTGTCCAGGCGCAGGTCCTGCATCAGATCTGGAGTGTGTGTGTGTGTGTGTGTCCAGGCGCAGGTCCTGCATCAGATCTGGAGTGTGTCTGTGTGTGTGTGTGTGTCCAGGCGCAGGTCCTGCATCAGATCTGGAGGTTGTGTGTGTGTGTGTCCAGGCGCAGGTCCTGCATCAGATCTGGAGTGTGTGTGTGTGTGTGTGTCCAGGCGCAGGTCCTGCATCAGATCTGGAGTGTGTGTGTGTGTGTGTGTGTCCAGGCGCAGGTCCTGCATCAGATCTGGAGTGTGTGTGTGTGTGTGTGTGTGTGTGTGTGTGTGTGTGTGTGTCCAGGCGCAGGTCCTGCATCAGATCTGGAGTGTGTGTGTGTGTGTCCAGGCGCAGGTCCTGCATCAGATCTGGAGTGTGTGTGTGTGTGTGTGTCCAGGCGCAGGTCCTGCATCAGATCTGGAGTGTGTGTGTGTGTGTGTGTGTGTGTCCAGGTGCAGGTCCTGCATCAGATCTGGAGTGTGTGTGTGTGTGTGTGTGTCCAGGCGCAGGTCCTGCATCAGATCTGGAGTGTGTGTGTGTGTCCAGGCGCAGGTCCTGCATCAGATCTGGAGTGTGTGTGTGTGTGTGTGTGTGTGTGTCCAGGCGCAGGTCCTGCATCAGATCTGGAGTGCGTGTGTGTGTGTCCAGGCGCAGGTCCTACATCAAATCTGGAGTGTGTGTGTGTCCAGGCGCAGGTCCTGCATCAGATCTGGAGTGTGTGTGTGTGTGTGTGTGTGTGTGTCCAGGCGCAGGTCCTGCATCAGATCTGGAGTGTGTGTGTGTGTGTGTCCAGGCGCAGGTCCTGCATCAGATCTGGAGTGTGTGTGTGTGTGTGTGTGTGTGTGTGTGTGTGTGTCCAGGCGCAGGTCCTGCACCAGATCTGGAGTGTGTGTGTGTGTGTGTCCAGGCGCAGGTCCTGCATCAGATCTGGAGTGTGTGTGTGTCCAGGCGCAGGTCCTGCATCAGATCTGGAGTGTGTGTGTGTGTGTCCAGGCGCAGGTCCTGCATCAGATCTGGAGTGTGTGTGTGTGTGTGTGTGTGTGTGTGTGTCCAGGCGCAGGTCCTGCATCAGATCTGGAGTGTGTGTGTGTGTGTCCAGGCGCAGGTCCTACATCAAATCTGGAGTGTGTGGTTTGTCCAGGCGCAGGTCCTGCATCAGATCTGGAGTGTGTGTGTGTGTGTGTGTGTGTGTTTCCAGGCGCAGGTCCTGCATCAGATCTGGAGTGTGTGTGTGTGTGTCCAGGCGCAGGTCCTGCATCAGATCTGGACTGTGTGTGTGTGTGTGTGTGTCCAGGCGCAGGTCCTGCATCAGATCTGGAGTGTGTGTGTGTGTGTGTGTGTCCAGGCACAGGTCCTGCATCAGATCTGGAGTGTTTGTATGTGTGTGTGTGTCCAGGCGCAGGTCCTGCATCAGATCTGGAGTGTGTGTGTGTGTGTGTGTGTGTGTGTGTGTGTGTGTGTGTTTCCAGGCGCAGGTCCTGCATCAGATTTGGAGTGTGTGTGTGTGTGTGTGTGTCCAGGCGCAGGTCCTGCATCAGATCTGGAGTGTGTGTGTGTGTGTGTGTGTGTGTGTGTGTGTTTCCAGGCGCAGGTCCTGCATCAGATCTGGAGTGTGTGTGTGTGTGTGTGTGTGTCCAGGCGCAGGTCCTGCATCAGATCTGGAGTGTGTGTGTGTGATTGTCCAGGCGCAGGTCCTGCATCAGATCTGGAGTGTGTGTGTGTGTGTCCAGGCGCAGGTCCTGCATCAGATCTGGAGTGTGTGTGTGTGTGTGTCCAGGCGCAGGTCCTACATCAAATCTGGAGTGTGTGTGTGTCCAGGCGCAGGTCCTGCATCAGATCTGGAGTGTGTGTGTGTGTGTGTTGTGTGTGTGTCCAGGCGCAGGTCCTGCATCAGATCTGGAGTGTGTGTGTCCAGGCGCAGGTCCTGCATCAGATCTGGAGTGTGTGTGTGTGTGTGTGTGTGTCCAGGCGCAGGTCCTGCATCAGATCTGGAGTGTGTGTGTGTGTGTCCAGGCGCAGGTCCTGCATCAGATCTGGAGTGTGTGTGTGTGTGTGTGTGTCCAGGCGCAGGTCCTGCATCAGATCTGGAGTGTGTGTGTGTGTGTGTGTGTCCAGGCGCAGGTTCTGCATCAGATCTGGAGTTTGTGTGTGTGTGTCCAGGCGCAGGTCCTACATCAAATCTGGAGTGTGTGGTTTGTCCAGGCGCAGGTCCTGCATCAGATCTGGAGTGTGTGTGTGTGTGTGTGTGTGTGTGTGTGTGTGTGTTTCCAGGCACAGGTCCTGCATCAGATCTGGAGTGTGTGTGTGTGTGTGTTCAGGCGCAGGTCCTGCATCAGATCTGGACTGTGTGTGTGTGTGTGTATGTCCAGGCGCAGGTCCTGCATCAGATCTGGAGTGTGTGTGTGTGTGTGTGTGTACAGGCACAGGTCCTGCATCAGATCTGGAGTGTTTGTATGTGTGTGTGTGTCCAGGCGCAGGTCCTGCATCAGATCTGGAGTGTGTGTGTGTGTGTGTGTGTTTCCAGGCGCAGGTCCTGCATCAGATCTGGAGTGTGTGTGTGTGTGTGTGTGTCCAGGCACAGGTCCTGCATCAGAGCTGGAGTGTGTGTGTGTGTGTGTGTGTGTGTGTGTGTGTTTCCCGGCGCAGGTCCTGCATCAGATCTGGAGTGTGTGTGTGTGTCCAGGCGCAGGTCCTGCATCAGATCTGGAGTGTGTTTGTGTGTCCAGGCGCAGGTCCTGCATCAGATCTGGAGTGTGTGTGTGTGTGTGTCCAGGCGCAGGTCCTGCATCAGATCTGGAGTGTGTGTGTGTGTGTGTGTGTGTGTGTCCAGGCACAGGTCCTGCATCAGATCTGGAGTGTGTGTGTGTGTGTGTCCAGGCGCAGGTCCTGCATCAGATCTGGAGTGTGTGTGTGTGTGTGTGTGTGTGTGTCCAGGCACAGGTCCTGCATCAGATCTGGAGTGTGTGTGTGTGTGTGTCCAGGCGCAGGTCCTGCATCAGATCTGGAGTGTGTGTGTGTGTGTGTGTGTGTGTGTGTGTGTGTGTGTGTCCAGGCGCAGGTCCTGCATCAGATCTGGAGTGTGTTTGTGTGTCCAGGCGCAGGTCCTGCATCAGATCTGGAGTGTGTGTGTGTGTGTGTCCAGGCGCAGGTCCTGCATCAGATCTGGAGTGTGTGTGTGTGTCCAGGCGCAGGTCCTGCATCAGATCTGGAGTGTGTTTGTGTGTCCAGGCGCAGGTCCTGCATCAGATCTGGAGTGTGTGTGTGTGTGTGTCCAGGCGCAGGTCCTGCATCAGATCTGGAGTGTGTGTGTGTGTGTGTGTGTGTGTGTCCAGGCGCAGGTCCTGCATCAGATCTGGAGTGTGTGTGTTTGTGTGTGTCCAGGCGCAGGTCCTGCATCAGATCTGGAGTGTGTGTGTTTGTGTGTGTCCAGGCGCAGGTCCTGCATCAGATCTGGAGTGTGTGTGTGTGTGTGTGTCCAGGCGCAGGTCCTACATCAGATCTGGAGTGTGTGTGTGTGCTTGGTGTTTGGTGCTAAATAGGAAAAGGATCTACCGCCTGCAGTCGATTTAGATATTCTAGGTATTATCAACTGGCCGGAATTTTGAGATCGCAATAGATGTGAAGGACTATAATGCGTTAAGAGCTCGCTCAAGTACTGGGGAGCTAAACCATTTAGTGCTTTGTAAGAAATCAGCAATATTTTAACATTTATACGGTTTAATAGGGAGCCAATGCAGTGTTGACAGAACCGGGCTAATATGGTCATATTTCCTGGTTCTGGTAAGAACTCAAACTGCGGCGTTTTGAACTAGCTGTAGTTTATTTATTAAGCGTGCAGGGCAACCACCCAGTAGAGCATTACAATAATCTAGCCTTGAGGTCATGAACGCATGAACTAACTGTTCCGCATTTCCCAATGAGAGCATATGGCGTAATTTAGATATATTTTTAAGATGGAAGAATGCGGTTTTACAGTTACTAGACACGTGATTTTTAAAAGAAAGGTTGGTATCAAAGAGCACACCCAGGTTCCTAACCGACGACGAAGACTTAACAGAGCAGCCATCAAGTGTTAGACAGTATTCTGGGTTATTACATGTGGAGGTTTTTTGTCCAATAATTAGAATCTCTTTTTTTTTTCAGAATTTAGTAGTAGGAAATTACTAGTCATCCAATTTTTTATATCAGCTATGCATTCCGTTAATTTTGTGAATTGGTAAGTTTCGTTAGGTTTTGAAGAAATATACAGCTGAGTATCATCGGCATAACATTGAAAGCTTATTCCATGTTTCCTAATGATATCTCCTAATGGTAGCATGTACAGAGTGAACAGCAACGGTCCTAGTACTGAGCCTTGTGGTACGCCATACTGAACTTGTAATCGATAAGACATCTCTTCATTTACTGCTACAAACTGATAACGGTCAGATAAGTATGATTTAAACCATGCTAGTGCAATTCCACTAATGCCAACATAGTTTTCTAGTCTTTTTAAAAGAATGTTGTGGTCAATGGTGTCAAATGCAGCACTAAGATCGAGTAACACTAATAGAGAGATACAACCACGATCGGATGATAAGAGCAAATCATGTGTGACTCAAATGAGAGCGGTCTCAGTACTATGGTACGGTCTAAATCCGGACTGAAAATCCTCGCAGATATCATTTCTTTCTAAAAAGGAACACAGTTGTGAAGATACTGCTTTTTCTAATATCTTTGACAGAAAAGGCAGATTCGAGATCGTCCTGTAATTGACTAATTCTGTAGGATCAAGTCAGGAATTAATGATATTGAGAAGAGGATCTATGACCTCTGGAAGCATCTCTTTCAGTAGCTTAGTCAGAATAGGGTCTAACATACATGTTGTTGGTTTAGATGATTTAACGAGTTTAGACAATTCTTCCTATTCTATAACAATGAATGAATCTAACTTTTCCTCTGGGAGACTACAATGCACTGCCTGATGCGATACTGTGGTAGAGGGTTGCATAGTTATAATTTTCTCCCTGATACTATCAATCTTGTAAGTAAAGAAGTTCATAAAGTCATCACTGTTGTGCTGCTTGGAAACGTCTGGGCTTGAAGCTTTATTTCTCGTTAATTTAGCCACTGTTTTAAATAAATACCTCGGGTTTTGTTTGTTTTCTTCTAGGAGGTTTGAAAAAAAAAGCAGATCTATCAATTTCTAAGGCCTTTCTGTACGTAATCGTGCTCTCTTTCCAAAAAATAAGAAAAAGAGTCTTGTTTTGTTTTCTTCCAGTTGCGCTCCATTTTTCTGGCTGCTCTCTTAAGGACTATTTTCTTCAATCTTCTTTAAGCGCAACGGAGCAACTGTGTCTAAAGTGCTGGAAAAGAGAGAGTTAAACGTTTCTGTTGCAATATCAAGTTCTTCTAAGCTATCCGGGATGCTGAGATGATGAAACTGATTAGGAAGATTATTAATAAAGCAATCTTTAGTGGCAGAAGTTATAGGTCTAAAATATTTGTAACACAGAGTCGGCATTGCAGCCTTGGCTAAAGGAAGTTTACACAAGACTAGATAATGATCTGAGATGTCATCGCTCTGCTGCAGTATTTCATTGACATCAACATTGATTCCATGTGATAACATTCGATCTAAAGAACTTGGATCTTAGAGGACTCCAGTAGAGTATTTCACCATTCTCAGACCTGCTGGTGTTCAGCGGACGGCTTTCTTCCACCATCACATCAGCCTGTGTTGAACAGACCTGGAATCACCAGGGTCACACAGGCAAATATTTACCTATCTTGGCCCAGGAAGAGGCTCTCGAATGGCACCTGTTTGCCAGATGTGTCCAGGAGCCGCTTTATGCCGTCTTTATTCTCCGAACGAGTCGAATGGCTGTTTATATTTCCCTTTTGCCTCTTTCAGAAGAACTCAGACATGATGCCGAACCCTTGGACCAAATTTGTCTGTACATGATGATCTTTTTGACATGGTTCTAATTGAAAACTTTACACGTTCAAGAAGAGTTTCCATACGCTCTGCTCTGAACAGATGAGTCTCCCTGAAGCTTCTGATCTCTGAACTTCATGCTTTGGCAGTTGATTGTTGATCTGAGAACTTCTCTTATTCACTCTTGGTCTTTCTTGTTCAATCCTCCTCATCAGTACCAGGCAGATTCATTCATGAAGTCCTTTCACAGGATCTGTTCTCTTGTTCTCCTCTCGGTAGTAATCGCACCGAACAACAACTACAGCAGTTATACGCTTGGACACACACAGACTCTATAAAGTTCAGTCGTCTGTCTGTGGTTTCAGTTTCATGTGGATTACTATCATGGACCTTCAACCCATCAGGCTTACATACAAGGACAAACTCTGGGAAGCAAACAGAAGTGTAATGTATTAACTCCTGACACATACTGCTCCAGGTGGTAAAAGTGTTTATAAGTATCTTTAATCATCGCGACTTGGGTTTAATATCAGTCTTTATTGGTTTAATATGTTTTATTGATGGAGCAGTTGTGATGTAGATGGCTTTTCCGTGTCTCTTGTCTTCCAGTGGCGATCAGTCAGATATGCTGTTAGTCTCATTTGTGTCCATAACACTGTATCCGGCCAATATGAGTGAATTACACAGCTGGCCTTTACATTCAGCACTCTCAACTATCACATGATTTCTCAAACTATCATCAGAAACACATGTGACCGCATCAATGTTTTTAATTAGGACTTGCAACAGCTGCTGATAAAACGGCAAAGGCGACCAGAAGTAAATCGCTTACTGCCGTAGCCGAAGAACGCAAAAGTCACTAAGTAACAATAAGGAGGACGGCATAACGGATCATTTAAAGAGCCCTTAATTATGATTTCACTGTTCCTGAACATTATAAACTCAGTGTTCGTCTGTGCGCTGCACATTTTACTGAGAACAGCTTCCGGAATAGAGTACAGTGCAGGCTATACGCACAAAAGTATGTCTCGTTGTGTATTAACAGTTCCAGTTTTAAGCTTTATGTAGTTGCTATGATCGCTGTGATGTAAATGAAGGGCAAAGCTTTGCCTCCAGTAGCCTGCTAGTGCTAACATTACAGTATTGATGTAGTGTTTACTGGAGCTTTTGTAAGACTGTTCACAGCCCCTTAGGAATTATCCAGGATTTTGTGATTACTGTTTGTATTAACATAGTTTTACGACAAATATGATTAAATGGTGGATGAAAAAAAACATACCACTGAAACGTTCAGCACCGTTCAGCACGAGCCTCTTGTTCGTTAACATTTTCAGGGGCTGAATTGGGCTCCGTTTGAAATGGTTGGAAATTGATGCCATCGTTAGTGTTTACATCTGAGTAGAGCTTGCGGATATACAACACACTGGGCCAGCTGACCAATCACAGCACACTGGGCCAGCTGACCAATGACAGCACACTGGGCCAGCTGACCAATGACAGCACACTGGGCCAGCTGACCAATCACACTACACTGGGCCAGCTGACCAATCACAGCACACTGGCCCAGCTGACCAATCACTGCACACTGGGCCAGCTGACCAATCACAGCACACTGGGCCAGCTGACCAATCACACTACACTGGGCCAGCTGACCAATCACAGCACACTGGGCCAGCTGACCAATCACACTACACTGGGCCAGCTGACCAATCACAGCACACTGGGCCAGCTGACCAATCACACTACACTGGGCCAGCTGACCAATCACAGCACACTGGGCCAGCTGACCAATCACAGCACACTGGGCCAGCTGACCAATCACACTACACTGGGCCAGCTGACCAATCACAGCACACTGGGCCAGCTGACCAATCACAGCACACTGGGCCAGCTGACCAATCACACTACACTGGGCCAGCTGACCAATCACAGCACACTGGGCCAGCTGACCAATCACAGTGCACTGGGCCAGCTGACCAATCACACTACACTGGGCCAGCTGACCAATCACAGCACACTGGGCCAGCTGACCAATCACAGTGCACTGGGCCAGCTGACCAATCACACTACACTGGGCCAGCTGACCAATCACAGCACACTGGGCCAGCTGACCAATCACACTACACTGGGCCAGCTGACCAATCACAGCACACTGGGTCAGCTGACCAATCACAGCACACTGGGCCAGCTGACCAATCACAGCACACTGGGCCAGCTGACCAATCACAGCACACTGGGCCAGCTGACCAATCACACTACACTGGGCCAGCTGACCAATCACAGCACACTGGGCCAGCTGACCAATCACAGTGCACTGGGCCAGCTGACCAATCACAGCACACTGGGCCAGCTGACCAATCACAGTGCACTGGGCCAGCTGACCAATCACACTACACTGTGCCAGCTGACCAATCACAGCACACTGGGCCAGCTGACCAATCACAGCACACTGGGCCAGCTGACCAATCACACTACACTGGGCCAGCTGACCAATCACAGCACACTGGGCCAGCTGACCAATCACAGCACACTGGGCCAGCTGACCAATCACAGCACACTGGGCAAGCTGACCAATCACAGCACACTGGGCCAGCTGACCAATCACAGTGCACTGGGCCAGCTGACCAATCACACTACACTGGGCCAGCTGACCAATCACAGCACACTAGGCCAGCTGACCAATCACACTACAATGGGCCATCTGACCAATCACAGCACACTGGGCCAGCTGACCAATCACAGTGCACTGGGCCAGCTGACCAATCACACTACACTGGGCCAGCTGACCAATCACAGCACACTGGGCCAGCTGACCAATCACAGCACACTGGGTCAGCTGACCAATCACAGCACACTGGGTCAGCTGACCAATCACAGCACACTGGGCCAGCTGACCAATCACAGCACACTGGGCCAGCTGACCAATCACAGCACACTGGGCCAGCTGACCAATCACAGCGCACTGGGTCAGCTGACCAATCACAGCGCACTGGGCCAGCTGACCAATCACAGCACACTGGGCCAGCTGACCAATCACACTACACTGGGCCAGCTGACCAATCACAGCGCACTGGGTCAGCTGACCAATCACAGCACACTGGGCCAGCTGACCAATCACAGCGCACTGGGCCAGCTGACCAATCACAGCGCACTGGGTCAGCTGACCAATCACAGCACACTGGGCCAGCTGACCAATCACAGCACACTGGGCCAGCTGACCAATCACAGCACACTGGGCCAGCTGACCAATCACAGCGCACTGGGTCAGCTGACCAATCACAGCACACTGGGCCAGCTGACCAATCACAGCACACTGGGCCAGCTGACCAATCACAGCACATTTTGTATATCAGAAGGAAGGGCACACAGTGACTGATCATGTGAAGCACGTTCAGATGGATGTCAGTAACAGTTTAGCATCTCTCCTGCAGGAGTCAGAAGCAGCTGGTGTGTCCGCTGGCCGATCCTCACACAGGAGTGACAGCAGAGCCGGTGTGGACTCGCCTGGAGCCATTGTGGACTCGCAGAAGGAGGTGGACCGTGTTCCCGCTGCGCTGACCAGCACCCTGCAGCACATCATCTCACAGCTGGATGTGCTCACACAGGTAACACCAATACTCTCTTCTTAATCCCTCTGATGCTCACACAGGTAACACCAATACTCTCTGCATAATCCCTCTCAATCTGACTCAATCTGTTATCTTAGTCGGACTCTAAAATTCCTTGCGCACATTAGTGTTTGTTTAGTTCATGAAAACTATGACAAAAAATGTTCAGCGACAACCTTTTTTCCATGATTAAAGGCCCATTCACACCAAGAACAATAACGATTCAGATATGGTTCTAAAAATCTTTCTAAATATAAAAGAATATCAGAGCCCACACCACAACTATACCGGTAACAATCCGGTCCTCTTTTCTCCCGATTCTGTGTATATCTGTATGATAGTGAAGAGGAAAAGGCTTTATAATAGATAAGCTCTTATCCAGAAGCAGCAGTTTCCATCGCAGGAGAGCCTTCTTCTGCCCTGGTGCTGTTCTCCTGCATGTGGAGATGCTTCTCTCCATCTGGGAGCGTTTATCCCGATCCCGTCTGGGAGTGCGTTTATCCCGATCCCCTCTGAGAGCGTTTATCCCGATCCTGTCTGGGAGCGCGTTTATCCCGATCCTGTCTGGGAGCGCGTTTATCCCGATCCCGTCTGGGAGTGCGTTTATCCCGATCCCGTCTCGCGTTTATCCCCATCCCGTCTGGGAGCGTTTATCCCCATCCCGTTTCGCGGTTATGCCGATCCTGTCTGTTTTATCCCGATTCTGTCTGGGAGAGCGTTTTATCCCGATCCCGTCTGGGAGCGTTTATCCCAATCCCGTCTGGGAGCGTTTATCCCGATCCCGTCTGGAAGCGTTTATCCCGATCCCGTCTGGGGGCGTTTATCCCAATCCCGTCTGGGAGCATTTATCCCGATCCCGTCTGGGAGCGTTTATCCCGATCCCGTCTCCCGATCCCGTCTGGAAGCGTTTATCCCGATCCCGTCTGGGGGCGTTTATCCCAATCCCGTCTGGGAGCGTTTATCCCGATCCCGTCTGGGAGCGTTTATCCCGATCCCGTCTCCCGATCCCGTCTGGAAGCGTTTATCCCGATTCTGTCTGGGAGAGCGTTTTATCCCGATCCCGTCTGGGAGCGTTTATCCCAATCCCGTCTGGGAGCGTTTATCCCAATCCCGTCTGGGAGCGTTTATCCCGATCCCGTCTCCCGATCCCGTCTGGAAGCGTTTATCCCGATCCCGTCTGGGGCCGTTTATCCCAATCCCGTCTGGGAGCGTTTATCCCGATCCCGTCTGGGAGCGTTTATCCCGATCCCGTCTCCCGATCCCGTCTGGAAGCGTTTATCCCGATCCCGTCTGGGGGCGTTTATCCCAATCCCGTCTGGGAGCGTTTATCCCGATCCCGTCTGGAAGCGTTTATCCCGATCCCGTCTGGGAACGCGTTTATTCTGATCTCGATCCCGTCTGGGAGCGCGTTTATCCCGATCCCGTCTGGGAGCATTTATCCCGATCCCGCCTGGGAGCGCGTTTATCCCGATCCCGTCTGGTAGCGTTTATCCCGATCCCGTCTGGGAGCACGTTTATCCTGATCCCGTCTGGGAGCACGTTTATCCTGATCCCGATTCCGCCTGGCAGCGTTTATCCCGATCCCGTCTGGGAGCGTTTATCCCGATCCCGTCTGGGAGCGCGTTTATCCCTATCCCATCTGGGAGCGTTTATCCCGATTCGGTCTGGGAGCGTTTATCTGATCCCCGTCCGTATGCAGGGAACGCTGAGCTTCACACGCAGATATAGCAGTGTGTGCGCTGATCAGGACACAGCCTTGATTCAGTAATATATTGTATTATAGTATAATATTTTATTATCATGATTATTAAATACTTAATTTTTTTATTTTAGATTACATAGTATGTAATAGAAGATTTTAATTTGATAAAATATTTTTATTATAATAATTACTGGCGGTTGGGCTTTTTTCTCTTTAGCTGATCACATGCCTGACTTACAATTTAAAATATCTGTTTTTTATGTGAATATATAGTAAAGTGTAATTTATTCCTGTGATCAAAGCTGATTTTCAGCATCATTACTCCAGTCTTCAGTGTCACATTATCCTTCAGAAATCATCAAAATAGTATCAATTTCTTTCAATAAAAATCTTTCCAGCCCCAGTCTTTTAATCAGTAGTGTATGAAACAGTGTATTTGTTTTATTTATTTATTTATTTATTTATGTTATTCTCGAGAAAATCGTTAGTCAAATAATCTGCTCAGCATCTAAAACAGCGTTCCTATCAGTGTGTGTGTGTGTGTGTGTGTGTGTGTGGACCGGATGGGGAAAATATAATCCATAAATGGAGGATAGGACCTCTTTAACATCCATTCATATGATACACTTTATACACACAAGGATAGTTCAAATAGATTCAGTTTTTCTGCTATACAAGTGAAGGTTGTGTGTTTTATTTTTCCTCCTTTATTATTATTCATATATTATTATATATTTTCCCCAACATTTTTAACATTTCATTTTGACCCTTGAGTCCAGCAACTGATGTTTGCTCAAAATTACATGAATATCTCCTGAGTCATCGTTTGATCCTGATGTTAAAGCTAAACACGTATATCTGTAAATGTTGAAGCCCGTCTGATGCTCAGTGCGGACACAGATCCAGTGGCGGAAGAACCTAATGAATAATTCACATCTGAACCTGAAGTGGGGGAATGTGCTGACACACACACACACACACACACACACACACTCCCAGCCCGTATCACTGCCCATTACAGATGTTAATATGGGGACTGGGAGCAGTTTTAATAGTTCGGTGTGTTACAGTGATGGGTTCCTCAGCCGTTACGACAAACACTGTAACATCAAGTCCAACTCAACTAGACTGACAAACAAAAAAGAAATGTTGAGTAAATTCCAAGCTCAATAGCAGCCTGATTGTGACCAGTGCTTCTGTAAACAACACGAATCTTGTGTATTAGATGAGGATTGGTCGTCCGTGACCTTCAGCGCGGTGTCACTGATACCCAGAGCTCAGGCGCTCGAGAGACTCTTCTCCTATCGATCTGAAAAGCACACTAGCGGAGGACAGAAAGCTAAACCCTTTCCCTCCTGCAGATGTTATCGCGGGCAGAAAGCTGTGTACGGGTCTGAACCTCGGCCTTAAAGGAACCAGGGAAGACTCTGAGCAGAAGAGCTGTGGAAGAATGATCAAAAATAACTACAGCCGTCATTAGCATTGCAGGGATTAGGCTCGTGCTGATTCAAACTATATAAGACCTATATAAGATAAGTTAGATCTGCAGTTCGATCTTTCACAGATCTCAGGAGAGTAGCTGCATTCACCCTAAATTCAAATTCTGTCCTTCAAATTTGCTTAAGATGAACAAGAATAGCAGCTTTCGCACTGGAGGATCCTCTTCATCGCCTCTTCATCGCTCCTAGAACTACTGACGGAAGTTCCCGGATGTCGGCGCGTTCGCACCGCAGGAACTAGGAACTATTTTAGTTTACACCTCCTCCAGAGTGGGTCTAAACTACAGGAACTACAGTGACTTTAGTGTTCTCTGATTGGCCGAATGCACACGAAACACCAGCGCTCGCCATTATTAAAAAGCAGTGTAAACGCACAGACTATAGCCTATATATTTACTCCAGAAACTAACTCTACGAACATGTAAAACAGTGATAGATGGAGCTCTCAACCTTTACGCTGAGGAGAAAACCCAACACAGCTTTGAGGAGACCGAGAGAAACATGATGATGTACTTCTGCTCAGCAACACTGGACATCAACACACGGCAAACGCTAATAACTGTTCATTACTGTCTACTCTCTATGATTAACACTTCTATCTAATGGCGTATTCGACAGGACTGTTAGACAGATCGTAAACTAATGAACAGGAGAATGCGAGCACTGTGAGCTCAGTCGTCCTCAGCGCCGTCACAGTAAACGTCACAGCAACGAGCGAGTCTCACGTCACTCAGAGTTCCTGAAGAGCGAACGCAACCAGGAAACGTTCCTAGAGGAACCATCAGTTCTCGAGGACCCACACTGGTGGATAGTTCCTATAACTGAGTTCCTAGAGCTATGCGGTGCGGAAGCCCCTGTTGCCTGCTGTTGGGGTTTGTGTTTTATATCCAGGGCTGGATTCCCCTCATATTATGATGCAGGCAAAAGAAGTGTTTACGCCCCGAAGCTCCCCGTCCCGTCCAGGACACTGTCCCGCCGCCAGAACCTCATATGACCACAACTGATACTTACCAGATATGTAAAAAAAACACTGTCATTTTTAAAGTCCCACTGTAGTCGATCATTTTATCCCTTAAAACTCATCTTTGATCACCAGTGACATATTTAAATGTTTTTTCCTTGAAAACAAATGTAATCTCCATGCCTTAAAATATCTTGACTGTAACTCGACACCCTTGCCTCATTTAGTATGCAGGCTGTGTGGCGCGCTCACCCTGACGTAGCTACGCTGTGGGCTGTGTG
Organism: Tiaroga cobitis; assembly: GCA_030578255.1. Taxonomy (NCBI): domain Eukaryota; kingdom Metazoa; phylum Chordata; class Actinopteri; order Cypriniformes; family Leuciscidae; genus Tiaroga; species Tiaroga cobitis. The sequence goes on from CM060601.1 coordinate 557,448, forward strand.
GCGCGCTCACCCTGACGTAGCTACGCCGTGGGCTGTGTGGCGCGCTTACCCTGATCGCACCCTGACGTAGCTACGCCGTGGGCTGTGTGGCGGGCGCACCCTGACGTAGCTACGCCGTGGGCTGTGTGGCGGGCGCACCCTGACGTAGCTACGCCGTGGGGTGTGTCGTGCTCGCACCCTGACAGTGCTACGCCGTGGGCTGTGTGGCGGGCGCACCCTGACGTAGCTGCGCCGTGGGCTGTGTGGTGCACGCACACTGACAAATTTACTGACGTAGCTACGCCGTGGGCTGTGTGGCGCATGCACCCTGACGTAGCTACACCGTGGGCTATGTGGCGTGCGTACCCTGACGTAGCTACGCCGTGGGCTGTGTGGCGCGCGCACCCTGACGTAGCTACGCCGCGGGCTGTGTGGCGTGCGCACCCTGACGTAGCTACGCCGCGGGCTGTGTGGCGTGCGCACCCTGACGTAGCTACGCCGTGGGCTGTGTGGTGCGCGCACCCTGACGTAGCGACCCGTGGGCTATGTGGCGCGCGCACCCTGACGTAGCTACGCCGTGGGCTGTGTCGCGCTCGCACCCTGACAGTGCTACGCTGTGGGTTGTGTAGCGCACTCACCCTGACGAATTTACTGACGTAGCTACGCCGTGGGCTATGTGGCGTGGGCTGTGTGGCGCGTGCACCCTGACGTAGCTACACCGTGGGCTGTGTGGCGCGCGCACCCTGACGCAGCTACACCGTAGGCTGTGTGGCGTGCGCACCCTGGCGCACCACAGGGTCCGGTTGGTTTGATGTTGATGAAACCATCAGTGCCACTGACAGACACAAACCCTTGCATTTCTGTTTACCTCCACTTTGATTGTAATCCTCATTTGAGTCTTCATTGTCACAGCTGTCCTTGCAGACAACTCCACTAAAACGGCCTCAGATCTGAGTGTTATGGAGCCTGTGATGTACAAGCCAGAGCATCAGATGTCTGTCTGAACAGATTGATGTTGTTGCTGAGTGTAAATGTCTGTGTGTTCGTGAAGCAGTCGCTCAAAACACCGGCTGTCCTCGGTTACAAAGCTCAATACCAAGATCCAGTCTGATACAATCAAACACAGGTCTGAGATCAGCACACCCACACACACACACACACACACACACCGGGTTGAGTGTAAAGCTCCGTGAACACGATCTATGGAGTGAATCATACTTCATCTGCCAGTCTGACTGACACATCATCCCAGTGTTTGTTATTGTAGACGATTCTGTGCTCTGAATATATGTGTCTGCAGTTTGAGGACAGCCTTTCCCGTCCCGTTCCGACGGTCGTCCCAGACACAACAGAAGCTCTTCAGAAATGGGTTATCGATGTGGCTGTGTGAGTCCCAAGCTGAACCCCATCAAACCTCATCCGTTCTGTCTGACCCAGAAACCCTGATCAGTTCCCCTGTTATTGTGTGAGTCTCCCGGGATAATTCCCAGAGAGCAGAAGAGGGCTCAGTAATGCCAATGATTCAGAAGGATGTGTTACTCGAGGAAGTATGGAGTTAATAATATGACAAAATGATTTGAATTTGAATTGTGTAAATTTGAATTATTTGCAAGTGTAATCTAACAAAACTGAATTTTAAATAGTTCTGAATTTGAATTTTTTTGGAACGAATATTGAACATCTGAAATTTAACAAACTGAAAGGTTTTTATGGCTGAATTGTATAGAAATGTATTTTCAAACAGCTAGTTTTTGTGTTCTGAATTCAAATACTGCAAATATTCAGTTTAAAAAAATACGGATACAAGTTTTCAAGATGAAGAAATTCGGAACTTCAAATTCAGTTTTCTAAAATTCAATGTCAAAAATTCAATGTCAAAAATTCAGGTCTTACAGAAAGTAGGTCACAGGGAAGAGTAGATGATCTCGGAAAAGTCGAACAGAGCATTTTGGCCAATTAGGGACTGCAGAGGTTTTCCAGCTGGTGGTTCAAGAGGTTGCCACTCTCTGACTCTGATCATGAATCGCCCGGAGGGATTCTTAAACATGAATGATTTTGTGTGTATATGTTAGGTAGCGTTCTCAGCACGTGAGACATTTGTCTAAGCAGTCTCTGGTGTTTGTTTTAAAGTATATTTTGTGTAAAATTGATTAGAACGCCACCGTGTCTACTACACAGACAGGACGCGAGCGGCGCGATGCAACACAGTGCTTGAAGCGACTGTTGCAAAGAGCTGGGACTAGGTCAGAAATAGGATGGGGAATCCGTGCGCTGTTGGGGATTTCACGGCTCGCGTCCAGTCTAGACTGCGTCGTACATGTAAGCATATAAGGTACGAGTGTGAATTAGCCATTAAATGTCTTACAATAAGCCTACATAATGCAATTGTCCTTTCAGTATTAAAGTCTTCTCTACTGATTGATGACTGACTCAGTAAAAAAGACTGTCTTTGCCGCCATCTAACATTACAGGCGAAATATTTTAACCCCCCGTTTCACATACTCCGTGTGCAGCAGTGCGTATGCTGTACAGGAGCAGCACGCGCTATAGTGCTTTCACATATCAGTGTTTCCCCTACAATGTATTTAGCAGCGGCGCAGCGCCGCCACTGGATTTTCAGCGCCGCTGCAAAATCTTCACATGATCAGTAATATCACGACACGACATCCACTTACACACCTAAAAACACTTGATACGTGGCGTGCGCCGGTGCTGCTAATGCGGTGGCTCTGAATCCACTGTTGACAAGAAAGGAGGAAAGAGCCACATATGGAAATATTTTCGATTAGGCTAATGTCACGTTGCCATAAGGGGCCGTTCACATAGCGCGTTTTTCTGCGCGTGCAAATTCGTTATTTCAAATGTAGGCGCGCGGGAAGCACGCTCGTTTCTCCAGGCCGCCTCTATTCATGGTTGCATAGCAACGACAGACGCCACGGGAGAGAGCAAGCGCTTTTAGAAAGGAGAAAGCGGCGCTCTCCATGAGGACGAGGAAGTAGCAGCAAAGAATTAATTGATTTCTAGCCCTTGCATTAGCTTTACTACTAGATATATGTATGGAGATGAGAAATAAAAAGCCGCCCTGTACAGCTATGATCAGCTGTTCGGCCGAGCTGTCGATGTTGTTACGGAAAGGCCGAAGCTGATCGGTTGGTTTTTGTCACATGGCGTGTTGAGATGAGATGTAACGATGTTTTCATCTCGCCACGCGCGCCTACAATTGAAATAACGCATTTGGGCGCAAAAAACGCGATATTTGAACGGCCCCTAAAGTGGACTCGGGTGCGGTTGTATCCGGGTAGTTTTACGAGCAGGAGTACATGAGCACAGTCTCGGACCGACACTCGAGTGCTGTTATTAGTCCGCCAGAAAAGCAGTTCTAGGCTTATTCTTGGCTGGATAACTCTTTTAAAAAGTCTTTAAAAATGAAAAACGAACACAGTTTTGGATTAAATATAGGTACAGTCAAGTCAAATAAAACACTTGATTGTTCATGTTTGTTCACTTCATTCATTGTGCATTAAATAATGTTAACTTAAAACTTTTGATTTTAAAAATGTTAAAATTAAAAAATTAAAAAATTAAGTGCTCACAGATTGGGTGTGGCCTAAAATTTTCAATAAATTCTAAATAATCTTTTTCTGGGTTGTGCCATTTCATTTTTCCCCTATCAATATCTACCTTATAGCTGAAAATGAACACAAAACAAAAACGTGAAAAATCCTGTCTAAAATTATAAAATGAAGGTTTCTGTTTGTGACCAGTTCAAGGTGCGTGCTGCAATAATCACCTTGAATCTGTTGATGGTATGTCGTAATTGTATGTCTCAAAATGTCAATTTGTATCCACAAAACTTGCCAGAAGTCATGGTTTAAGTGTTTATTTTTAAAAAAAAGTTCTTCCGGAAGTACATGTCTTCCGGAAGTACATGTACATGTACATGCCCCCTAACCCTAACCCTAACCCCACCCTAACCCTAACCCTAACCCTAACCCTAACCCTAACCCTAACCCTAACCCAATCTTGCATGTCACAAAGAACTTGTTTTTCCACCTCCACGAATGAGACGAGTGTAGTTCATTATGTCCTTGTTGAGGTAAATTGTTTTCCTTACTTAAAACCCCGGTCTTAAAGTAAAAAGATGAAAAGTACTATTTAGTAATAGCACTCACCTGTAAAGGGCCAATACAACCATTATAATGTGATTGAAGCCTCTACTTATTGATTAAAAGATTATTTCTGCCCTGAAATTTGTTGATTATATTCATGAGAGTTAAATCTGACTGATTATAACTCACCTACTACTTTTTCCCTTTTAAAATACCTGTAAAGGGCCAATACAACCGTTATAATGCAGTATTTCACCTGCCAAAAAGTGATTGAAGCCTCTACTTATTGTATATATATATGTGTGTGTATGCTATATATATATATATATATATATATATATATATATATATATATATATATATGTGTGTGTGTGTGTGTGTGTGTGCTATATATATATATATATATATGTGTGTGTGTGTGTGCTATATATATATATATATATATGTGTGTGTGTGTGTGTGTGTGTGTGTGTGTGCTATATATATATATATATATATATATGTGTGTGTGTGTGTGTGTGTGTGTGTGCTATATATATATATATATATATATATGTGTGTGTGTGTGTGCTATATATATATATATATATATGTGTGTGTGTGTGTGTGTGTGTGCTATATATATATATATATATATATATATGTATATATATATATATATATATATATATATATATATATATGTGTGTGTGTGCTATATATATATACTATATTATATGTAATATGTAATGCGCCGCAGACGTGTGCAGTGTAAATATGGGGTTAAAATATTTCGCCTGTAATGTTAGATGGCGGCAAAGACAGTCTTTTTTACTGAGTCAGTCATCAATCAGTAGAGAAGACTTTAATACTGAAAGGACAATTGCATTATGTAGGCTTATTGTAAGACATTTAATGGCTAATTCACACTCGTACCTTATATGCTTACATGTACGACGCAGTCTAGACTGGACGCGAGCCGTGAAATCCCCAACAGCGCACGGATTCCCCATCCTATTTCTGACCTAGTCCCAGCTCTTTGCAACAGTCGCTTCAAGCACTGTGTTGCATCGCGCCGCTCGCGTCCTGTCTGTGTAGTAGACACGGTGGCGTTCTAATCAATTTTACACAAAATATACTTTAAAACAAACACCAGAGACTGCTTAGACAAATGTCTCACGTGCTGAGAACGCTACCTAACATATACACACAAAATCATTCATGTTTAAGAATCCCTCCGGGCGATTCATGATCAGAGTCAGAGAGTGGCAACCTCTTGAACCACCAGCTGGAAAACCTCTGCAGTCCCTAATTGGCCAAAATGCTCTGTTCGACTTTTCCGAGATCATCTACTCTTCCCTGTGACCTACTTTCTGTAAGACCTGAATTTTTGACATTGAATTTTTGACATTGAATTTTAGAAAACTGAATTTGAAGTTCCGAATTTCTTCATCTTGAAAACTTGAATCCGTATTTTTTTAAACTGAATATTTGCAGTATTTGAATTCAGAACACAAAAACTAGCTGTTTGAAAATACATTTCTATACAATTCAGCCATAAAAACTTTTCAGTTTGTTAAATTTCAGATGTTCAATATTCGTTCCAAAAAAATTCAAATTCAGAACTATTTAAAATTCAGTTTTGTTAGATTACACTTGCAAATAATTCAAATTTACACAATTCAAATTCAAATCATTTTGTCATATTATTAGCTCCATAAGGAAGTGTGTTACTCCTAGATGTGTTTCGTTCTTGAGTTTTGGGGATCAGTCCCTGAGACAGATTCCTGATTGGTCTCGGTTTAAATAAATCTGTTCAGTGGACATGGCTGTTTCGTAACTGTTTCATGGACCCAATGTTTCATTTTCTTGGATCTGAATGCATTTACTATGAAATGATTATCTGATTAAAGAATATTAAAATGTTAATTGATTGCCATCCTTAAAGGTGCAAAACGCAGGTTTCTGAGTTTTTGCAGAACTACGCCCCCTCTGGCGACAAGCGAAACTGCAACGCGAGTTGTGCACGCTCATAGACCACACGCACACGCACGCATGCACGAGCATGAGCTGTTCATAACTAAAGGAGCATCTGCCGCACAGATCTTTGGTGTACAGCCAAAATGTCTTCAGAGGTAATAAAGTTATAAATCTGCAAGTCATTTCAAATATATGGAAGGAAAGACATTTGAGTAAATTACTCTTATGTGTGAGGGGAAAACGGGGGTAGTAGAAAACTTTGTTTATGTGTTTACTGTATCCACCTATGATTGTTATGAAAACACGTTCATGAACAATATAATTGATTACTTCGCAATAGTTCAAAATAATAATCATACCGTACACGGTTGGTCAACAACGTTCACTCAAATGTCTCAAGGTAATAAACAATCAAATGTCACCATGACGTTTTCATAAAAGCCAAACAGGCTAATCCGCCGAAGACTTGCGGGGTTCAGCCTGTTGTATTGATCTGCTAAGTAGAATATTCCAATAACAATCAGTGTTGTGCTAGTTACTTCCAAACTGTAATACATTATATATTACTTGTTACTGTTATTTAAAAGTAATTCATTACCTTACAATATTACCGTCTCAGAATTGTAATGCGTTAGCATCTTTTATTGGATATGTTTTATGTTTCATGTTGTACTATTCTTCCGAACACAATTCCTAGTTTATGAAACTGTTCACTAACAATGGTAGTAAAATCAATTCTGATTGTACATGTATCTAGCTTACGCTAAAGCATTACACATTTTACGCATCATCATTTGTTGTCATACATAGATTGGCCGTATCAAACATTAGAGACTGGGCTATATCTTACCGTTTTATCAAGAAAAAAGCCAACTGAGGATCCCGTTTGAGACCAAGAGCAGACCGGAGATCTCTCCATTTGTTGAATGCCTTCCCGAGGTTGACTCTCGTCTTACTCCGACGCTTGTCTGACTCCAATTTGGCCCTTTTGGTGGCACTAGACAAAATTTTTCTTTTTTTAACTTTACGTGGAGTTTGCGTTGGGGTTTGGAATGGACAACAAGCCGGTCTCTTTGAATCCATCTTCTATTTTTGACGCACGAGTTGTCCGCTGATGCGGAGAATGGCGGCGCCGGCGAATACACAAACTTGCGAGACAGCCTGATGAGCGTGAACGCGCATGACGTCACCCCCAGTCTCAAATTCGAGCCCGAATCCCTCTTATATATTTTACTGTACAGGATTATAGAGGCAATCTCAGTGAGCAGAGAAGGGCTCAATCAGCCCATCAGGCAGTTCTTTAAGCATGTATAGGAAGAAAAACAGGTATTTTTAACATGAAAAGTTGCGCAATGCACCTTTAATATGTGACAATATGTTGCTGCAATTCTTTTGCAATTTTTTATTTTATTTAGTTTTAAATTACTATATTTTATTAATAAATAAATAGTAAGTTAAATACATTCCTCACATTCTCTCAACTTAAATTCAAAATAACTCACAATTTCATACATAACTCTTTTAATTCAGCTCAAAATATCTTACATTGGGAGTCTTTGCCAACCTCTTGTGAAAAAAAAAGATATTTCATGACTCGAGATGGCCTTATAGGAGCCTGGCTCCCCCCTCCTACGTACTTCCACTCAATTTTCATTTTCCTTCAGTACTACCTCTGGGCTTGTGCTGTATTCTTTGGTTTTCTCCGGTCAGTTTTTTACCAGTCCAATCAGCGAACAGAGGGAGTGGCTCCAGAGTGACTCTGTTGAAGTTTAAAACTATTGGATCTGCCCAGAGTACCCGCCTACAAGGAAGTTAACGCTTGTCAATGCAGGGGGACCAGACTCTCTGAACAAAGGAAAATGCAAGAGAGTCTGGTGGGACCAGGCTAGCCTTATCGCTCTATATGGAGCAAATGAGCTGTTCCACTGGGTCCTAAAGTCAGTTCCCTTTCAGTGTGCATTCAGATACACATGTAGACATTATAAAATCATTTTTAGGTAAAGTTTTAGCATTTTTAGATTGAATTTTGAGCATTTTTAGGTTTTTCTATGTGTACTGAAGCATTCCTCGCATTCATTCATTCCTAAAGGGGTCAAATTGACCTGCAAGGGAAGGATTTGTTTTTAAATTTTAACCACAAATCTCCTTGAAAAGCGGTGTGTGTGTGTGTGTGTGTGTGTGTGTGTGTGTGTGTGTGATAGTGTTAGTGTTAGTGATAGTGTGTGTGATAGTGATAGTGTTAGTGTGATTTATAGTCTTAGTGATAGTGTGAGTTATAGTGTGAGTTATAGTGATAGTGATAGTGTGAGTGATAGTGTGAGTTATAGTGTGAGTTATAGTGATAGTGTTAGTGATAGTGATAGTGTGAGTTATAGTGATAGTGTTAGTGATAGTGATAGTTTGAGTGATAGTGATAGTGTGATTTATAGTCTTAGTGATAGTGTGAGTGATAGTGATAGTATGAGTAATAGTGTTAGTGTGAGTGATAGTATGTGATAGTGATAGTGTTAGTGATAGTGTTAGTGATAATGATAGTGATAGTGTGAGTGATAGTGTTAGTTATAGTGTGAGTGATAGTGATAGTGATAGTGATAGTGTGAGTAAAAGTGTTAGTGATAGTGTGAGTGATAATGTGATTTAGTCTCAGTGATAGTGTTACTTATAGTGTGAGTGATAGTGTGAGTGATAGTGTGAGTGATAGTGTTAGTGATAGTGATAGTGATAGTTTGAGTGATAGTGATAGTGTGATTTATAGTCTTAGTGATAGTGTGAGTGATACTGATAGTGATAGTGTGAGTGATAGTGTTAGTTATAGTGTGAGTGATAATGATAGTGATAGTTTGAGTGATAGTGATAGTGGGATTTATAGTCTTAGTGATAGTGTGAGTGATAATGATAGTGATAGTGTGAGTGATAATGATAGTGATAGTGTTAGTTATAGTGTGAGTGATAATGATAGTGATAGTGTGAGTGATAGTGTTAGTTATAGTGTGAGTGATAATGATAGTGATAGTGTGAGTGATAGTGATAGTGTGAGTGATAGTGTTAGTGTGAGTGATAGCGTTAGTGATAGTGTGAGTAAAAGTGTTAGTGATAGTGTGAGTGATAATGTGATTTAGTCTCAGTGATAGTGTTACTTATAGTGTGAGTGATAGTGTGAGTGATAGTGTGAGTGATAGTGTGAGTGATAGTGTTAGTGATAGTGTTAGTGATAGTGTGAGTGATAGTGTGAGTGATAGTGTGAGTGATAGTGTGAGTGATAGTGTTAGTGATAGTGTGAGTGATAGTGTGAGTGATAGTGTGAGTGATAGTGTGAGTGTGAGTGATAGTGTGAGTGATAGTGTGAGTGATAGTGTGAGTGATAGTGTTAGTGATAGTGTGAGTGATAATGTGATTTAGTCTCAGTGATAGTGTTAGTTATAGTGTTAGTGATAGTGTGAGTGATAGTGTGAGTGATAGTGTGAGTGATAGTGTTAGTGATAGTGTGAGTGATAGTGTTAGTGATAGTGTGAGTGATAGTGTTAGTGATAGTGTGAGTGATAGTGTTACTTATAGTGTGAGTCATAGTGTGAGTGATAGTGTGAGTGATAGTGTTAGTGATAGTGTTAGTATGAGTGATAGTGATAGTGTTAGTGTGAGTGATAGTGTTAGTGATAGTGTGATTATTAATGATAGTGTTAGTGATAGTGTGAGTGATAGTGTGATTTAGTCTCAGTGATAGTGTTAGTTATAGTGTTAGTGTTAGTGATAGTGTGATTATTAATGATAGTGTTAGTGATAGTGTGAGTGATAGTGTGATTTAGTCTCAGTGTTAGTGTGAGTGATAGTGTGAGTGATAGTGTGAGTGATAGTGTTAGTGATAGTGTGAGTGATAGTGTTAGTGATAGTGTGAGTGATAGTGTTAGTAATAGTGTTAGTGATAGTGTGAGTGATAGTGTGAGTGATAGTGATAGTATGAGTAATAGTGTTAGTGTGAGGGATAGCGTTAGTGATAGTGTGAGTAAAAGTGTTAGTGATAGTGTGAGTGATAATGTGATTTAGTCTCAGTGATAGTGTTACATTACATTTACATTTACATTTATTCATTTAGCAGACGCTTTTATCCAAAGCGACTTACAAATGAGAACAATAGAAGCAGTTAAACTAACAGTAGGACAACAATACGTAAGTGCTATAACCCCTCTCAGTTTAATTTTAGTGCAGTTTTTTTTTTTTTTTTTTTTTTTTAGTGATAGTGTTAGTGTTACTTATAGTGTGAGTGATAGTGTGAGTGATAGTGTGAGTGATAGTGTTAGTGATAGTGTTAGTGATAGTGATAGTGATAGTGTTAGTGTGAGTGATAGTGTTAGTGTGAGTGATAGTGTTAGTGTGAGTGATAGTGATAGTGTTAGTGTGAGTGTTAGTGTGAGTGATAGTGTTAGTGTGAGTGATAGTGATAGTGATAGTGATAGTAATAGTGATAGTGTTAGTGTTAGTGTGAGTGATAGTGATAGTGATAGTGTTAGTGTGAGTGATAGTGATAGTGTTAGTGTGAGTGATAGTGATAGTGTGAGTGATAGTGTTAGTGATAGTGTTAGTGTGAGTGATAGTGATAGTGTTAGTGTGAGTGATAGTGTTAGTGTGAGTGATAGTGTTAGTGATAGTGTTAGTGTGAGTGATAGTGATAGTGTTAGTGTGAGTGATAGTGTTAGTATGAGTGATAGTGATAGTATTAGTGTGAGTGATAGTGTTAGTGATAGTGTGAGTGATAGTGTGATTTAGTCTCAGTGATAGTGTTAGTTATAGTGTTAGTGATAGTGTGAGTGATAGTGTTAGTGATAGTGTGAGTGTTAGTGATAGTGATAGTGTGAGTGATAGTGTTAGTGATAGTGTGAGTGATAGTGTGAGTGATAGTGTTAGTGATAGTGTGAGTGATAGTGTGAGTGATAGTGTTAGTGATAGTGTTAGTATGAGTGATAGTGATAGTGTTAAGCCTTGTTTATACTCGACGCGTCCGCAAGAGCGCGAGCTGCGCGCGGCAAAAATGACGTCATTGCGGTGTGGGCGGTCGTGCGCAAGACCCCATTTCGCCTGGCGGTGTGCACGGCACTTTTTGTAACATCGCGCGCGGCGCCGCATCCGAAGATGAACGACTTCGAGCCGAATCTGGCCGAACTGGTACGTCTGTACCACCATGTTTATGATCCTTCTATACACAGAGACATTTGCATTGATGGGCGACCATAAAAGCCTCTCATTTTGTGAATAGGAACACACTTGCATTAAGCACCCAGTTTGCACTTGTCTGAACTGCCTATATTTAAAAAAAATAAGCCTACAATAGCAGAAGTAAGCCCTGCTGATGAAATTAAAGTTTAAACACTCTTCAATAAGGCTTCAGTTGTTTAACTAGTTTACATGCAGTGAACGTACAATAAACCTACTGCATTTATTACTCTTTTTATATGAATCAGCAATTAATAAACTACTAATAAACGGCAAACTACTTCTTCACTGCTGATTCCTGGTGTTTTAGAGGAGAATTACTCGGAGTCGCCCCCTGTCGTTTCACAGAATAGCACAACGGCGAGCGCGTCAAGTATAAACGCCTCGTCCGTTTGGAGAGGTGCGCGCGCAGTCAGCGGAGACTCGCGCTCGTGCGGACGCGTCGAGTATAAACAAGGCTTTAGTGTGAGTGATAGTGTTAGTGATAGTGTGATTATTAATGATAGTGTTAGTGATAGTGTGAGTGATAGTGTTATTGTTAGTGATAGTGTGAGTGATAGTGATAGTGTGTGAGTGATAGTGTGAGTATTAGTGATAGTGTTAGTTCGATCGCTGATTGCTCCTGTCTGATCGCTGATTGATTGCTCCTGTCTGCCTCGCTGCCTGCTGTGTGTTTGTTTGCTTCGAGGCTGTAAGCTCCGCCTGAGCCTCGTATTTCTTTATGTTTTGAGCCATCATTTACTATCTAGTTGTTTATACTACTAAATACAGCTTACCCAACATCTCAGATTAACCTTACATCTCTAGCTTCCGTTATTGTTAACACAGCACGCTAGTAACTCGCTAACGTTAGCCTGCTAACGGGCCACCCGTGCGCTCATCTATATATTTATTTTCTCTCGCGCGCCCGCGCCTTTGAGTTCATAAAGTCCAGGTAAGTAAGAAATCAGTCAACAAACACGGTGAGTAATGTCTTCTTGTCCTGTTATTGTCACCTGTGTCACATGTCATATGTTTAGTAAAGCCTTCTCCGATGGCAATATAGGATTTATATGTGATAAATGCAAGGAGACAGTCAGGCTGACGGAGAAGATTTCAGAAATAGAGACACGCATCCAAACTTTAATTGAGGATGGTAAGAATGCTAGATCTTTAGATAGTGTTTTGGATGCGCCTAACATAGTGAACTCTTTACATGATTCGGTTCCGGCTGAAGTAGAGCCCGTGCAGAGATTTTCGGAGATCACCAAAATTAATATTAAAGAGGTGTGTGAACTCGCAAGTACGATGTCAGGCACTGTAATTTACTCTGGCCCCCTTCCTGTACGCAGGAGTGATGAGATAGTTAGCCGATTGGCCTCACTCAATGGTTGGCTGTCGAAGTGGTGTCCGCAGAATAATATAAAATTCATAGACAATTGGAAAAGTTTTTGGGGCAAGCCTGATCTGTTGAAAAGAGATGGTATCCATCCCTCCTGGGCTGGTGCTGCTCTTCTCTCTAGTAATTTGGCTCATAGTCTTAGAGATAAAACATGACAATCTGGGGCTCAGGTCAGGAAGCAGACAGACTGGCTAAACCGACCGTCTGCTAGCGGCCTCACGTCACCAAGGTCAGATAAATCCCATCACATAGAGTCTCTTTCACCTAGATATCATCATATAGAGACTGTGTCTGTTCCCCGAATTTGGAAATCCAAAAAACTTCAGGTTAAAAATTTAATTGATGTTCAACAAATAAAAAACAGATATAATACAGATGAGCAAATGATAAAGCTTGGGTTGCTGAATATTCGATCCCTTACTTCAAAATCTCTCATAGTTAATGATATGATTTCAGATTATAATCTTGATATGCTGTGTTTGACAGAAACCTGGCTAAAACCAAACGATTACATTATTTTAAATGAGTCAACCCCACAAGATTACAGTTATAAAAATGAACCTCGTCTGAAAGGCAAAGGGGGAGGTGTTGCTGTAATTTATAGTAATATTTTCAAAACCACTAAGAAATCTAGCTTTAAATATACTTCTTTTGAAGTATTTGTGCTTAATGTAAAAATATATAGTGTAAATGATAAATCACATTTGAGAATTATGCTGGCTACTGTATACAGGCCACCAGGGCACCATAAAGATTTTATCAAAGAATTTGCGGACTTTCTATCAGAATTAGTATTGGCTGCAGATAAAGTACTAATTGTTGGTGATTTTAATATACATGTAGATAATGAAAAAGATACATTAGGATTGGCATTTAAAGACATTGTAAACTCAATTGGAGTTAGACAACACGTGTCAGGACCTACTCATTGTCGTAATCATACTCTAGATCTAATATTATCACATGGAACAGATGTTGATGCCGTTGAAATTCTGCAGCAGAGCGATGACATCTCAGATCATTATCTAGTCTCATGTAAATTACATTTAGCCAAGGCTGCAAAGCCGACTCCGTGTTATAAATACGTTAGACCTATAACTTCTGCCACTAAAGATTGCTTTATCAATAATCTTCCTAATCAGTTTCATCATCTCAGCATCCCGGATAGCTTAGAAGAACTTGATATTGCAACGTAACTGTCTCTTTTCCAGCACTTTAGACGCAGTTGCTCCGTTGCGCTTAAAGAAGATTCAAGAAAATAGTCCAACGCCGTGGTACAGCGAGCACACCCGGGCCCTTAATAGAGCAGCCAGAAAAATGGAGCGCAACTGGAAGAAAACTAAACTAGAGGTATTTCGGATTTCGTGGAAAGAGAGCTCGATTGCTTACAGAGAGGCTTTAAAAGCTGCTAGATCTGCTTATTTTTCAACCCTATTAGAAGAAAATAAACATAATCCAAGGTATTTATTTGAAACAGTGGCTAAACTAACGAAAAAGAAAACTTCAAGCTCAGAAGTGTCCAAGCAACACAGCAGTGATGACTTCTTCACTTATAAGATTGATAATATCAGGGACAAAATTATAACTATACAACCGTCTACCACAGTATCGCATCAGGAAGTGCATTGTAGTCTCCCTGAGGAAAAATTTGATTCATTTGTTGCTATAGGAGAGGAAGAATTCTGCAAACTCGTTAATTCATCTAAATCGACAACTTGTATGTTAGATCCTATACCGACTAAGCTACTGAAAGAGATGTTTCCAGAGGTCATATATTCTCTTCTTAATATCATTAATTCATCTTTGTCTCTAGGATACGTACCAAAAACCTTTAAACTGGCTATGATAAAACCGCTTGAAAAAAAACCACAACTTGATCCTACAGAATTAGTCAATTACAGGCCGATCTCGAATCTGCCTTTTCAGTCAAAGATATTAGAAAAAGCAGTATCTTCACAACTATGTTCCTTTCTAGAAAGAAATGATATCTGCGAGGATTTTCAGTCCGGATTTAGACCGTACCATAGTACTGAGACCGCTCTCATTAGAGTCACAAATGATTTGCACTTATCATCCGATCGTGGTTGTATCACTCTATTAGTGTTACTCGATCTTAGTGCTGCATTTGACACCATTGACCACAACATTCTTTTAAATAGACTAGAAAACTATGTTGGCATTAGTGGAATTGCATTAGCATGGTTTAAATCATACTTAACTGACCGTTATCAGTTTGTAGCAGTAAATGAAGAGATGTCTTATCGATCACAAGTTCAGTATGGCGTACCACAAGGCTCAGTACTAGGACCGTTGCTGTTCACTCTGTACATGCTACCATTAGGAGATATCATTAGGAAACATGGAGTTAGCTTTCACTGTTATGCCGATGATACTCAGCTGTATATTTCTTCAAAACCCAACGAAACTTACCAATTCACAAAATTAACGGAATGCATAGCTGATATAAAAAATTGGATGACTAATAATTTCCTACTACTAAATTCTGAAAAGACAGAGATTCTAATTATTGGACAAAAAACCTCCACACGTAATAACCCAGAATACTGTCTAACACTTGATGGCTGCTCTGTTAAGTCTTCGTCGTCGGTTAGGAACCTGGGTGTGCTCTTTGATACCAACCTTTCTTTTGAAAGTCATGTGTCTAGTATCTGTAAAACTGCATTTTTCCATCTTAAAAATATATCTAAAATACGCCATATGCTCTCATTGGGAAATGCGGAACAATTAGTCCATGCGTTCATGACCTCAAGGCTAGATTACTGTAATGCTCTACTGGGTGGTTGCCCTGCACGCTTAATAAATAAACTAGAGCTAGTTCAAAACGCCGCAGCTCGAGTTCTTACCAGAACCAAGAAATATGACCATATTAGCCCGGTTCTGTCAACACTGCATTGGCTCCCTATTAAACATCGTATAAATGTTAAAATATTGTTGATTACCTACAAAGCACTAAATGGTTTAGCTCCGCAGTACTTGAGCGAGCTCTTAACGCATTATAGTCCTTCACGTCTATTGCGATCTCAAAATTCCGGCCAGTTGATAATACCTAGAATATCTAAATCGACTGCAGGCGGTAGATCCTTTTCCTATTTAGCACCAAAACTTTGGAACAGTCTTCCTACCATTGTCCGGGAAGCAGACACACTCTGTCAGTTTAAAGCTAGACTAAAAACACATCTCTTTGACCTAGCATACACATAATACATTATAGACTTCTATAATTCAATGTTAGGCTGCATAGATTAGGTCAGCCGGAACTTGGAACACTTCCCTTAAATCTTGATGTACTTGTTACATCATAAGAAGAATGGCATCTACGCTAATATTAGTGTCTTTGTTTATCCCAAGGTTTTCCCGCAGCCTGCCGGATCTAGGCCGTATCCAGATCTGACGAAGGAGATCCGTCTGGACCCGATGACAATGCAGTGCTGAAGTGTCCACTATCCTCTCCCTATGGAGGATCCCTTTCCCACTCTACAGATAAAGCGTTGTGAATTCTGGCTCGCGTACCCCGAAGTGATAATATAAAACAAAATTCTGTATCAAAATTTATAGGCAAGACAAGTAGTTTGTTTAGGCATGGGTTGTATGGAATTACAAACCTGCGCACATATTTTCAAAAGCACATAACTATAGAATCAATTCTGAATGAGCATGTGAACGCCGTCAGCGTTAATCACAGGTTCGCGTTTAAAGTCTGATCATTTCGACGGAGGTGAATCAATCACAGTTAACTTTAGCTGGAAATAACATTGTTCAAGAACCGCTATAACGCCAAAACAATCTGTTACCTTAAATTATATGTTTATCTCTGTAAAGCTGCTTTGAAACAATCCATTGTTAAAAGCGCTATATAAATGAAGATGACTTGACTTGACTTGTTAGTGATAGTGTGAGTATTAGTGATAGTGTGAGTGATAGTGTGAGTATTAGCGATAGTGATAGTGTGTGATAGTGTTAGTGTGAGTGATAGTGATAGTGTAAGTGATAGTGTAAGTGATAGTGTGAGTGATAGTGTGAGTGATAGTGTGAGTATTAGCGATAGTGATCGTGTGTGATAGTGTTAGTGTGAGTGATAGTGATAGTGTGAGTGATAGTGTGTGATAGTCTTAGTGTGAGTGATAGTGTTAGTGATAGTGTGAGTATTAGTGATAGTGATAGTGTGATTGACAGTGTGTGATATTGTGAGTGTTAGTGATAGTGTGAGTGATAGTGTGAGTGATAGTGTGAGTATTAGTGATAGTGTGTGATAGTGTGAGTATTAGTGATAGTGATAGTGTGTGATAGTGTTAGTGTGAGTGATAGTGATAGTGTGAGTGATAGTGTGTGATAGTGTTAGTGTGAGTGATAGTGTGAGTATTAGTGATAGTGATAGTGTGAGTGATAGTGTGAGTGATAGTGTGAGTGATAGTGTGAGTATTAGCGATAGTGATAGTGTGTGATAGTGTGAGTGATAGTGATAGTGTAAGTGATAGTGTGAGTGATAGTGTGAATATTAGCGATAGTGATAGTGTGTGATAGTGATAGTGTGAGTGATAGTGTGTGATAGTGTTAGTGTGAGTGATAGTGTTAGTGATAGTGTGAGTATTAGTGATAGTTATAGTGTGATTGACAGTGTGTGATATTGTGAGTGATAGTGTGAGTGATAGTGTGAGTGATAGTGTGAGTATTAGCGATAGTGATAGTGTGAGTGATAGTGTTAGTGTGAGTGATAGTGATAGGGTGAGTGATAGTGTGTGAAAGTGTTAGTGTGAGTGATAGTGTTAGTGATAGTGTGAGTATTAGCGATAGTGATAGTGTGTGATAGTGTTAGTGTGAGTGTTAGTGATAGTGTGAGTGATAGTGTGAGTGATAGTGTGAGTGATAGTGTGAGTATTAGTGATAGTGTGAGTGATAGTGTGAGTATTAGTGATAGTGATAGTGTGTGATAGTGATAGTGATAGTGTGAGTGATAGTGTTAGTGATAGTGTGAGTATTAGTGATAGTGATAGTGTGTGATAGTGATAGTGATAGTGTTAGTGATAGTGTGAGTATTAGTGATAGTGATAGTGTGAGTGATAGTGTGAGTGATAGTGTGAGTGATAGTGTGAGTATTAGTGATAGTGATAGTGTGAGTGATAGTGTTAGTGATAGTGTGAGTATTAGTGATAGTGTGATTGACAGTGTGTGATATTGTGAGTATTAGCGATAGTGATAGTGTGTGATAGTGATAGTGTGAGTGATAGTGTGAGTGATAGTGTGAGTATTAGCGATAGTGATAGTGTGTGATAGTGATAGTGTGAGTGATAGTGTGAGTATTAGCGATAGTGATAGTGTGTGATAGTGATAGTGTGAGTGATAGTGTGTGATAGTGTTAGTGTGAGTGTTAGTGATAGTGTGAGTATTAGTGATAGTGATAGTGTGATTGACAGTGTGTGATATTGTGAGTGATAGTGTGAGTGATAGTGTGAGTGATAGTGTGAGTATTAGCGATAGTGATAGTGTGAGTATTAGCGATAGTGATAGTGTGAGTGATAGTGTTAGTGTGAGTGATAGTGTTAGTGATAGTGTGAGTATTAGCGATAGTGATAGTGTGTGATAGTGTTAGTGTGAGTGTTAGTGATAGTGATAGTGTGAGTGATAGTGTGAGTGTGAGTGATAGTGTGAGTGATAGTGTGAGTATTAGTGATAGTGTGAGTATTAGTGATAGTGATAGTGTGAGTGATAGTGTGAGTGATAGTGTGAGTATTAGCGATAGTGATAGTGTGTGATAGTGATAGTGTGAGTGATAGTGTGAGTGATAGTGTGAGTATTAGCGATAGTGATAGTGTGTGTGATAGTGATAGTGTAAGTGATAGTGTGAGTGATAGTGTGAGTATTAGCGATAGTGATAGTGTGTGATAGTGATAGTGTGAGTGATAGTGTGTGATAGTGTTAGTGTGAGTGTTAGTGATAGTGTGAGTATTAGTGATAGTGATAGTGTGATTGACAGTGTGTGATATTGTGAGTGATAGTGTGAGTGATAGTGTGAGTGATAGTGTGAGTGATAGTGTGAGTATTAGCGATAGTGATAGTGTGAGTATTAGCGATAGTGATAGTGTGAGTGATAGTGTTAGTGTGAGTGATAGTGTTAGTGATAGTGTGAGTATTAGCGATAGTGATAGTGTGTGATAGTGTTAGTGTGAGTGTTAGTGATAGTGATAGTGTGAGTGATAGTGTGAGTATTAGTGATAGTGTGAGTATTAGTGATAGTGATAGTGTGTGATAGTGATAGTGATAGTGTGAGTATTAGTGATAGTGATAGTGTGAGTGATAGTGATAGTGTGTGATAGTGATAGTGATAGTGTGAGTATTAGTGATAGTGATAGTGTTAGTGATAGTGTGAGTATTAGTGATAGTGATAGTGTGAGTGATAGTGTTAGTGATAGTGTGAGTATTAGTGATAGTGATAGTGTGTGATAGTGATAGTGATAGTGTGAGTATTAGTGATAGTGATAGTGATAGTGTGAGTGATAGTGTTAGTGATAGTGTGAGTATTAGTGATAGTGATAGTGTGAGTGATAGTGTGAGTGATAGTGTGAGTATTAGTGATAGTGATAGTGTGAGTGATAGTGTTAGTGATAGTGTGAGTATTAGTGATAGTGATAGTGTGAGTGATAGTGTTAGTGATAGTGTGAGTATTAGTGATAGTGATAGTGATAGTGTGAGTGATAGTGTTAGTGATAGTGTGAGTATTAGTGATAGTGTGAGTGATAGTGTGAGTATTAGTGATAGTGATAGTGTGAGTGATAGTGTTAGTGATAGTGTGAGTATTAGTGATAGTGTGATTGACAGTGTGTGATATTGTGAGTGTGAGTGATAGTGTGAGTGATAGTGTGAGTATTAGCGATAGTGATAGTGTTAGTGTGAGTGATAGTGTGAGTGATAGTGTGAGTGATAGTGTGAGTATTAGTGATAGTGATAGTGTGTGATAGTGATAGTGTGAGTGATACTGTGTGATAGTGTTAGTGTGAGTGATAGTGTTAGTGATAGTGTGTGATATTGTTAGTGATAGTGTGAGTATTAGTGATAGTGATAGTGTGATTGACAGTGTGATTGACAGTGTGTGATAGTGTTAGTGTGAGTGATAGTGTTAGTGATAGTGTGTGATATTGTTAGTGGCTGATCTCTGGCGTGAGCTGGTTTTGAGGAACCACTCATGTGTTGTCGTGAATGCTGGCTCTTTAGCTCCGCCCCCTCAGCACATTAATGTGTGTGTTCTTCACTCACACACTCTCCTCATTCCTCATCTCGGTCTGCTTCCGACACACACAGTGGATGTGGTGTTTCTGGCTCACGAACGGGAGACTCATATTCCTCCTCATAATCGGGGTTTGTGTGCGAGGAGAACAGCACATCTGTTTGGGGGCCGGAATAGATTCCATTCATGCATTCCTGTGACGAGGATCATAACTCCCTCCCACGCTCGAGTCTCAGTGTCTTTCCCTCACTCACTCGTTCTACTGCATTTTTTTTTTTTTTTTTTTGCTTCATTTCTGTTCTTGTAGCTCAGTATTGGGAAGCTACTTTAAAACATTAGCTTCTCAAACAATGATGCACTTTTTTTTTTACTATATACATGTTTTAATGCCACTTGCCCTTTAAGACTTTATTATAAATACACAGATTTGCTATCATCTTTGCAGAGAACATTATCAAGGCATGAGGAACATTTGATTCCTCATGACATGACCTTGATTCTGCTAGCTTGTTCGACATTGAGAGATTATTGTACTGTGGAAACATACTATAGGTTTCCTCCTGGTTTATTGGAACCATCTGCAGAAACACACACACACACACTCACTGCTTCTCCACGGTATGATGTCACCGCGCCTCCACACCAGTGCATCAATGTGTGTGTTTGTCCTCCACTGTTTCCCATACTGGCTCCCAGTACAGGCCTGATCATACACACTCAAGCTCATTCACATCCACAGTGTTGTTGTAGCTGCACACGTTTCTCTTTTCCCTTCATGCACTTCTTTCTTTGACTACCTGAGTCAGTGGTGCACTACCCTGCAGACTAATGAATTAGTGCAAGAATTCAAAGCGCATGTGAAACCTCCTCATTCTGAGTATCCGCGGTTAGAAAAATCTGCCCACACAGAATAATAACAGAGAAAAATGGAGGGGGGAAAAGGAATGACAACAGTCAACATGCAAACTCCGGTCCGGTGGAAAAGATAAGTGTTTAAGATTTAAAACAGTGTAATGCTGTGTAAAACGTCAGCCAGGCTGAACAGAAATGCACTTCACTCTCTGACAGTAGGTGGCGCTGTTACACAGAAGCAGTGCTAATAAACGAGACATACATTCAGAGATACAATCATATACAAACACCCCCAAACGCATAACAATCCTGCGCATGAGTCATGTGAAAAGCTTATTTCAGTGTCAGAATGGAAAGGTTTTGCTGGTGCTGGTTTCTCAATGTTCAGTTTAAAAGAGAACGTGATTTGACTGAGATGTGTAGAACAGTCGACAGATGCCACAATAATGGGGCATCCTAAAAATATATATCGATTTGTATGCTTTGCATTGATACATCGTATCGCTCAATATGGATCCATATGGATGTACGGTTATTGGTTTCAGCGCTATAAGGAATCCAGAACACATCATCCGGGGTCAGGAGTTCCTCAGGGATCCGTGCTCGGACCCCTCCAGTTCTCCACACACACTATATCACGGAGATTACGATCTCTCTTACACCCCACTGAGGGTTAGCTTATGCTTTTTCCAACATAAAAAAAAACTTTTTCATGTATGAATTTAATTATAACGGGTTATATATGGTTGTAAGGGTCACTCGGTGGATCTCATGCCGGTCCTGCTCTTGTTTTGTAGACGGTGGCCATTCTGGAGCAGCGTCTGACTCTGACCGAGGACAAACTGCAGGAGTGTGTGGAGAACCAGCGTCAGATCGGAGCCAAACACCGATCTCAGAGTCTCCAGATCCCAGACCAGCGCCCCGATCCACAGCGATAACAGCGATCACTTCAGATCAGCAGATCAGTACAGGGCGGCAGATGCTCTGTGTTCTGCAGTGTGTGTGTGATGCAGGAGTGTGTGTTGAACAGCAGAGTGTGTTTGTGCTGAGTGTGGAATAAGCCTCGGCTCTACTGTAATGCATCCTCAAAACCACAAACTGAAACTGAAATCTGAGAAGAGAAATCAAAACATGAAGCCTTCTCCCTTGACTAGCATTAGCCGAACAGCTTGTCCTGAACTTTCAAACTGTCATTTTCTTTTTCACATTTACTATTTTGAGTGCTACTGTCTCATTTCCCGGTGTAACTAAACAATTATTTTTAATTTTGTCCATTAAAATGCCAGTAAATGTGTTTTTAACACGTGGTGCTTACTGTGTTTTTTCTGTATGTTACTGTATAATATAGTATCAGCTAATATGTATTGTTTATTATGTAGTGTCAAGGCCGTGCTTTACAGTCACGTCTGTTCATTCATTGGTTGATTTCCCTGAATCATTTAAATACGACTCAGCCAATAGTGTGAGTTTGGGGGCGGGGCTTTCAGGAGCGTTCCGGAAACCTGTTTGAAAACAGTCCCTCTGGAGCTCATGATGAGTGTGAAGCAACTTTTCTGTTTTAATGTAGATGTAATGTAATGTAAAATTTGTAATCTTTTTTTGTGTACAGCGGCTTCGTTCACTCCTCAAAACAGCTCATAACTTTAAAATAACTAATTTCCGAAATCACCCGTCTGCAGGCTGAATGAGTGTGTGTTTGCTGGGATGTTTTCCTCTCTGTAGTTCAGCTGAGCTGCGAACAGACCCACTAAAGCGTAACACTGGTGGACACACACACACTCTTTTCCTTCCTGTCTGGGGCTCGAGTCTGTGCCGGACGGGACCGAGCCTCACACTTCCAGATAACGACATCAGGCCTTTAATTACACACCACTCTCCGCTGGGTCAATGTGTCTGTGTGTTCTGTGACTGAAGTAAAGCGCAGTGTGGATCTGCCTCGTGCTCCACATGTGTTTCTCTGGGTCTTTATGGCCAGAACATCTGGAGGATTTTCCCCGATCCGCCGTCAGACGAGTGTGTGTGTGTGTGCATCTGGAGGCCTTTCCCCGATCCGCCGTCAGACGAGTGTGTGTCCGAGTTTCATCTGCCTGATGGACAGTATTTGAAACGGTAACTGGTTAGGGTTAGGGGACGTTGCAGGGTTAAGGGTTAGGGTTAAGAGCGTTAGGGTTAAGAACGTGGACGTTACAGGACGGTCTTTCTCTAAACGGGGCCTGTTTATATTTCAACACTGGTTTTTTTGGAAGCTTGTTTCTTCCAAGGAATAAAAAAAAAAAAAGGTATTAGTGATTTCTTGTCTCGTAATTGACCGTTCGCAGAGACCCGCCCCCTTTAGTTACTGTTGCTATGTCCGACAAGCCACGCCTCTCTCGCGCCACACGTTCTCACGCAGTGAAACACACACCGCACAGCAGAGAGGAGGCCGGCAGGACAGAGCACGTTACTTCTGATATGAAACAAAGTCTCAACTTTCAAATGTGATCATATAAAATTTAAACAATAAATACCGTTTTGTGTCTCTTTAATGTGTCTGACAGATCTCTGCAGAGCCTCGGTTAACCGTGAACCGATCATCTCGCCCTGCTAGGTAATCTATAGCAGCAAATAAACATGAATGAACATCAGAAGGAATGTTGTTTAACCGCGGAAAGACGTCAGATCAGTACACTCCGTTCTTCAAGTTCAAATCCAGCGATGTTAATCTGCTAACTCTCCTGACGGCTCTGTCGGACCAAAATGGAGGATTGTGATTGGTCAGATCGCCTGTCAATCAAACTCCCTCGAAAGGTGAATTCCGAGTTTAGATGTAAACCTGCTATTGTGACATATAAACTTGTGTGAAATTGTTAGATATAAATTTGCAATTTTATTTTTTTCCATTTTATTCCATTGCAGTTCAACAGTCAAGCTGCAATGTAACAAACTCTTCAGAGATTTCACAGTTATTAACATTTTAATCTAACTACGGTTTTTTTTTTTTTGACAAAATGATAACTCTATTTTGTGTTATATTTCTGTGGCATTGGATTTCAGAAAACTAGTTACTGCTGCTGTGTGAGTGGGTCTAACACTTTTGCTGACCAATGTAATCAATACCAATAGAAAAGTCATAGAAGAGCTATTGTGGATTTTTTTTCTTTTGCTATTGGAGCAAATGGGAATTCAAACATTATATTTATTGGGGTTACCGTTCACCACTATAGTTTACACAGCTATGATGACTTCTGCTTCTGAGAGGCCCAGAAATCTGGAAAGGGTCCATTCAAAAGAGAAGGGCGTAACTGTGTGGAGGCGGAGCTGAATGTGAGCCTGCAGTGGATTGTGGGAAAGGGGCGGGGTTTAAGAAAGGCAGTGGGTGGAGCTTGACAGTTCTAAACCTGATTAGGTCAGGCTCCACCCATTAGTTTGACAGAGGCGGAGCTGGACGTCATGTGACCCTGCAGTGAGAATGATTGACAGGAGCTGTAGACCTGAGATCTCGTTCTGTGACTGATGTTTTATCCGAGATCCTCGTCCCTCATGAACACTGAAGCTGCGCATCATTTCCTGTTTCCTGTCCCTCGGCGAGTGTCGGGTTCATATTTGTCTGGGAATCGCAGTGATGTTTCCACTCGCTCACTGCCAGACGCAGAAGAGCTGATGATGAGCTCTAACCCTCTGCAGTTTCCCCAAACACACTCACACACACAACCTGTCAGAGGTTTGGGATCGGTAAGATTTTTAATGTTTTTAAAACAAGTCTCTTCTGCTCACCAAGGCTGCATTTATTGGATTAAAAATACCAACAACAAAAAAACAGTAATATTGTGAAATATTGATGATGATTTGATGCTCAAGAAACATTATTATCAATGTTGAAAACAGTGATTTACTTATTTTTATTTCAGGATTCTTTGATGAATAGAAACTTCAAAAGCAGCATTTATCTGTTGTAGAATCTTTTGTAACATTAAACACTACCGTTCAAAAGTTTGGGGTCTGTAAGAATTTTTATTAGATTTTTTGGGGAAAGAAATAAAATAAATCAATACTTTTATTCATCAATGATTAATTAAATTGATATTGAAATTGATTCTGTTACAGTTTAGTTGCAAACTGAGCTAAAAAATCCAGGTATTTACAGTGACTTTGACTGGTATTGATTTAGTGTGTGTTCAGAGGCTCAATGGTTGTGTGTAAAGGCAGTGTGTAAAGGCAGTGTGTGTCATGAGTGTGTAAAGGCAGTGTGTGTCATGAGTGTGTAAAGGCAGTGTGTGTCAGAAGTGTGTAAAGGCAGTGTGTGTCATGAGTGTGTAAAGGCAGTGTGTGTCATGAGTGTGTAAAGGCAGTGTGTGTCATGAGTGTGTAAAGGCAGTGTGTGTCATGAGTGTGTAAAGGCAGTGTGCCAGGAGTGTGTAAAGGCAGTGTGTGTCAGGAGAGTGTAAAGGCAGTGTGTGTCAGGAGTGTGTAAAGGCAGTGTGTCAGGAGTGTGTAAAGGCAGTGTGTGTCAGGAGTGTGTAAAGGCACTGTGTGTCAGGAGTGTGTAAAGGCAGTGTGTGTCAGGAGTGTGTAAAGGCAGTGTGTGTCAGGAGTGTGTAAAGGCACTGTGTGTCAGGAGTGTGTAAAGGCAGTGTGTGTCAGGAGTGTCAGGAGTGTGTAAAGGCAGTGTGTGTCAGGAGTGTGTAAAGGCAGTGTGTGTCAGGAGTGTGTAAAGGCAGTGTGTCAGGAGTATGTGTAGGAGTGTGTAAAGGCAGTTTGTCAGGAGTGTGTGTAGGAGTGTGTAAAGGCAGTGTGTGTCAGGAGTGTGTAAAGGCAGTGTGTGTCAGGAGTGGGAAGGCAGTGTGTATCAGGAGTGTGTAAAGGCAGTGTGTCAGGAGTGGGAAGGCAGTGTGTGTCAGGAGTGTGTAAAGGCAGTGTGTGTCAGGAGTGTGTAAAGGTAGTGTGTAGGAGTGTGTAAAAGCAGTGTGTGTCAGGAGTGTGTGTAGGAGTGTGTAAAGGCAGTGTGTCAGGAGTGTGTGTAGGAGTGTGTAAAGGCAGTGTGTGTCAGGAGTGTGAAGGCAGTGTGTGTCAGGAGTGTGTAAAGGCAGTGTGTCAGGAGTGGGAAGGCAGTGTGTGTCAGGAGTGTGTAAAGGCAGTGTGTCAGGAGTGGGAAGGCAGTGTGTGTCAGGAGTGTGTAAAGGCAGTGTGTATCAGGAGTGTGTAAAGGCAGTGTGTCAGGAGTGGGAAGGCAGTGTGTGTCAGGAGTGTGTAAAGGCAGTGTGTGTCAGGAGTGTGTAAAGGTAGTGTGTAGGAGTGTGTAAAAGCAGTGTGTGTCAGGAGTGTGTGTAGGAGTGTGTAAAGGCAGTGTGTCAGGAGTGTGTGTAGGAGTGTGTAAAGGCAGTGTGTGTCAGGAGTGTGAAGGCAGTGTGTGTCAGGAGTGTGTGTAGGAGTGTGTAAAGGCAGTGTGTGTCAGGAGTGTGAAGGCAGTGTGCGTCAGGAGTGTGTGTAGGAGTGTGTCAGGAGTGTGTAAAGGCAGTGTGTCAGGAGTGTGTGTAGGAGTGTGTAAAGGCAGTGTGTGTCAGGAGTGTGTGTAGGAGTGTGTAAAGGCAGTGTGTCAGGAGTGTGTGTAGGAGTGTGTAAAGGCAGTGTGTGTCAGGAGTATGTAAAGGCAGTGTGTGTCAGGAGTGTGTAAAGGCAGTGTGTGTCAGGAGTGTGTGTAGGAGTGTGTAAAGGCAGTGTGTCAGGAGTGTGTAAAGGCAGTGTGTGTCAGGAGTGTGAAGGCAGTGTGTGTCAGGAGTGTGTAAAGGCAGTGTGTCAGGAGTGTGTGTAGGAGTGTGTAAAGGCAGTTTGTCAGGAGTGTGTGTAGGAGTGTGTAAAGGCAGTGTGTGTCAGGAGTGTGTGTCAGGAGTGTGTAAAGGCAGTGTGTCAGGAGTGTGTGTAGGAGTGTGTAAAGGCAGTTTGTCAGGAGTGTGTGTAGGAGTGTGTAAAGGCAGTGTGTCAGGAGTGTGTGTCAGGAGTGTGTAAAGGCAGTGTGTGTCAGGAGTGTGTGTCATGAGTGTGTAAAGGCAGTGTGTCAGGAGTGTGTAAAGGCAGTGTGTCAGGAGTGTGTAAAGGCAGTTTTTCAGGAGTGTGTGTGGGAGTGTGTAAAGGCAGTGTGTCAGGAGTGTGTGTCAGGAGTGTGTAAAGGCAGTTTGTCAGGAGTGTGTGTAGGAGTGTGTAAAGGCAGTGTGTCAGGAGTGTGTGTCAGGAGTGTGTAAAGGCAGTTTGTCAGGAGTGTGTGTAGGAGTGTGTAAAGGCAGTGTGTCAGGAGTGTGTGTCAGGAGTGTGTAAAGGCAGTGTGTGTCAGGAGTGTGTGTCATGAGTGTGTAAAGGCAGTGTGTCATGAGTGTGTA
Source organism: Tiaroga cobitis (assembly GCA_030578255.1). Lineage (NCBI taxonomy): Eukaryota > Metazoa > Chordata > Actinopteri > Cypriniformes > Leuciscidae > Tiaroga > Tiaroga cobitis. The sequence continues at coordinate 584,523 of CM060601.1, forward strand.
AAGGCAGTGTGTCAGTTGTGTGTAAAGGCAGTTTTTCAGGAGTGTGTGTGGGAGTGTGTAAAGGCAGTGTGTCAGGAGTGTGTGTCAGGAGTGTGTCAGGAGTGTGTAAAGGCAGGTTTTCAGGAGTGTGTGTAGGAGTGTGTAAAGGCAGTGTGTCAGGAGTGTGTGTAGGAGTGTGTCAGGAGTGTGTAAAGGCAGTTTTTCAGGAGTGTGTGTGGGAGTGTGTAAAAGCAGTGTGTCAGGAGTGTGTGTCAGGAGTGTGTGTCAGGAGTGTGTAAAGGCAGTGTGTGTCAGGAGTGTGTAAAGGCAGTGTGTCAGGAGTGTGTGTCAGGAGTGTGTCAGGAGTGTGTAAAGGCAGTTTTTCAGGAGTGTGTGTGGGAGTGTGTAAAGGCAGTGTGTCAGGAGTGTGTAAAGGCAGTTTTTCAGGAGTGTGTGTGGGAGTGTGTAAAGGCAGTGTGTCAGGAGTGTGTAAAAGCAGTGTGTCAGGAGTGTGTGTCAGGAGTGTGTGTCAGGAGTGTGTAAAGGCAGTGTGTGTCAGGAGTGTGTAAAGGCAGTGTGTCAGGAGTGTGTCAGGAGTGTGAAGGCAGTGTGTGTCAGGAGTGTGTGTAGGAGTGTGTAAAGGCAGTTTGTCAGGAGTGTGTGAAGGAGTGTGTAAAGGCAGTGTGTGTCAGGAGTGTGTAAATGCAGTGTGTCAGTAGTGTGTAAAGGCAGTTTTTCAGGAGTGTGTGTAGGAGTGTGTAAAGGCAGTGTGTCAGGAGTGTGTAAAGGCAGTGTGTCAGGGGTGTGTGTCAGGAGTGTGTGTAGGAGTGTGTAAAGGCAGTGTGTCAGGAGTGTGTAAAGGCAGTGTGTCAGGAGTGTGTGTCAGGAGTGTGTAAAGGCAGTGTGTGTCAGCAGTGTGTAAAGGCAGTGTGTCAGTTGTGTGTAAAGGCAGTTTTTCAGGAGTGTGTGTAGGAGTGTGTAAAGGCAGTGTGTCAGAAGTGTGTAAAGGCAGTGTGTCAGGAGTGTGTAAAGGCAGTGTGTGTAGGAGTGTGTGTCAGGAGTGTGTAAAGGCAGTGTGTGTCAGGAGTGTGTAAAGGCAGTGTGTGTCAGGAGTGTGTAAAGGCAGTGTGTGTCAGGAGTGTGTAAAGGCAGTGTGTGTCAGGAGTGTGTAAAGGCAGTGTGTGTCAGGAGTGTGTAAAGGCAGTGTGTCAGGAGTGTGTGTAGGAGTGTGTAAAGGCAGTTTGTCAGGAGTGTGTGTAGGAGTGTGTGTCAGGAGTGTGTGTCAGGAGTGTGTAAAGGCAGTGTGTAAAGGCAGTGTGTGTCAGGAGTGTGTAAAGGTAGTGTGTCAGGAGTGTGTAAAGGCAGTGTGTGTCAGAAGTGTGTAAAGGCAGTGTGTAAAGGCAGTGTGTGTCATGAGTGTGTAAAGGCAGTGTGTAAAGGCAGTGTGTGTCATGAGTGTGTAAAGGCAGTGTGTCAGGAGTGTGTAAAGGTAGTGTGTGTCATGAGTGTGTAAAGGCAGTGTGTGTCATGAGTGTGTAAAGGCAGGGTGTCAGGAGTGTGTAAAGGCAGTGTGTGTCATGAGTGTGTAAAGGTAGTGTGTCAGGAGTGTGTAAAGGCAGTGTGTGTCATGAGTGTGTAAAGGCAGTGTGTGCCAGGAGTGTGTAAAGGTAGTGTGTCAGGAGTGTGTAAAGGCAGTGTGTGTCATGAGTGTGTAAAGGCAGTGTGTGTCAGGAGAGTGTAAAGGTAGTGTGTCAGGAGTGTGTAAAGGTAGTGTGTCAGGAGTGTGTAAAGGCAGTGTGTGTCATGAGTGTGTAAAGGTAGTGTGTCAGGAGTGTGTCAGGAGTGTGTAAAGGCAGTGTGTGTCAGAAGTGTGTAAAGGCAGTGTGTGTCATGAGTGTGTAAAGGTAGTGTGTCAGGAGTGTGTAAAGGCAGTGTGTGTCAGAAGTGTGTAAAGGCAGTGTGTGTCATGAGTGTGTAAAGGTAGTGTGTCAGGAGTGTGTAAAGGCAGTGTGTGTCATGAGTGTGTAAAGGTAGTGTGTCAGGAGTGTGTCAGGAGTGTGTAAAGGCAGTGTGTGTCAGGAGTGTGTAAAGGCAGTGTGTCAGGATTGTGTAAAGGCAGTGTGTGTCATGAGTGTGTAAAGGCAGGGTGTCAGGAGTGTGTAAAGGCAGTGTGTGCCAGAAGTGTCAACATGACATCATGACTTTTGCGTAAACAGACACGCCACTTTCAAGTCAAGTGGCGTGTTATCTATACGCATTTTGAGATATCCGCGTGTATGCGTGCATGTCTACGCCATTAATGTCCAAGTGATTCCGCGTATATGTACACGCCATTAAATTTCCGAGCGAAACGAAGCAAAATGTAGATCTACATCTGGGGAGCGATATTTTTTTTCCCCTAGGATGGTAGGGGAAGACTCATAAATGCTATTAACCCCAGTGACGGGTAGGTTTAGGGACGGGGTGGAGGTAGGTCATATATTTATATATACAGTAATAACGTTAAGTCAACTGCGTTCATAAACACGCTGAAAAGCGATTGTGCGTGTTGATAGCACGCCAAAAATGGAAATACGAATTGGCGTGTCATACACACGCAATTTTATGAGATCAGTCTGGTAAAGGCAGTGTGTGTCATGAGTGTGTAAAGGCAGTGTGTCATGAGTGTGTAAAGGCAGTGTGTGTCATGAGTGTGTAAAGGCAGTGTGTCATGAGTGTGTAAAGGCAGTGTGTCAGGAGTGTGTAAAGGCAGTGTGTGTCAGGAGAGTGTAAAGGCAGTGTGTGTCATGAGTGTGTAAAGGTAGTGTGTCAGGATTGTGTAAAGGCAGTGTGTGTCATGAGTGTGTAAAGGCAGGGTGTGTCAGGAGTGTGTAAAGGCAGTGTGTGTCAGAAGTGTGTAAAGGCAGTGTGTGTCATGAGTGTGTAAAGGCAGTGTGTCAGGAGTGTGTAAAGGCAGTGTGTGTCAGAAGTGTGTAAAGGCAGTGTGTGTCATGAGTGTGTAAAGGCAGTGTGTCAGGAGTGTGTAAAGGCAGTGTGTGTCATGAGTGTGTAAAGGCAGTGTGTGTCATGAGTGTGTAAAGGTAGTGTGTGTCAGGAGTGTGTAAAGGTAGTGTGTGTCAGGAGTGTGTAAAGGTAGTGTGTGTCAGGAGTGTGTAAAGGTAGTGTGTCAGGAGGCTCTGTTGTTTTTCTTTTTATATATTGAAAGAAATATATCAACAAAAAATAGTCTAGGTAAAGAATGCTGGCGCTGGCGGGGAAAGAGTTAACGCCGTCATTTGCGAGGGAAAATAAGAGGCGCTGTGCCTTTAAACCGTCCAGCACAGACTCCTCCCCTCGCGTGATGACGCGCTCGCTTTAATGCAGCCTGTCAAACAACCATCAGAAGAGAACCAGGCGAGCGGAGGGATCGCGATCATGAGCCGCGTCTGACGGATCGCCCTGCCGCGTTCCCCCCCGTTCTGTCGCACACAGCAGCCTCGCCCGTTCTCCCCCATGAAACACTCTCTCTGGAGCGGCGTGATCATGATGATGTCGAGCAAGAGCGCGGAATGGCTTCAGGATGAGCTAGAGTCCGGCGGGGCGCTTCTGCTGCTCGACTGCCGCACACACGAGCTCTTCGAGTCCGCGCACATCGAGTCCGCCATCAACCTGGCCATCCCGGGGCTCATGCTGAGGAGACTGAAGAAGGGCAACCTCCCCATCCGATCCATCATCCCCAACAACGAGGACCAGGAAAAGTTCGTGCGGCGCTGTAAGACGGACACTGTTCTGCTTTACGACGAGGCGACCGCGGACTGGCCGGAGAGCGGAACCTCAGGCTCCGTGATCGGGCTCCTCATGCACAAGCTCCGCGACGACGGGTGCAACGCCTATTACCTGGAAGGCAAGGAGTTTATTTGCCATTCAAAACTTTCAAGAGCTTTCTCTGCGTGTGTGTGTGTGTGTGTGAGAGAGAGAGAGAGAGAGAGAGAGAGAGAGAGAGAGAGAGAGAGAGAGAGAGAGACAGACAGAAATGGATTAAATCGCTCCTCTCCGCTGAAATCCGCGCTCTTCTGCTTTTAAACGGAGAAAAAGTTCGTTTACATTAGACGAATAAGTTACATCCGCGCGCTCGCTTCGTGAAATCTTTCATGTCTGACAGGCATTTTGTATAAGCTCACTGCTATTAAAATAGCTAATGTGTACCTTTTTTGTCTTTCTCTGTGTGTTTTGACTACAACCCTTAAAAAAGGAGAAACAAAGATGTTTTCAATTAATTGCCTAAAATGGCTCCGCCATGTTGTCTTTCTGAAGGAAAACGAGCGATTTATGAATGAACGACCAAAAAGACAGAATCACGACACTGTTCGACTCTTTTTGATAAATAACCACGTTCTATTCGATATTTTGTGCAAATATACGCACATGTCGAGCGTTTTGTCGTGGAAATAGAGTTTGACTGTGTAATTCTCGGTTTCGCCACCATTCATAAAATACACATCGAGTGTCAGTCATGATCTTCACCATGTGACCAACAGTTGAACACTCAATCCGTTAGAATATTGATCTGTTTACTCGGATTTATTTATTGGAAATAGTATCTTTTTCACGAGTGATTATTAATTAGATACTAGTATTAATTGCTTTGCTTCTAAATACACATAGAGTGTCTATGCCAAGTAACTATTCCATTGTTAATTTTTGCCATTTGAGTTTTATGGTGTTCTGTAAGTCAGATGTTAAAGAGGCAGTTCACGCATAAATAGTTCATTTACAAACCTGAATGACTGACTGGATAACAAAAGATGTTGTTTTGAAAAATGCCTCAGGCTTTTTTTTTTTTTTTTTGGTCTATAAAGTGGAAGTCAGTGGTCACCAAAACTGTTTTGTTTCCACCGAAACAAAAAAACGAAAGAAGTCATACAGGTTTGGAATGAGTAAAGGATTACAGAATGATAATTTTTGGGTGAACTAACCCTTTAGCTATTCACACTCCAGCCATTACAGTTTTACTGGGAACACTTCTTATTTCACTGGTTCGGCTAAGTGTTTTGTATAATAACTAGTCAGCATGTCTAGTGACTTTTGCAGTAACTAATAACAGTTGGAACACATTAGGGCTGTTTTCGACTAAGGATTTTCATAGTCGAATCTGATTCGTTAGATTTTGACGTAGTCGACTGATGGTCGAACCTTTTTTTTTTCTTTTCTTTTTTTTTTAGATAGCAGCTAGATTATTTTCCATTTCAAACAAAAGAGCTAAAAAAACTAAAAGAAAAACATGTAACAAATACCTTTTATTCATTTAAAGCCAGATGAAGAAAACATATATCACACATATATCAAACATCAGAAAAGTTCACATAAAATAAGAACAAATTGGCTTCAAAAACAACAACGTGCCAAAACGTGCTTTGTTTTAAATAAATCACACACAGTAAACAAAACCTTAACAAAAAAAACAGTGCAATGAACTTTGCAATTTAGACGCGCAAACTGCGTGCCGGTGCGGTGAGACGTAGCCTACATGCTCGGGCAGATTCGGCTTGAAGTCATCCTCGGACGCGGCGTCGCGCGCGCTGTTACAAAAAAAGCCGTGCACAGAGCCAAGCGAAATGGGGTCTTGCTGGTCTTGCGCACCGCTCGTGCGGACGCGTCGAGTATAAACAAGGCTTTACTCCGTATCAGCGCGCGCTCTGATCGGTAAAGGGGAACAGACCTCTCCCGAATCATCTCCAGCAGTAGCAGCCTCCGATCGCACCACTAACTCCGCCTCCGTTTCCCTCGTAAGATGATATTAGTATTTAAACATTCTCTATGATAAAAAATGTTTGTAAAAATATTTTAATAGCACGGTTTTGGCGGTTATAGGGTTCTAATGATGGTGTTCAACTATAACCGTCGGTCTCACGGTTATATAATAACTGTCACACCCCTATTGGTTACATAACACTTCCCTACTATTCGACTATGAGGTTCATAGTCGAATCAGACCTCTCCGAATCGAATCGTCGAATCCTCGACTATTAGAAGTCAGCCCTAGAACACATAATATATTAGATGTTAGTGGCTATTTGGATTACTAGTAATTACAAGACTTATGTTAGTATTTTAGTTATTTACATATTATTATTTTAGTATACTAAAATTTGTATTTTAAAAACATTGTATGGATTGTTAGAACACCTCGCCCTTGTTTGAGTGTTTATTTGTTCAGATACATGTGATTTATCACTGGCTGATCTGTTATAGCTGATTTATCACTCTGCCTGATCTGTTATAGCTGATTTATCACTCTGGCTGATCTGTTATAGCTGATTTATCACTCTGCCTGATCTGTTATAGCTGATTTATCACTCTGGCTGATCTGTTATAGCTGATTTATCACTCTGGCTGATCTGTTATAGCCGATTTATCACTCTGCCTGATCTGTTATAGCTGATTTATCACTCTGGCTGATCTGTTATAGCTGATTTATCACTCTGGCTGGTCTGTTATAGTTGATTTATCACTCTGGCTGATCTGTTATAGCCAATTTATCACTCTGGCTGGTCTGTTATAGCCGATTTATCACTCTGGCTGATCTGTTATAGCTGATTTATCACTCTGCCTGATCTGTTATAGCTGATTTATCACTCTGGCTGATCTGTTATAGCTGATTTATCACTCTGGCTGATCTGTTATAGCTGATTTATCACTCTGGCTGGTCTGTTATAGTTGATTTATCACTCTGGCTGATCTGTTATAGCCAATTTATCACTCTGGCTGGTCTGTTATAGCCGATTTATCACTCTGGCTGATCTGTTATAGCTGATTTATCACTCTGCCTGATCTGTTATAGCCGATTTATCACTCTGGCTGATCTGTTATAGCTGATTTATCACTCTGCCTGATCTGTTATAGCTGATTTATCACTCTGCCTGATCTGTTATAGCTGATTTATCACTCTGGCTGATCTGTTATAGCTGATTTATCGCTCTGGCTGATCTGTTATAGCCGATTTATCACTCTGGCTGATCTGTTATAGCTGATTTATCACTCTGGCTGATCAGTTATAGCTGATTTATCACTCTGCCTGATCTGTTATAGCTGATTTATCACTCTGCCTGATCTGTTATAGCTGATTTATCACTCTGACTGATCTGTTATAGCTGATTTATCACTCTGCCTGATCTGTTATAGCTGATTTATCACTCTGACTGATCTGTTATAGCTGATTTATCACTCTGACTGATCTGTTATAGCTGATTTATCACTCTGCCTGATCTGTTATAGCTGATTTATCACTCTGACTGATCTGTTATAGCCGATTTATCACTCTGGCTGATCTGTTATAGCTGATTTATCACTCTGGCTGATCAGTTATAGCTGATTTATCACTCTGCCTGATCTGTTATAGCTGATTTATCACTCTGGCTGATCTGTTATAGCTGATTTATCACTCTGCCTGATCTGTTATAGCTGATTTATCACTCTGGCTGATCTGTTATAGCTGATTTATCACTCTGGCTGATCTGTTATAGCTGATTTATCACTCTGCCTGATCTGTTATAGCTGATTTATCACTCTGACTGATCTGTTATAGCTGATTTATCACTCTGGCTGATCTGTTATAGCTGATTTATCACTCTGGCTGATCTGTTATAGCTGATTTATCACTCTGGCTGATCTGTTATAGCTGATTTATCACTCTGGCTGATCTGTTATAGCTGATTTATCACTCTGGCTGATCTGTTATAGCTGATTTATCACTCTGCCTGATCTGTTATAGCTGATTTATCACTCTGGCTGATCTGTTATAGCTGATTTATCACTCTGCCTGATCTGTTATAGCTGATTTATCACTCTGACTGATAATCGGGTATTATCTGGCTTGTTCTAGGAGGATTTAACAAGTTTCAGACGGAGTACCCGGAGCACTGCGAGACGAGCTTGGACTGTTCGTGTCCCAGCAGTTCTCCGCCCTCCTCCGTTCTGGGTCTGGGTGGACTCCGGATCAGCTCCGACTGTTCTGACGGGGAGTCGGACCGCGAGCCGGGCAGCGCCACAGAGTCCGAGGGAAGCCCGATACCCAGTAACCAGCCAGCGTTCCCAGTCCAGATCTTACCGTATCTCTACCTGGGCTGTGCCAAAGACTCCACCAACTTGGACGTTCTGGGCAAGTACAACATCAAGTACATCCTGAACGTGACTCCCAACCTGCCCAACATGTTCGAACACGACGGGGAATTCAAGTACAAACAGATTCCCATCTCGGATCACTGGAGCCAAAACCTTTCTCAGTTTTTCCCTGAAGCCATTTCTTTCATAGGTAAGTTTCCTTTCAGAAGTTTAACGCTCATGTCCATCAGGTATTAGTTTATTATTTTCATTGTGTGTCTGAAGACTGGCTGTGACCTCAGGATGTGTTTGTTCAGGACAATCCCAAACTCTTTTCCTTGAATTCATCAGTCCCTTTGACGGGTCAGATTTACACACCTGTGCTCGACATGAAGAACAGACTCTGTAAACCTGACGGTCATTGAGCGCGTTTACATTCACACAGAACTGGCTTACTGAATTAACTGTGTCCTGGTTTACAGGCAAGCCAATAACCTGGCAGTGCAAGTGTAAACCACACGCTGACAAGACGTTATAGTGAGTGACAACATATCTGATTCTCTGTATCTTGAGACTGCAAGGATTCTTGTTCAAAGCAGCTAACCAAGCTCTCCGCTGTATGTGGTGTGTTGGAATTCGGTGAAAAATGACAGCACTATGTACATTCTCCTTATTTTCACAACCCTTTACGATGCACGCTTTAACCATTATTGTACACAAACTAGCTTCCAACAACCTGTTAATTCGTCAACTCCGCTCGAACTACTACTACCGGCGCATGTCACGTTGGTTGTATTGACGGAAATGTCAGAGGGAAGGGGAGGAGAAGCGGGAGCCGGTAAGAGGACTTTTCACGAGTGAAGATATTATTGCGCCAAGTCGAAGTGCTCAAAAGCACTTGTTATGGTATTCCGCCATACAATATAGTCATCAATTTTAAACGCTTAGAAAAGCGCAACGGTTTATTTTGTGTCACCAGCCCAGGTCAAGTTACACTACTCGAGTAACTGTGTTTACATAGGGAAAACGTGGAAGTGTTTGGTCGCTTCTCTGCTTGGCCCATATTTAATGCATGGGCTAAGCTAAATGCTAACATAGTTTTGCGGCAATACAGAGCGATATAGCGCACGCACTGAGACGAGAGAGGTATGTATCAACTCGTCTTAGTTAAGGGAATAACATAGTTTAATAAGAAAAACTGGTGGAGTATCCCTTTAAGCAGTATTTTGACTAAAGCGCTTCTTTCAGAACACATTTGTATCATATATTGGGTCGTAGTTTGTGCTATATTTCCTGCCGTGCAACGCTGGCTCTCTCTGGATGCGCTTCAGTCGCGGTAAAGGCGCTTTCCTGTCACGTGTCACACACACACACACTTCAATAAGCCACAGAACGCAGGTTAATGTGTTTTTACATGTGGGAGAAGGTAAAAATCTAGCTGTGTCAATTGGTTTATGCGTGAGCCGTTTAGGTTAACGCGTTTGCATGAACACACACGTGTGTATGAAGCATAATTGGGGTTTTTCTCAATTAAATGAGCTTGACAAGCTTTCCGAGGGTGAAGTAAGAGCTCAACATTACTGGAGCAGAGTAAGATCTGATGGATTCAGACGTGATCAATGTCAGACAGATCAGATCACTGAGCCGACTGAACCATGAAACACACACACACACACACTCAGAGAGAGAGGAACGAGTTGAAATCTTGAACATGGCCGTTTATAAAGCGAGCTGAAAGCTTGACTCCGGATGAACGAGGATGGAAGCGGTTTTAGTTTCTCTTGTGTTTCGATGTCGGTGTTTTCAGTTGAAGCCACACGTGTGTTCTGCGGTTTGACACTTTTCTAGTAATTTCCTAAAAACTTCTAGACTGCATGACAGAGACTCTGAACTTCCATCCAGTGCTGGAAACGGTGCTGTTTAAGAAGTGTGCTCTTCTGCTTTTGTTCTGTAGATATTTAAAGATGTAAACGAAGTAGGGCTGGGTAAAAATATCGATTCATCAATGCATTGCAATTATTTGTTTCTCAATTCAATATCGATTCATCAAATCCTATGAATCGATTCAGCCCACCGGCCAGTGGCGGCGCTGTGGGCAACACTCGAGTGAAGAGCGTTCCTTGGATTCCTTGGACCATTTTTCCTGCTGACCAAAATCCGCGCTGGCGCGACCAACACAACGTTGCGCAACATCAAATGGCTAACGTAATGAAAGCGAATGAAAGCGGAAGCGAAACTGCGTTACTTTAGCCGTTTATCAGTTCGGACCAGCAGCATCTGTGTAGCGCGAGCCGATCTTGATCAAGCAACACTGTTAGGAGTCTACACATCTCTTACACACAGCGCTAAGAGATCCAGTGAAGAAAACATTTGAATTCGCCACTGAACTAATGACATCACTGCGAGAGCGAAATCTAGTGAAAAGCATTCAAATTTCTCTGTTATTAACGGGTCAAACAGCGCTGACGTGAAAACCAGGAGAAACATTGTGCCGTGAATGAACTAGTTAGGTTCTAAATCCACAGATCAGCAACATTCACCATGGATTTAATGTAGTAACCCTAACTTGTAACCATGGAAGTTTGGCATAAATAGTAAAATGCTTTCAAGTGCATCACACATCTTTTTCCAGCACTTCAAAACTTAAATATATATTAATACATTATTTTAATACTATATTAATACTATACATTATTTGTTCATCCTTCAAAGATTACCCCCGTTTATAAACCTGAAAGTTTCAAGATGTAGGAAAACTCACATTTATTTAAAAATATTTACTTCTGCTGGAATTTCTTTCTTTTTGCTGTGTGGAAAACGTACCAAACCGTGACACCACTGTATCGGTTCCATCCGAACTGTGAATTTTGTGAACTGTTCCACCCCTAACATTTTGTGCTTTGTTTACATTTCTTTTATAACTTGAATATACTTTCTACTACTTACAGTTACATGCACTTTAGAAGTGTTAATAAAGCACCTGTTTGTTACAGTTATGGTTTGTAGGCTATTCAACACACGTACAAAATTGTACAGTTTGTTCTGCTAAATAAACCATGACAGGAAACATGCTGGGGTCAATTTGTTCTTAAACATTGGTAATACTGCACACTATTTAAAAATATACTCTGGTACTTAATTACTTGTGTGTATTTACTTATTGAATTGATATCGAAGCTATTAAATCAATATCGAATCGAATCGAAATCAAATCGAAGCCTCAAGAATCGAAATCGAATCGAATTGTGAAATTCCTAACAATACCCAGCCCTAAAACGAAGGCCTCAAGCGCTCACTTCTCTGAGCAGCTCTTTAATCTGAGCATAAGTTTAAGTGTTTATTTATTTATTTTTATTGTCCTTTCTGAAATGTACAGCTTTAAAGGTCCCCTGACATGGAGTTATTTTATTATTTTATAATGTTTCCTGGGTTGCCCTTATAATGTTTGTATGTTTTTTTAGATAAAAAATAGTCATAATTTAGAAATAAAAGGCATTTTTCCTAGCCTGATTTTAGCCTCTGATTTGAACGCTCTGTTTGAAGGGGCGTGTCTCTGTGGGATTCAGTGGAACCGCCCACTGCTGTGATTGGCTGACATGCTTGCATATGAAATAGCAACATATTACATGTGAAACTCTCTCGAATACTTTTACTACAGCTATTCAGGGTTCTACGCTAAGGTTTTTCCCAAGGAGCACATGTGCTCCTAAATGAAAAAATGTAGGAGCACACAAAGAAATTTTGGAGCGCAGTGAAAATTTTTCAAGTAACAGAGTTAAAAGCTACACTGTGTAACTTTTTTTGTTTATTCTTAGCTAAAAACACTTAGTTCTTTCAAAAATATATGTGCTCATTAATGTATATTTACTTCAAGTAATAAAGTATTCTCGTGAGTGTATAATATGCCATTGAAAATACATACGGGTGAGGGGTTCTAATGTCGGTCGCCATGTTGCCCCTCCATCTTGAAAGTACTTTAGCCAAAGAGGGACATACCCGTTAATTCAAGCTTCGCCTTTCGCGTTTTAACACTCGATGGCACCGTGTCGAGGAGGTCGTACTGGAAGCCATGTTAATCTTGGACTCCATTGGCCACTGTAGGAGTTAAAACGAAATCGAAATTGAGAGGAACAGAAACTAATATTCACTGGATGGTCAAATACCTTTTCACAGCTAGATGGGGGTAAAAATCACACACTGTAGCTTTAACAAACTATTTATTATACACTACGTGTGTGCTCCTTCTCTTTGTGTTCAACTATGGTGTGAAACCGTCGATTTGATGCAGAAGTATAAATCACACTTTACAATCACTTTATAAAACAGAACAAGGGGAACGTGTTGCTCTCAGGAGGAGGAGCACATCGGCACACCTGTGACATCTGCATCTTTCCACTACAGAGGCTCTTTCCACAACATGGAGGACAAACTAGTTTAAATTACTGTATTAGTATTTACTAGTATTAGTATCTACTGTAGATTTAGTCGACTAAAATCTTATTGTATTTTGTCGACTAAAACTAAAACAATTCAGATGACTAAAATATAATGGGTTTTAGTTCAATTGTAATGCATTAATTTAGAATTTCTCTCAAATTTCCAAACCCATATACTCCCGGAGAAAACATCTATTAACCTGTTAATATGAATAATTTTAAAGTTTGAACATGCAATATAGATACAGATTTAACTACTGTGACTTAAAAAATATCTTAAAATTAAATAAAACCATATTTCCTAAAGTGGAATTGTCTTCTTTTCAATGAATGATATGCATTCTTTATAACTACTTGCATACATCATTCTTTATTCTTTCAAGCAGCAGACATATTTATTGAATTAAATATAATGAATCCTTATTAAAGCTATTAACGAGCAGTGAATGCTTTTCTCTGTTTCTTTTGTTGCTTGATGACACAGGTCGCATTAGGTTTATTATCCACTGCCACGGTCACTTGGGGCTGTTTACACCGTGCCACTTCATGCGTTTTCTGTGATGGGATAGCTATCCGATCGTGAAAAGACCAGGTGTAAATGCCCTCCGAAACGCATTCCAGACGGATTTGAATCCGATCGCTTAAACCACTTCAGGAGGAGGTCTGAGACGCTTTCCAGACGAAACTGGACAAGTGTAAATGCATCTGGTTGTTGAAACCACATATGTAAATTTTACTCCTCCCAAAAATGCTAAAAAATAAACGTGTGAGAGCGTGTTATATAGGCTATATGTCATGTTATAGTCCGATATGACGACGCTACTGCAACACGCATTACCGCAGATGAGCATCTATTCATCAAGCCAACGCGCCGCAAACTATCGCAAATCAAAGTGAAAGTAAGTCGGAGACGCTTAACACACAATCTTCATTAAAAGTAAAGAAACGAAACGATCTTACCAGGGCTGTTGCCCCTCTCTCTTATTGCCGTCTTTGATTTTGAAATTAGCTGACGATCAATAAATGCAGATCTGTTGCTTTCAGTGACGTGCACTCCATTAAATCTGCATATAGCGCGGGAATTGAAGATCGGATTTATATCCATTTTGCAAAAACACATTTATATGACCGGGTGTAAATGGAATCGTTTTGATAAATCAGATAGCTATCCGATCTGAGAAACGCATGAAGTGGCCAGGTGCAAACAGTCCCTTTAAGACATCGGATCATGTCCAATGACATGCGGATCCAATTGCTTTGATGCACATCCGATACACTCAAACCTGTTTAGGACATGACCAACATAGTTTACTCTCCAAAACGGAAATTTCGACATAATGTTGTGTATCTGTCCATTCAGACACGAAACAAGAGAGCTTAATTCAGTCCTCGCGCGCTGTATAGGTGTCTGTGTGCATGGCTGCACGCTTCGGGTCGGGTGTGTGCGCACAGAAAACCGTACTGAATAGAGCTTTTTTTTTTGTGTCGTCACTCTTATTCAGATCTATATGTCTGCTCTATTCATTCTCCCAGACGTTTACATTTTTTAACGTTTTATGAGATGCAGCACATGTCAACCCGTGTGCCGCCGGGTAGATCAGCACGGTACAGTACAAATATGCGCATCAAACGCAGGACATCAGTTCTGACTGGATCGCTTCCCAAAATCGTCACTATCTAACATTTTTGTCTAGTTTTTATTCGTTGACGAAAATGTCAATAGATTTTCGTCATAGTTTTTGTCATTCAAAACTAGTTTTTATTTAGTTATCGTCTCGTTTTCGATTATGGTAGGTTGTAGTTACTCGCGCACATTGTGCTCGTAAATCATTTTTCCGGTTCGCACGTATCGATTTTTAGGGGCATATGCGAGCAAAATGGTCGCACTGTAGAGCCCTGCTATTATACGTTTTTACTAGGGATGTCCCGATCCGATCACGCGATCGGAAATCGGGCCCGATCACGTGGTTTCAGACTCGATCGGAATCGGACGTTACCTCCCGATCAGGACTCGGATATATGTAAATTAGGGGTGTAACGGTACATGTATTCGTAATTATTCCGGTTCGGTACGCATACAAACCGAACGATTCCTAGGACCATTTTTCCTGCAGACAAAATCCGCGCTGGCGCGACCATCACAACGTTGCTCAACATCAAATGGCAAACGTAATGAAAGCGGAACGAAACTGCGCTACTCATTATATTGTGCTTCACGGACCGTTTATCAGTTCGGACCAGCAACATCTGTGCAGCGCGAGATCAAGCGACACTGTGCTGAGAGATCCAGTGAAGAAGAAAACATTTGAATTCGCCACAGATCAAACTAGAGTTGTTCCGATTCCGATACTAGTATTGGAAATGGCGCCGATACCAATAAAAATGCTGGCATCGGTATCGGCGAGTACTTCTACCCATGTACCGATCCGATACCATTTTCTTAAACAATATCTAGTTATGTACGCTAGCTTTGCATAACGCTGCACATCGGAGATCAATTCTTCTTCGCTGCTCTAAACAGTGGTTGCTTGTGGCGACACAGGAAGTTGTGCTGTTGCCACAAGCAACCACTGTTTAGAGCAGCGAAGAAGAAAACGCGCGCGCGCGATAGCAGTGTGTCCGCTGTTTAGCAGTATTCAGACTGGAGTCTGGACCAACCGGCCAGGAAAACGACATGTCTCGTACGCAATTTCGAGGGGTGGAACAAGTATTAGCAACTTCAACACGAGTAACTTAAAGCATTTGAAGACGCGTCACCCCGCAGAACACGATTACACAAAGGCAAGGGCAGAGAAGAATGAGCCGCGCCAGAATCAACACTCTCTGAAAGCTTCATTCAAACAAAGAGAAAAGTTTTCAAAAGACAGCCAACGAGCGATAAATATAACCGACAACATGTATTGAGTTTATTGTTCTGGATGACCAGCCGCGGTCAAAACTGAAATGCCGTTTATTTAACAAAATTGTTTATGGACTTTAAATTATAAAGAGATTATTTCCTTATATTATTCATATATCATTTTTTAGATTCCTAGATTTATTTGTTGCACTTTTTTATGCAGTTATATTGTAAAACTAAAATACCTTTTTCAGTTTACAGTATTAGATGTGTGGTTGCATTTTAAGTTTTTTTTTCACTTAAGAAAGATAAATAATACATTTCTGTGAAATGTATGTGAGATAATAAAAATACTCTAGTTCACTGTATGTATTTGTTCATGTTTAATTAAGGGATAAGTCTGAGAAACGCCATAAAATAATTCTATCAATTCATACAGTGCTAGTATGTATTGCAGCTGTATAGATACTGTACACACCCAGGTCTCGGATCAGTACTCGGCCGATACCCTGAGTCCAGGAATCGGGAAGGGAAAAAGGGTATCGGAACATCTCTAGATCAAACACCGCTGACGTGGGAACCAGGAGAAACATTGTGCCGTGAATTAACATGGATTTAATGTTGCACTTCAAAACTCAAATATTATATAAATATATACTTAAATGTTATTTTTAATGTGATTACCAAAACATTATTTGTTCATCCTTCAAAGATTACCACCCCCATTTATAAACCTGAAAGTTTCAAGATGTAGGAAAACTCAAACTTATTTAAAAATAGTTTTTCTTTCAATAAATAGGAAATTTCTCTGGCATTTCTTTCTTTTTGCTGTATCGTATCGAACCGAACCGCAAATTTTGTGAACCGTTACACCCCTAATGTGTGTGTGTGTGTATATATATATATATAATTTTTTTTTTTTTTTTTTTTTCTCATAATTTTTTTATACACTTAAAACATTTTTTTTTTTGTTTACATGCCTGCCGGGTATTTTAAGTTGAGGTGCTATTTGTTTTTATATTAGACTTTTTCTATATGTTATGTTGCACTAAAGTCCAAAAGTCAAGATTTTATGTTATTTATTACTTGATTGTTCAAGCTACCTCACAGAAGTGCTCTGTTTGTTAACAGAGTTGTTGAATGTTAAAGTAAGGTTTATTAAATAAAAAATCATTTTTTTCTCTCTTTATTCTTTTTTGATGTATTATATAAGTATCGGATCGGGACTCGGTATCGGTAGTTACTCAAAATCAAATGACTCGGACTCGAGGGCAAAAAAACCTGATCGGGACATCCCTAGTTTTTACTATTACAGCTATCGAGATTAACGAATCGTGAGAAGTTTTTAAAGTATTTAGATCTATTCCCATCACATAAAATGTTGCCGTGATGAGCATTGAGCAGCAGATGACAGTGTGTTGATCGTGAGAATGAAGATCTTATCATTGCTACGCAGTTTCTGCACTCTCTCTAATGCTTTCACCAATGCAAACACGATGATGTACATACAGTAAGAGCTTCGTTGTGCAGTGTAACATGCGTCATTGATTTCATAACGAGTTGTCCAGATAAACTCGCGCTGTGTGGAAAGATTGTTCTTTGATCACTTTCTGTATATAATTTGTTCTCAATTTAAACAAGATTATTTTCATCCTACTAAAAGAAACGATGTGAAGTTGATATTTTAGTCACTGGCTTGACTGATGCATAAACAGCATTGAACGATTTTGAGAGAAAGATTACCTGTCTGAACCTGAACAATTACACATCAGGAATTGTTGCTTGGTAGCTTGATGATTTATTTCCAGACGTTCATCGAGGCCAGCTCTGTATTGGCCCAAGTTGAGGAAACAGTCGTCGGTGAAATGTTTGGACCATACAAAACTTTGGGAAGTTGTGTTGGCGCATTTCCAGAGAAAATAAAATTAACCCATTGTTTCTTCAGAGGCTCGGATGAAGGAACTAAAAAATACTGTTGTGTTCATTTGTACATCCGAACACTGATCAACTGCCATGCTTCGCTCGTTTGCAAGCCATGATATCTCTCGAGGAAAAACTCTAATCGAGCGTTCGTACTGGCTCATTTTCTCATGGGCGAGCCAAACTCTCTGGGCTGGGAAAGCAGAGAAAGGGGAGGTTACCGTTGCTCCGTATGACGTCATACGAGGAGATTCAAGATCAGCCCGTCTGAGCTTTCGTTTTCTCAAAGACAGAGAAAGATAGCCAAAGCTTGGTTTACACCGATTGAATTTGACATGTTTAGCCACTGGGGGACCATATACAGGCTAGGGGAACTCATTAATGTTACAAAACCTCAGAAAGTGAAAATTTCATGTCAGGGGACCTTTAAGGCTTGTTCACACTCAGAACAGCAAATATAAAGGTCACGATAACTATATCAGCGTCACACCAGCGCACGATATCGCTCTGTTTATTACAAGCGCTGCAGTTTCGTCATCTGCCGCCTTAAATGAGCAAGCTTGATTCTGATTGGCTGTCAATGCTTTTACACCTCGGGTATTGAAATAATTTCCGATTCACATTTGTCCATGTGTGTCTCATTCACACGCCTCGGCTCGAACTGGAACCCGTTGTTCTGGTTTCAGCCACTTTTATACGATCATTGATATGACAGGCGTGTTAACAGGGATTGTTCACTTACAAAGATTTCATGTATGGCTTGAGGATGAGTACATGATGACAGAAGATTTATGATCAGGTTGAAATAATCATTAAATGTAAATATGTTTGAGTAATAGTTCGTGTTGTGCGTTAGAAAGATAAAGCGATGGTTAAACTAGTGCACTAAACTCATGATTCACGACATCCTGTTGTGCTGTTGCTCAGTCTGAACACTTTCACTTTTGCTGTGTAAACATGCTTTCCATGAGCCAGCGAAGATCAGGAAGTCTTGCTGAAAGAAACTTCCTGTTTAGAAGAAAGGCAGCATAAGCTAAAGAGGTCAGCGGTGTTGTGTTTTACATACTGAGTTAGTGAATCAATCGAAGCTTAACTCCCCCAGTGGTTCTGCAGGAAGTGACCTCACTGTTCCCAGTTCAGCTGGACTCGTGTGTTCCCGTACATCCATCAGGAGCAGAGGCTGGGAATGGCCACTTCACTGGCACTAGTGTGTGTGTGTGTGTGTGTGTGTGTGTGAGAGAGAGAGAGATCTGTATCGCACTTCACTCTTATTATCCGCCACTGAACTCGGATTGAGATCCACAAACATCAGACTCGTGCGAGAGACAACAAAGAAACAAACAAACAAACAAAACAAACCTATCTATATGGGTTCTTGTATAATGCAGTGTTATACTATTTTTTTTCACTATAGTTTCCTTCATGTTTTGAATAAGCTTTAGATATAGTTTTCATGTTAATTTTAGTTTAATTACTATTACCACTATGTTGTCTGGAATTAATGTTCGTTGCCCTGTTTTATGTTTGTATTGTAAGTGTAATGTGATTTGCAACGGCGTTCGCTCATTACTTGGACTGGGCAAATGCCCATTGTCTGTGTAACTGCTTGTTAACTACGGTCAATGTGAAGCGTCCTTGAGCTTGGGAAAGGCGCTATATAAATTAAACTTATTATTATTAATTTTGACAAATTATTATTATTATTTTTATTTTTTTTATTAGTTTTAGGTTTAATTTATTTTTATTTCAGTTTGTTTTTTTATTTCCAGCTAATAATTTTAGTGCCTCAACTTAAACATATTTCAGCTTATGGCAGAGGCAACATTTCTTCATTTGAACTTTTCAAAAAAAAAAAAAAAAATTTGTTTCATTTAACAGAAGTGTTTTAGTTAACGATAATAACCCTGGTATACAGACCCAATTTGTACTGTGCAAAAATCCTATTAATAATGTCAAAATGTTATATTTAAAATATTTAATTGTAGTACTGTTTGCATTTGTTTATTCACTCTTTTTTTATTTGAATCTATTTATTTATTTATTATATATATTTATTTTCCGCACTGATTTATCCAATATCCCTCACTGAAGCAGGGACGTGCGGTCAGGGTAGGCAGTGCCTCACCAAAGGTAATGTTGACATTACATTTATTAATTCCAAGAGCTTTATTAATTCACCACATTATTAATTGCATTTATTTTATTCCAAATATTAATTTTTGTAACAAAAAAAAAATCAGGAATACTCATATAATACTCCTTTTGCCATAGTTTGCTCCTAAAAACCATTGTTTCATGCAGGAAATTCAAGGCCATGGCCATTGAGGCAGAGGTTCGCAGTGCCTCTTTGGTCCATAGAACGTAGTTTACGGAGATTTGCGCAGTCAGTTCTCATGCTGTCTTGAATGATCAACATTGAGGCAGAGAGCGAGACTGCTTCATATCACGTGATCCACTCGCTCTCACTCAGTCCGCGATTCTGACTTTGCTCTGTATGCAGGCAGCGATGTGATGATGCCTGATATAAACTCGGGTTGCTAAATTACCTGAATGAATATACAGTGGCTTAAGTTTGTTTTAAAAAGTGGGTGGGACAGGTGTGTGTGGACTAATTGTTCCGCTTTCGTCAATGAGAGCATATGACGTAATATTGATATATTTTTAAGATGGAAGAATGCGGTTTTACAGGTTTCTACAGACTAGAAACGTGACTTTCAAATGAAAGATTATCAAAGAGCACACACACACACACACACACACACACCCAGGTTCCTAACCGACGCTGAAGACTTGACAGAGCAGCCATCAAGTGTTAGACAGTATCGTAATCGTCTGGTTTTAGCCAGGGTTCTGTCACACACAGCATATCTAGGAGACGACATTACTCACATTGTTTGTTGACTGATTCTACTTCCCTTAGTTGCTTGATAGTCTTGTAAAAGGCGCGACAGAGAGAAAAAAAAGACGACAAGCACATATGGCAGGTTAACAGGCTAGCGAGATACTAGCGTGTTGTGCTAGCCATAGATATCCATAATAAAGGCTAGATGTCTTACGGCGGAGTCTCTATCGTCATCACCGGCGGCCACCTTGTCACAGGCGAGCTTTCTGGCGGGCTCTGTGGTGCCTGATGTGAGATGAGTGATCAGCACGAACACAAATACTCTTATCTCGTTGAAATCTTGACGGATTTACAAACGGTTTGGTTTCTTACAAACGTTATTAACGTGGCTATGATTATGGATGATTATGTATTTATACACTTATTATTCATAAGTATGCAGTGTCATAACTACATCTCTAACAAACCAAACCGTTTGAAAATTGAGCAAGTTATGGTTATTTAAAAAGTACATGCACCTTTAAAACACAATGTTACGAGTGAGCGAGCTGCCTGTGGCAAGATGGCCGCCAGGTGCGGACGTCGACCTCCATTGGACAGTAGCGCGGAGGAGACATCTAGCCTTTATTATGGATATCTATGGTGCTAGCGATAATGATTTAGATAAAAGCTAGTGATGTCAGATTTATGGGATAGGCAATATTAGACAATATCTAATATATGTTGCTGAATAAGTTAAATTTAGCAAATAAGAACAGCAAGGAATGATGGCAAATAGAGATTCAAACAGAAAACTATACGGAGCTACAGACGCAGACAGGAGCAATCGATCAAACGAGCAATCCAGAGTATACAGAGCAGCACTATATATAACATATCTGTGGTCTGACTGTAATCGTCTTTGAAATGTGAAAAGTTAAAGTTAAGCCTCGATTAAAATCAAGATAAAACTTTCTAGTACAGCTTAAAGCTAATCAACTAGTCCTGATGACCTCATTCAGAAAGCATTTGTTGTAGTTGAAAGAGGGTGTGTGTGTGTGAGTGAGTGATGTGTAGGTTTAGGGGTTGGGTTTGTGTGTGTGTGTGTGTGTGTGTGTGTGTGAGAGTGAGTGAGATGGGTAGGTTTAGGGTGTGTGTGTGAGTGATGTGTAGGTTTAGGGCTTGTGTGTGTGTGTGTGTGTGTGTGTGTGTGTGAGTGAGTGATGTGTAGGTTTAGGGGTTGGGTTTGTGTGTGTGTGTGTGTGTGTGTGAGAGTGATGGGTAGGTTTAGGGCTTGTGTGTGTGAGTGATGGGTAGGTTTAGGGGTTGGGTTTGTGTGTGTGTGTGTGTGTGTGTGTGAGAGTGAGTGAGATGGGTAGGTTTAGGGTGTGTGTGTGAGTGATGTGTAGGTTTAGGGCTTGTGTGTGTGTGTGTGTGTGTGTGTGTGTGTGTGTGTGTGTGTGTGTGTGAGTGAGTGATGTGTAGGTTTAGGGGTTGGGTTTGTGTGTGTGTGTGTGTGTGTGTGTGAGAGTGATGGGTAGGTTTAGGGCTTGTGTGTGTGAGTGATGGGTAGGTTTAGGGGTTGGGTTTGTGTGTGTGTGTGTGTGTGTGTGTGTGTGAGAGTGAGTGAGATGGGTAGGTTTAGGGTGTGTGTGTGTGTGAGTGATGTGTAGGTTTAGGGCTTGTGTGTGTGTGTGTGTGTGAGTGAGTGATGTGTAGGTTTAGGGGTTGGGTTTGTGTGTGTGTGTGTGTGTGTGTGTGTGTGTGTTTGTTTTTATCACGTCGTGGGGACCGCAACATGACAGCACACTCACGGTGTGGGGCCCTGAAAACGGTGTGGGGCCATTTTGCTGGACCCCACAAGGATTCTCATTGGAATTAATAGAAAATGCTTTGCTGATATGTCTAGTGCAGAATTCTGTGTGTGAGTGATGTGTAGGTTTAGGGCTTGTGTGTGTGTGTGTGTGTGTGTGTGTGTGTGTGTGAGTGAGTCATGTGTAGGTTTAGGGGTTGGGTTTGTGTGTGTGTGTGTGTGTGAGAGTGATGGGTAGGTTTAGGGCTTGTGTGTGTGAGTGATGGGTAGGTTTAGAGGTTGGGTTTGTGTGTGTGTGTGTGTGTGTGTGTGTGAGAGTGAGTGAGATGGGTAGGTTTAGGGTGTGTGTGTGTGTGTGTGTGTGTGAGTGATGGGTAGGTTTAGGGATTGGGTTTGTGTGTGTGAGAGTGAGTGAGATGGGTAGGTTTAGGGTGTGCGCGTGAGAGTGTGTGTGAGTGAGTGAGATGGGTAGGTTTAGGGGGTGTGTGTGTGTGTGTGTGTGTGTGAGTGAGTGATGGGTAGGTTTAGGGGTTGGGTTTGTGTGTGTGAGAGTGAGTGAGATGGGTAGGTTTAGGGTGTGCGCGTGAGAGTGTGTGTGAGTGAGTGAGATGGGTAGGTTTAGGGTGTGTGTGTGTGTGTGTGTGAGTGATGGGTAGGTTTAGGGGTTGGGTTTGTGTGTGTGAGAGTGAGTGAGATGGGTAGGTTTAGGGTGTGTGTGTGTGTGTGTGAGTGATGGGTAGGTTTAGGGGTTGGGTTTGTGTGTGTGAGAGTGAGTGAGATGGGTAGGTTTAGGGTGTGCGCGTGAGAGTGTGTGTGAGTGAGTGAGATGGGTAGGTTTAGGGTGTGTGTGTGTGTGTGTGTGTGAGTGATGGGTAGGTTTAGGGGTTGGGTTTGTGTGTGTGTGTGTGTGTGTGAGAGTGAGTGAGATGGGTAGGTTTAGGTGTGTGTGTGTGTGTGTGTGTGTGTGTGTGTGTGTGTGTGTGTGTGTGTGTGTGTGTGTGTGTGTGTGAGAGTGAGTGAGATGGGTAGGTTTAGGGTGTGTGTGTGTGTGAGTGATGGGTAGGTTTAGGGGTTGGGTTTGTGTGTGTGAGAGTGAGTGAGATGGGTAGGTTTAGGGTGTGCGCGTGAGAGTGTGTGTGAGTGAGTGAGATGGGTAGGTTTAGGGGTGCGTGTGTGTGCGCGCGTGCGTGCGTCTGTGTGCTTGTGTGTGTGCGTGCGTGTGTGTGTGCTTCAGTTGGGCTAGTCTGGCACTCACGGCTCACCTTTTTGTTCTTCTGTTCCTCAGATGAAGCTCGTTCCAAAAAGTGTGGGATCTTGGTGCACTGCCTGGCGGGCATCAGCCGCTCGGTCACCGTCACGGTGGCGTATCTCATGCAGAAGCTCAACCTGTCGCTCAACGACGCCTACGACTTCGTCAAGCGCAAGAAGTCCAACATCTCGCCCAACTTCAACTTCATGGGGCAGCTCCTGGACTTCGAGAGGACGCTGGGCCTCAACAGCCCGTGTGACAACCGATCGACCAATGACCAGCTGTTCTTCACCACGCCGACCAATCACAACCTGTTCCAGCTGGACCCGCTGGAGTCCACATGAGCCGGCGGGACCGTGGGTCGGCGGGGGAGCCACTCGACGGATGATTCTGCCACTCGACGAGTGTTTCTGCCACTCGATGGATGATTATCTCCGGTGTCGGGAGTTTAGAGCCGGGGTTCGGCACACGGGCCCTCGGGGGCCCTCCGCTCCGGTGGATCTCAGTGCAGCTTTTCTTGCCTTTATGGAACAGACTGATCTTCTATTGTCCCGGTTTGACACCGAGCAGACACTCAGCGCTTCACTCACTGGAGGAAGTGTACGTGCTCGGCCTCTGCCCTCGAAGCCTGGCGACGTGCCGGCTGGGGTTCCTGTTTTCTGCCCAGAAGGGAGTGTATTGGTGATTTTTCTCCAAGCTGGCATCAGAGGTGCACAATACATTCAGTTTCTACATCTTTGTATATTTCCTCACAGACGTTGTTCAAAGTCGTGACCGAACCAACACAAACAGACATTGTGAGTCGACATCCCCCCTCTTTATTTTCCCTCGCTCTACGTTTGCAATGACCTAATGCGTTTTGCACAGTGGTGAAGCCTTTCACTTCTTGGCACTTAAAAGCGGTACTCCAACACACACACACACACACACACACAGAGACATTGAGCGTTCCTGCCAGTCCTAGGCTGCGACGAGGACGACACACACTTAAAGCTCATTGTTCATTAAACCGCAAACCACAGATTGGCGTTTGTGTGTGAGACACGAGTCTACGAGGCCTTGGTGATTCTCATTACAGTATGAATATATTGTATTAATTTCTGAAGTATGTATTCACTCGATGTGTTGTGCATGATCCTCTCGAGGTGCCGAGTGTCGAGGACGGTGTTAGCGAAGGCGCTTCTGAGCGCAGGACTAGCGGATGAACACGAGTGCTCGAGTTAACAGGGTTGCTTTAAGCTGGCCTTATATAACCTTTTTAATTCTTTCCTACTCTGACTGTTCAATACTCTTTGTATCTGACTTTAGAAATCGTTGTATTAAAAAGTTCATTTTTAAAGAAACCGATATGTAGTAGTAATAATAGCCGACTAACGGTCTTTAACGGGTCGGTCGAGGTTATGTTTGTTACTCTGCAATATACTCAACAACCCTCTGCAGTATTTTCTAAAAGAAATGGCCTGGGGTTTTTGACTTCTACTTTTGATACTAGCGATCCACGGAGATGAGCTTGGTTAGCTTGAAGCGAGCAGCGTTTGCTTCACAGGAAGTGACATCACACACTGGCTACTGGGTGCGCGTTTCCTCCGATTCGGTTTACCCCATAATATACATGTGCTATTTACTGACTCCTGTGGCCTTTTCATATATCTCAATATATATATATAGTATTAATCTTGTGCAGATATGCAACCGCCCTCCCGTTCATATATCACGGACGACTCTCACGCTTGAGCTCTTCTGAAACCCAGTGTCGGTACCGGCTCCGGTCGCCTCGGGTCTGAACCGGCTTCTTTATCCCCGTCCATCTTCAAGCTGCTTCTGTGGAGGTATGTCTGCATCGAGTGTGTGTGTGTGTGTGTGTGTGTCGCCAGAACACACTTCCCGTCGCCACTCGCGGCTCTGCGACCCGTAACTGCAGGACCGAGAGAACGGCGAGGAGCAAATAAGGAAACGTGTATCTTTTACCTCACCGAGGAATTTTTCAGGGATTTTTATTTGACAATGCGTCGGCATCGTGTTACAGCTTCAAATGTCAAAGAGCTGTTTTATATGTGCTGTAAACATTTTTTTTTTAAAGATACAATCTATATATGTGTATAATACTGGGCTTGGTAACCGGGCAGTTAAACTTTCTGGTTTATGAAGGATATAAAATTGTCCGTATGTATTGTATAGTATATGAAAACCAATACAAGACTTGTTTGTACTGCAAATAAATATTGAATTATTTTTTGGTTACTCAGGCTGGTTTGGTGTTCATTCGATCCTTCCCATAAACCCTGATAAGAGCGTGAGCGGCCACAAGCTTTGTGTAAACCTACTTCGGGTTCAGAGGGTTTATTATTTCCCACATGTCCACTACAGTTATGTGCTTTTGCTTCATTAATACACTGTATACTTTTTCCTGATTTACCCTGAAAGAATGGAGTGAATGTGACATTATAACATGACCATATGACAGAATAACATGTTATCTGATCTAATCAAAAATGATACTAGACAAACTAAAATATTTTCTCAAGAAAAGACAATTATGAACTTTTTCATATTAACTACATTTTTTTATAATTTAGAGTTTGACATCAAACACACGCTGTAAAGCACTGCTATACAGTATAGTTCAAAACGAATTAATAATTTCTGAACATTGACTCTGTCTTTATTCACATGTTTCTCAATAGAATTCATAAGGTATAGAATAGAATATCATAGTTCTAGTATCATTGTAACGCAGTGTGACAACATGCCCCGCCTGCTCTAACGGGTTTAACCCCGCGAGTGTTTCAACTTAACTGTTCAATAACAGATATACGACTGAAATATCGGATTTGTCTCATTTTAAATAAACACAAAAAACGGAGATGAAAAATGTACTTCAGTAAGAAATGTACTTTTGCTATGATAATGTAAATATGGTTAATGTTCAGTGATATCTTCCAA
Organism: Tiaroga cobitis; assembly: GCA_030578255.1. Lineage (NCBI taxonomy): Eukaryota > Metazoa > Chordata > Actinopteri > Cypriniformes > Leuciscidae > Tiaroga > Tiaroga cobitis. Next base: position 610,602 of record CM060601.1, read on the forward strand.
AGGTTTCAGAATTTTGGCCTTTTTTGTGTCTATATAGTGTTGATATGGAAACTAGTAAATACACGACGTTTCGTCGTGCTGGTGTGTGTGAAAGTATTTAAACGAGTGTGTGACGAGTCGACTAGTGCTGGTGTTACAGTGAGTTCCCAGAGAGAAGACCCCGACCGACCGCTGATCCTCCGACGCTCTCCATTAGATCTCCTCTCACACACACACACACACACACACTTGGTTCCTGCAGACGCGGGTCTGCTTCTCCTCTGGGCTTTCCTTGGACTGAACCGGTGTTCCTCTGCGACGCGAGGCCAGATCTCCTCTCACACACACACTGGGTTGCTGTTGTCTTGAGGTTGATCTCAGACACTGAAGGTTTGTGACGACGACACCGCATCCGACACTGACACGACCAGCGCTCGCTTCCTCTTCATAACCCGAGTCATGTTTATGCATATAGCGCTATATGCCATACAGAAGTGTCTCTACTTAACAAACAGGACAAACATCATCAGTGTCGGCGAACTCTTCAACGGGGATCCGTGATTTCACTTTTAATTACAACTACAGTAAAAAGAAGCTCTGCCGAACACAATATAGCGGTAGTTTATTCAGTGACCTCATTCGACAGCATCGAGTACCGCTAAATCCTTTTTGATGATGTCATTGATGTCGGGCTACAACACACGTCCTATATATTTTTTTCAAAGTGCAAAATATGCCTTTTTCTAAAGGTTAGAGGTCACGCATGTCTGGCAGGTGTTGCGTGTGCTTCAATAAAGCCATCAGTTTTATAATAAACCAGGTTAAATCTTCCTCAGAGTCAGTGTTAAACATGCCTGATATAATGTTTTTAGAGAAGATCGGGATCAGGGAACGGTGGAAGGGTTTTACTTTATGTCAAAAACACTTTAACATGCGATAAATTAAATGGCCAAGTGAAGTTGCCTTTGAGTGTTGGTGTGAATATCTCACTTTCTGCTGAAATGTCATTTATTTTAATGTGTATTTATCGTAAACCTTCAGCAAAGTTGGATTTTTATGACCATTTGAAACAACTTCTGAAAGGAAGGAAACTTTTACACAACTGATAGAACAGCCTAGAAAAACCCCTCGCTCTAAAACTAGAATAGATCTATTGTTTATAAATAAACCTAAAATAATTTTAAATCATTTACATTTTTTGACAGGGCTGTCTGATCATAATATCATTTTCTATTCAAGGAAACCTACAAAACAATGCTTATTAAATTCATTTAAAACTACTTCTCATGATATACTCTCAAAAAATCAGCAACTAAGTCTTGGAATAGAGATTTAGAGATTGAAAGAGATTGATTGGAGTGAAGCTCTTTTTAAGGACATAGAGAGAGGATGTGATTATTATTTGGGAAAAATTAAAGAAGTGTTTGAGTTGTTCACTAGAAAGGGACGATTAACAAAAAGAAAAGGGAATACTTTGCCCTGGGTTAACCATGAATGTAGGAAATTGAAGGATGGAGAACAGCTCCTTAAAAAAACAAGGAGCAGGTGTGCACAACAGGTTGCTATGGTAACAGGCACACACTAGGAAACGAGGTCAACTTAGGAAGACGGGAAATAAGCACAGGAACACATACAACTCAACCAAACCAGAACATAACCCTGGCAGTATGTGTACTGGTCGGCGTACTGGTTCACTGAAGGTAAGTTAGCCACATGTAGGTGCTGAATTATCATTTTATAATCAAAACTGTTATCATACGTAAAAGAGTTTGTTTCCATTCAGAAATGCAGGTTGAGTTTGCGAGCGCTCGAGGGATCGGTTCAGCTTCAGTCTTTGGTTCCTCAGGGAAATGGAAATATTATTGTTGTGCTGATGAAACACATCTACATTATGCCACCGCTGCCTTTTCACTCCCAGATAAAGGGAGTTGGGTACTGTCATTATTTGTCTAATCTATACAGACTGCGAGTCCAGTGAGAGACGAACACTTACTACGAACACCTTCACACGTTTCATTCACACCGCACTAATAGACCAAAGGAAAGCAGTGCTAATTAAAGCTAAATGCATATATAAAACATGATTCATGTAGAGTGCAAAAATAACTACTTAACGAGACTTACTCTCGAAATACTGTAAATCTGAAGCTATGCAGCAAGAACACGGGTTAATTAGCCGTTAGTGAGTCCGTCTCATTTACTCATCATAAACCGAGTCAAACAGCAGCTCTGCTTCTGATGACCTCAAACTACCTCGCTCTTCACAGCTCTTCCTTGCTCATTTCAGCCGAAGCAGAACACACGAATCCCACGCAAACACAGCGAGCTGGAATTAGGCCAGATACAGGATTCTGGAGCCTTTCTTCTCTCTGAGTCACTGCATGAGAATCCGTTTAATGTGGGATCTGATGCCGACACTGGAGATGGGATTCGTGATACTGAATTATTTGTCATTGGATTTGGATAGGAGTGTTACAAAGTAGCACAGCGTGAGCACCGGGAAACTGGAATCATTCGGTCTTTGGTCAGATAACGTCTCTGGTGAAGAATGGGCTTCATGATGCTTTCGGCAGCTCGTCACAGTATAAATGCATATTACACAATGTGTGAAAACAAAGGTAATCCGGTAACACTTTACAATAATACCTGAATTAGTAACTACTTTACTATGAATTAATGATGAGTTAAGACATGTACTAATGAGGAACTAACCGTAACTACGACATGAGTCAAATGAATTCCTGCATGAATATACCATCTTAACTACACGTTAGTACATGCTTGTTAATTAATGCATTAATTAACATTTCGGGGGAAACTTACCGATAATTCAATTAAAAGATTTGTACACTGTACACACACATATACACTATATTGCCCAAAGTTTTGGGACGTATGCCTTTACATGCACATGAACATGAACTGCATCCCATTCCTGATCCGTAGGGTTTGATATGGAGTTGCTCCACCCTTTGCTGCTTTAACAGCTTCAGCTCTTCTGGGAAGGCTTTCCACAAGGGTTAGGAGTGTGTTTATGGGAGTGTTTGACCATTCCTCTAGAAGCGCATTAGTGAGGTCCGGCACTGATGTTAGACGAGAAGCTCTCAGTCTCCGCTGTAACTCATCCCAAAGCGGTTCTACCAGGTCGAGCTCGAGACTCTGTGCAGCCGGTCCAGTTCAGAAGCGTCTGCATGTCCAGTGCTTGATTTAAACAACTGTGGCCATGGAAGGGATTGGAACACCTGAATTCAATGATTTGGAGGGGTGTCCCAATACTTTTGGCACTATAGTGTATATATATAATAGGATGCACAGGTCTTCTCTTTGCTATACTGTTTGAATGCTTGATTTGAATCGGTCAGCATGTTACTGATCCTCATGCAGTCTTCGTCCAGCTGGCATCATATAAGAGGCCTGGATGACACTGAGTAAAGTGTCCATGTAAACAGCACACAGCCCTGGTTGTGCTTCGGAGACACTATTAATATCCCAGCACATCTTCAGCTCGATGCACCAGCAAGACGTGTGTTGGCAGGTGTTAATTGGCCAGATTTAGAGCGATGTCCTGACGAACGCTTCCTCTGACGACCCAAACCTGTTTGTGTAGATTCTCTGTTACGTTACCTTTGCGCCTTTGGATTAGCTGAGTTTGTTTTATTAAAGAACCTTTTGTTTGTGCACTGAACAAAATTATAAACGCAACACTTTTGTTTTTTATCACTGCAGAACTACACAGTGACATTACACACACCATACATACACACCGCCTGGTGAGAGACACGCACATTTACAAACACATTGTAAACTATATTATTGTCCAGCTCTAATCTGCTTCATGAAGATATTAAGATATATTACACTGAAAAAAATTATGAACGCAACACTTTTGTTTTTTCATGAGCTGAACTCAAAGATCTAAGACTTTTTCTATGTACGCAAATCTGTCTAAATCTGTGTTAGTGAGCGCTTCTCCTGTGCCGAGATCATCCGTCCCCCTCACAGGTGTGGCATATCAAGATGCGGATTAGACAGCAGGATTATTGCACAGGTGTGCCTTAGGCTGGCCACAATAAAAGGCCTGCCTGCCCCTGCCCTTTTGTCTCAAAATGTATTGTGCCCTTTTCTGATCATTGTAAAAAAAATATTATTATTATTATAAATATTATAATAAATAACAATACACTTACACACCATTGCCACTAACAATAATAATAGAAACAAATATTATATAAAAACATTTTTTGGCGGAGAAGTGGTAGGCGGAGTTTCCTTTGCAGCGCCTCATATGCATTTAACGGTTCTGGTACGCACTTCGCAGCAGTTCGCGCGAGTCTTCAAACGATCAGCAGCAGGTAACGTTTAAGCTAATACGGAAAATTACATTTGTCCTACCATCACCATGCTACTCTAATAGTTGTATGCGAGTTATTCTTAACTTAACACTTCAAATAATAGCCCGGGCTTTTATTTTCCCAAATCGTCTAACTGCACCGGCTTGTATTTGAGACAGGTGTCTATGAGACAGGCCTTTATAATTTAGTGTTGAGATGTTGGTTATTGAGTGTCAGTGTAGGCCTAGAGTCTCTAATCTCTTAAAATATCCAAATGCTCCACGTGAAACTGCGGTCTTCCGACCTTTTACTATCGTGTCAATTGATTTTGATTCATATGCGCGAGGGAGAGAGAACAAGACAGCGCCCGTGTTGTTTGAATACGTGAGAGTGCGCGCGCGGACGTGGCGCTCTCTCTCTCTCTCTCTTTGCTCGTCGTCACGCGCCCTGTCAAGCGCAGCAGTCATTCTATTCTACTCTACATCACTCATCACCGGTCAAAAAAGGCTTTGGCGGGACAAAAATTTGCTTTGACGGCCGCCTAAAAGCGGACGATCTGACGGAACCGAAACTAAAAAACCGACCCCGCCTCTATGTGAGACCGGCCTTTATTTACTCAAATCTGCAGCCACACCAGGCGTGTAAAAGAGACAGGCAGGCGTCTATTTGGGACTCGGCTATTATTTGAAGTTTTACGGTATAATAAAAGTATAACTCGATTTCAGACGCATTCTGAGTGACAGTGTCATTCGTTTTTATCCAAGGAATAAAATTGCAAGGGGAAATGTATGGAGGTAGTTTTGTTTCTTTATTATTCAATCGAAAAAAAAGGTTGCTACAATCCAAAAAAATATTTTCATTTAAAAAACCTTCACTTCAATGAAAAAAAAAAAATTTCAATCAAAGAAAAAAATTATTTGAATCCAAAAATATATTTGAGACTCAAAAATATACATTTGAACACTGCGTTTCTTTGATTGAAAATGTTTTCTTTGATAGAAGTCCGTGTTTTTTGTTTAAAGCAACCTTTTTAATTGAAGTAACATTGTTTTTTGATTGGACCATATAATGGGTAGGACATTTGTGTCTTTATCATTTAATCAAAAAAGAAGTTGCTTCAAACAAACAAACAACAGAATCAATAAAAAAGTCACTTCAATGAAAAGATAAACATTTTCAAATATAGAAAATCGTTTTTGAATGCAAATAAAATATTTGAGACTCCAAAAATTGCATTTGAACACTTTTTTTTATTATTGAAAATGTTCTCTTTGATTGAAGTAATCTTTTTTGTGTTTGGGCCATACATGGGTAGGACATTTGTGTCTTAATCATTCAATTCCAAAAAAGTTGTTTCAATCAAAAAAAATATTTTCAATCAAAGAAAAAACTGTTCAAATGCAACAAAAAAAAATACCCCGTGAATAAAAAAAGTATTGAAGAGAATGTGTTTTTTCGTTGTTGTTGTTTTTTTTTTGAAGTGCAAAAAGTTTTGAAGTTTAAATTTTTTTGATTTAATTATTTTGACACAAACGTTCCGCAGTGGGCGGGTGCTTCTCTATTGGTCAGACATGTTTGATTGACAAGTGTCTACACCAACGACATCTTTCTGACAAAGAAGTCATGTTCGCCACTCGGGATTCATAAATTTTGGGGCATCTCGCCCCGGGGGCGGGGTTACGTCCTGCGTCACATCTCTCATGCGGGTTGAACGGGTTCTCGTCGACCAGAGCATTGACAGACGAGAAGAGCCGCGACATTTAAAAATACTACTGTTATTGTGTCATGAAATGTCGTTTTAATAGTTTTTCAGTCGACAATGTAGTTGTTTGAAGGTCAAATCTGTGGTTTATTTATAAAGATAGCGCCTATTTAAAAAATTGATCTGATGTTTTCGGAGTTGTGATATCCAGTCTTTCACCGGGCGCTCAGCGCTCATGTACCCCGCCGAGAACAGCCGTACCTCGGCCAGTGCTTCTGACGTTTGCCGCTGGCTCTGATGTCTCTAGTCCAGTGGTTAAAACATGAGATATAATTCGTCTTGTGTATATAACGGGCGATCTTTGGTCTCATTAATCTATCATTTGTTCCCTGGCAAATCGTTTTGGCTGAGGGCAAAGGGAAGTTTCATAATTTTATATTTTGGCTATTTTAACGTCGTATCCTGCTGTATGTTTGTCTGAATCCTTTACTTTATTTCTTGTCTTGTATAACTTGACTTCTTATACCTTTTAGGCTACTTATACTGTTACAGTGTCTATTACTGATCAATAAAACTACAATTTAACAAAAATAGACAGGGTTGTGTCATTTTATTTTATATAGCCTATATTTTATACAGCCTTTTCATTACAATTTTATTTGCTGTATACTGTTTGTTTATTTTATTGACTAAACTATTTACTATTACTTTTCACTTTATCTTATATTTACTATTTGCGTTGCACTGTAGTTGTACCATATATCGTATCTATAAAGGATCCATCACATGCTAGGGCTTCACCCATCTCTGGCAATACACACAAGGGTTGCTTTGTAAATAGGTGTTTCTTTTTCTTTTTTGTGTGTGTTTATTTTGTATGATTACTTCACCCATGTATTTGTACTCTGCTGACTAATGCTGATGTGTTGTTGATAAGGGGGTGGGGGGTTAAGGGAAAATTTGACAAATGCTGTTTATATTTCCCTGTTGAAAACATTGCATTACAAAAAAAATGTATTGTGTATTATAATAGCAGTATTGAGTCTAATTAGTCGTTACTGCTTGAATCACCTAAAGAAGAAACATGAACTGGTTAACTGGAGTTTACTTTTCTGCAATACAATAAGTAGGCCTAACTTTATCGAGGTAAAAGTTTCCCCGCTGTCACCAGACGTAGGTCTAGGAGTGGAGAGAAGAGTGACAAAATCACGGCAGGGCTGTGCAAACAAAGTAGGCTATCTGTCTAGCATTGCCATGTCAGTGTATTGATTGATTCATTGTCCCTTCATAGTTTGTAAGAGACATTTCAGGTTGGATGTATTTAATAAACTGAGCGAAGCCTATTCATCTGTTAATATGAGACGCGACTTGGCCATTGTACGGCTACAGCACATCTTGTACAACTTAAACCCATGGTAGCTAGGTAACGATAAACAAACTGAAAGACCACAATTCCTGATTTCGCTTTCGTTCACTAAACAAAGACTATAGAAATTAAACATCACTTTTCCATCAAAAACGTGTTGTAAAAAACATAACTTATTAGATTTAAGGCCTAGGTTCGCTAGCTAGTTCTGTGCCTGCCTGTGTGCGCTATGATGCGCGCTGACCCTGGTCGACGGGAACCCGCATGAGAGATGTGACGCAGGACGTAACTGGCAAAAAGCTTGCTGGCGAGTGGCGAACATGACTTCTTTGTCAGAAAGATGTCGTTGGTGTAGACACTTGTCAATCAAACATGTCTGACCAATAGAGAAGCACCCGCCCACTGCGGAACGTTTTTGTCAAAATAATTAAATAAAAAAAATTTAAACTTCAAAACTTTTTGCACTTCAAAAAAAAAACAAAAACAACAACAACGAAAAAACACATTCTTTTCAATACTTTTTTTTATTCACGGGGTATTTTTTTTTGTTGCATTTGAACAGTTTTTTCTTTGATTGAAAATATTTTTTTTGATTGAAACAACTTTTTTGGAATTGAATGATTAAGACACAAATGTCCTACCCATGTATGCCCCAAACACAAAAAAGATTACTTCAATCAAAGAGAACATTTTCAATAATAAAAAAAAAGTGTTCAAATGCAATTTTTGGAGTCTCAAGTATTTTATTTGCATTCAAAAACGATTTTCTATATTTGAAAATGTTTATCTTTTCATTGAAGTGACTTTTTTATTGATTCTGTTGTTTGTTTGTTTGAAGCAACTTATTTTTTGATTAAATGATAAAGACACAAATGTCCTACCCATTATATGGTCCAATCAAAAAACAATGTTACTTCAATTAAAAAGGTTGCTTTAAACAAAAAAAACGGACTTCTATCAAAGAAAACATTTTCAATCAAAGAAAAGCAGTGTTCAAATGTATATTTTTGAGTCTCAAATATATTTTTGGATTCAAATAATTTTTTTCTTTGATTGAAATTTTTTTTTTTCATTGAAGTGAAGGTTTTTTTAATTGAAAATATTTTTTTGGATTGTAGCAACCTTTTTTTTGATTGAATAATAAAGAAACAAAACTACCTCCATAGAAATGCATCTAGTTAAATGAAATATTAAGTCCATGTTCAACTCTGAATTGTAAGGAACTTATATCTTTGATTTCATAGTAATGCTTTACAATAAGGTTCATTTGTCCATTACTCATGTATGAACTAACATGACCATGACCAACACATTTGTTACTGTATATCTTAGTTAATAATACAACTGTTAATTGTTTATTCATGTTATGTCACAGTCAGTGCATTAAATAATGATAACAAATACAACTTTTGATTTTAATGTTTTAGTAAATGCTGAAATTAATATGAACTAAGATTAATAAATGCTGTAGAAGTGCAGTTCATTATTAGCTAACTAATTTAACTAATGAAACCTTATTGTAAAGTGTTACTGATTCATGATAGCTAGCACTGTCTTTCATACATATAATACATACATTAAATTTACAACATCAACAAAACTAAAAATTAATTTTCCATAATTACCTTCTTGATTCTCACTGTTTAGTTAGGTAAAGTAAATAATATTTAGTATTATTATCATAATTTCCCTATTTTCATTTGATGTGTTATGCATTCTAATAATTGTATCAACATACATTCTGTAAAAAAATACAATTGATTGTTATTTGAAGTAATAATTTTTTTTTTTAGTGCCCTTTTTGGTCCCTCCGCCCCTGCCCCTGAGGAGGTCTGTGCACGCCACTGTCTGAGACTGTGGTTATGAAACGTGATGTGACCTGTCAAAGTCATTACAAGCGTTGCTATGAGGTTGTGCCTGTAACCGATGAGGAAAGTTAGCTCTCCCTGGTTATATAAAGCTGGTACGATAACTACGCCCTGCAGGAACAACAATGAGTCCGTTCACAATATAACTGGCGTTCAGACACAGAGATGCACACACACACGAGCAGTGAGATGCGCACACACACAAGCAGTGAGATGCACACACACACACACACGAGCAGTGAGATGCACACACACACACGAGCAGTGAGATGCACACACACACGAGCAGTGAGATGCACACACACACGAGCAGTGAGATGCGCACACACACGAGCAGTGAGATGCGCACAAACACAAGCAGTGAGATGCACACACACACGAGCAGTGAGATGCACACACACACATGAGCAGTGAGATGCACACACACACGAGCAGTGAGATGCGCACAAACACAAGCAGTGAGATGCACACACACACGAGCAGTGAGATGCACACACACACATGAGCAGTGAGATGCACACACACACGAGCAGTGAGATGCACACACACACACAAGCAGTGAGATGCACACACACACGAGCAGTGAGATGCGCACACACACAAGCAGTGAGATGCACACACACATGAGCAGTGAGATGCGCACACACACAAGCAGTGAGATGCACACACACATGAGCAGTGAGATGCACACACACACACGAGCAGTGAGATGCGCCCACACACAAGCAGTGAGATGCACACACACATGAGCAGTGAGATGCACACACACATGAGCAGTGAGATGCACACACACACACGAGCAGTGAGATGCGCACACACACAAGCAGTGAGATGCACACACACATGAGCAGTGAGATGCACACACACATGAGCAGTGAGATGCACACACACATGAGCAGTGAGATGCACACACACACAAGCAGTGAGATGCACACACACATGAGCAGTGAGATGCACACACACACATGAGCAGTGAGATGCACACACACACAAGCAGTGAGATGCACACACACATGAGCAGTGAGATGCACACACACACGAGCAGTGAGATGCACACACACATGAGCAGTGAGATGCACACACACATGAGCAGTGAGATGCACACACACACACACGAGCAGTGAGATGCACACACACATGAGCAGTGAGATGCACACACACACACACGAGCAGTGAGATGCACACACACATGAGCAGTGAGATGCACACACACATGAGCAGTGAGATGCACACACACACGAGCAGTGAGATGCACACACACACACAAGCAGTGAGATGCACACACACACGAGCAGTGAGATGCGCACACACACAAGCAGTGAGATGCACACACACATGAGCAGTGAGATGCGCACACACACAAGCAGTGAGATGCACACACACATGAGCAGTGAGATGCACACACACACACGAGCAGTGAGATGCGCCCACACACAAGCAGTGAGATGCACACACACATGAGCAGTGAGATGCACACACACATGAGCAGTGAGATGCACACACACACACGAGCAGTGAGATGCGCACACACACAAGCAGTGAGATGCACACACACATGAGCAGTGAGATGCACACACACATGAGCAGTGAGATGCACACACACACACACGAGCAGTGAGATGCACACACACATGAGCAGTGAGATGCACACACACACACACGAGCAGTGAGATGCACACACACATGAGCAGTGAGATGCACACACACATGAGCAGTGAGATGCACACACACATGAGCAGTGAGATGCACACACACACACACGAGCAGTGAGATGCACACACACATGAGCAGTGAGATGCACACACACATGAGCAGTGAGATGCACACACACATGAGCAGTGAGATGCACACACACATGAGCAGTGAGATGCACACACACACAAGCAGTGAGATGCACACACACATGAGCAGTGAGATGCACACACACACGAGCAGTGAGATGCACACACACATGAGCAGTGAGATGCACACACACATGAGCAGTGAGATGCACACACACACGAGCAGTGAGATGCACACACACATGAGCAGTGAGATGCACACACACATGAGCAGTGAGATGCACACACACACACACGAGCAGTGAGATGCACACACACATGAGCAGTGAGATGCACACACACACACACGAGCAGTGAGATGCACACACACATGAGCAGTGAGATGCACACACACACATGAGCAGTGAGATGCACACACACACACGAGCAGTGAGATGCACACACACATGAGCAGTGAGATGCACACACACACATGAGCAGTGAGATGCACACACACATGAGCAGTGAGATGCACACACACACATGAGCAGTGAGATGCACACACACACACGAGCAGTGAGATGCACACACACATGAGCAGTGAGATGCACACACACATGAGCAGTGAGATGCACACACACACATGAGCAGTGAGATGCACACACACACACGAGCAGTGAGATGCACACACACATGAGCAGTGAGATGCACACACACACACGAGCAGTGAGATGCACACACACACAAGAGCAGTGAGATGCACACACACACATGAGCAGTGAGATGCACACACACACAAGAGCAGTGAGATGCACACACACACATGAGCAGTGAGATGCACACACACACACACATGAGCAGTGAGATGCACACACACACACACATGAGCAGTGAGATGCACACACACACATGAGCAGTGAGATGGAGACAGCCTCGATGCTGCTGTACAATCATGCACTGCTTTACAACAACAAGAATAATTTCAGCAGGAGACGAATATCTGCAGAAATCTGCGTTCTGTTCTTCCTCTCCTGTATTTCTCTCTCGCCCGTTCTGCTCTGCTGATAAACCTGTGTGTGTGTGTGTGTGTGTGTGCGTTGGTGCGACCGGATTATGAGGACAAAAAACATGGATACATACCGACTCTATGAGGACATGCCGTAACTACGAGGACAGCACTACTGTCCTCATAAGTCGAGCAGTGTAGAAAGGCTTCTCAGGCTGCGCCTAACCACCTCCCGCTTTTTCTCAATATGTCCTTATAAATCCGTTGTACCCGTTTTTCAGTGTGTGCCAGTGTATGCTCAGAGTCGCTCAGAGTGTATAATCTCCCTCTATGTGAAATTCGACGCTACTGCAGTATCATACACATTTCATACACCCAGACCACGCCCAAGCGCGATTCATTGGTGAAACGCTGGAATCCTCGTCAGTGATTGGCTGCTAGAATCCTCGTCAGTGATTGGCTGCATTTCACATCCGTCAAAGTCAGCGCGCCTGCGCCTCTGATCTTCTATCGCAGACGTGGTGTGACGGTGTGATTAATCAGAACAGAAGATTAATCATCATCATGAAAGATTAATTAGCAGAATTCGAGCGAAGTTGACGAGCTATAGTGGGAGATTTTCACTTTATCACGAGGAAGGTAAGTGCGTTTATTTATATATTCTACCTTTATGGAGTTAAGTGTCATGAGTCAGACAGTTTTTAATAACGTTAGTTAACCTACATTACTTTAAACGTGGCCACTAATCAGGCTAATATAAGTAGTGATGGCAAGATGAGGCTTCCTGAATCACTGAGACCTCGCAGGCCATTGCTTCAACCAAAGGTTCATTACTCGAAGCTTCATTCAGCATTGCTCACTAGTGACACCTAGCTATTGTGCAAAGAAATTGCAGGCAAATTAATTCATTCTGAACCAATGACCCGCCCCCCTCCCGCAATGTTTTATTTATTTATCTTCTTCTAAATATGAGTTAATGTCTCTGTAACCTTTCATTTGCAATAATAAAGAGATCTGTGCAGACATTTGTCCATTGCCTGGGTATGAAATAAAACGTGTATATTTCTCTGTCTGCATTGTACAGAGACTGTCACACACACAGTTAATTAATTATTCCAAAAAATATTGGATAGGGACAGTATGAACAACAAAAGTGACTGTGTTGAGTGCAGTGCTTATGGTGGAGGGACTCGAGGAAGTGTAATAAAGTAAACTGCAGTAAACACTGCAGTAAACACTGCAGTTTGGGGTGGATGGAGGAAGGATTGCAATAGATTTTTATTGAGAAAATGATTTTTTTGAAGTGTTGGGGTCTAGACAATTCCTCTTCTTGGACAAAACCTCACCAGCCTTGGAAAAATATCCTTTCACAAGGAACAGAGGATGCAGGGGAACATAAAATGTCAGTGCCAGCGGGTATAAATGAAGATACTGATGCTTCTGTTGAGCCCAGACAGGGGAGGATTTCCTCTTTCTTGCTGGCTCCATTACCATGAAAAAGGAAGATGTCATAAAAAGCAAACAAATCCAAAAGGGCAATCCAAATTAAAAAGCAGTCCAGTCCAGATACAAGAATCTAAGCTACCAAAAATCCAAAGCAATCCAAATAATTGTATCTAATTAATATAACAAGACCATAATATAGCTACAATAATTAATAATAACAATTATTCATTATTATTAATAATTATTCTAACCTGATAAAGTGTAATAATATACAGCCCTAACACATATATGACACAATAACGACAATGAGATTTCTCTAACTCTGACTCAGACACACTACACCTGCTTCTACTACTCCTGCAACAGCCACGAGGTGGCGCGAGTTTCGAAGCCCCTTTATCCAGAAGCGACACTCAGACCGAACCGATGACGTATCCACACAAACCGAGGCCTCGTTTGGCATTAGTCACGTGATTTTCACGTTAACAACACAAGCCTCGAATCGCGGCTTCATCTGGCACGCCCATTTTTTCTCGACACAAGCTCCGATGCCTCGGTTCAAATGTCACATCACTAAATATAAGTCCATAAGCAGTTAAAATGGCGTCTCCAAACAACTTGCACATGCTATTCACGTTTTTTGTTTTGTTTGGTACTTAAACGAAATTCTCTTGTTGTTTATAGACACATACAAGATTGGTATTAGTTGATGAAAGATACATCTCTATGGATGCTTGAGAGAATTAATTTACATTTTGAAATAAATCAAATCTATGTTGTCATCATGATGACTGGTAAAGTTGATTGGATGAATTTACAGTTTAATACAGTAAGATACAGAAATATATTAAATAAACAGAAACGAAATTAATGTAAAAGTATACTTTTATTAATGTAACGCTACTGTCATTAGAATGACTTGCCAAAAATATTTAGTTGATTCATTTTAGGGCTGGATATTAGCAGACATTTTATGATTCCATTCAATTTTAATTCACATGCTTTCGATTCTATTTCCAATTCGATTTTACATTTATTATTTTAATGTAAATCAGGTGTAATACATGTAACATTTCAGCCATAGCGATCAGCCATAGCGATTAGTATATTTTCCTCTTTTTAGTTTCCCTTTCCCTGTCTTAAACTTTTTCCGAATTTCAGTTATATGTTTCTTTAACCTAAAACGTTTCTGTTCTGATAACTCATCCTTACTGCAATTTTTCCTTGCCCACATTACAGATGATATTAACTTTTCCAGATCTGGGAAAAATTCACTTACTTCTATGCTTTTACCTTTTGTCTCATCCAGAAAAGCATTAATTTGTTCCACAGTGTACAAATCTTCTGTATCTACTTTTGACATTTCTGACCCTTCAGACCAATGTCCATCATTTTTTATACTATCATCTGTATACTGAGATAGCCCATCTACATCCACCAAGCGTCTCTCAGCTATTTCTATGACAGTCTGAGATACAACCTCATTTTCTTTTACTTCCTCAACATCATCATTTATGACAAGCGCAGAACTGCATCCAGCCTGCTCACTTCTCTCCACATTCATACCAGCATCGCTTTCACTCACCTCATTGTGCCCGTAGACCTCCTCCAACGGCCTTTTGTTTGGTTTCTTAGGTACTTGTTTATCCTGTGTTTTTGCCGTATTATCCTCGATATCACTGGTATCATTGTGATGAACTGATCCATTTTCAGTAACATTGACAGGCAGCTGCTGCTCAACATCCACTTTTTTATTAGGACAGGAGAAACGTTTATGGCCTATATTTCCACATTCAAAGCACTTTAGATTATCTGTACTTGCATAGAGCATATATGATCCATCTCCATGACTTACACGAAACGAGATCTCTAAAGTGCGCTCTGTTGAAGTCAGGAACATTAATACTTGTCTCCTAAACGACAAAACGTGTTTGAGATCAGCATTTTTACATCCCAATGGGATATTCCTAACAGGACTTGCGACTTTACCGTATCGAGTTAACTCTTTAACAATCGCGTCATTTGAGACAAAAGGCGGTACGTTGGAAATTGTGACTTTAGTTGCCGGAGCCGTTAAAGGAGTAACGGGCACAAAGGTTTCCTTAATCCATAATCCATTCTCACTCACCTGATTAACTAACTGCTCTGTTTTTAAAAACACGATAACAGCTTTGTTCATACGCGATGCTGAGAGAATATTATCGAAACCTATCATTCCTCCTACCACCACGAGAACATCCTCCACGCTCACGCCAATATCAGGCACACACCTGCAACCATTACGCATGGACAGGAGCGAGCCTCCCTGCCGAACTTCAGAAGCCATACCGACACGCGACAAAAGCCGCGAGCGGCTTTAATACTTAGTAAACTTAAATCTAAAGAGAAAAATATGACCATAAAAGGGGGAGAAGAGAAATAGGTAAATACTTTCAAAATACTCAAAATCCGCGCTCGCTCTACCCAGCACGCTCACTCGCCCTACCACACTCGCACATGCGCAGAGAGAGAGAGAGAGAGAGGGACAGTGTGTGTGTGTGTGTGTGTGTGGCCATGTGTGTGTATGTCATTATTGCTGCCACAGCCAGCTCGGATAAACTCCTGATACTGGGTGATTTCAACGCCAGAGTTGGAAGTGACCATCAATCATGGAATGGAGTCATTGGTGCACATGGTATTGGAAAATGTAACGGCAACGGTCTTCTACTGCTGCAAACATACTCTGAATTTGACCTGCTCATCACCAACACGATATTCCAACTACCAAAGCGCAAGAAAACTTCATGGATGCATCCTCGTTCACACCACTGGCACTTGTTTGACTATGTCATCATGAGGAGAAGCGATCGGCACGATGTCAGGGTGACCAAGGCAATGTGTGGTGCTGAATGTTGGACTGACCATCGTCTCATTATCACCAAATTAAACATCCGGATTAAGCCTAGCAGACGCCCACAAGGACAAAGATCTGTTAAGCGTCTTAACATTACTCGCCTACAACAGGAACATACCAGACTGGCCTTTGTTGAGGCTTTAGACCATCACCTGGAGTCTCTAAGCTTTGAGCATACAGACGCTGAGGCAGATTGGACTGCTCTCAAGACCGTACTGCATTCTACAGCCCTTGAATCACTTGGTGTTCCATTATGTACACATCAAGACTGGTTTGATGAGAATGATGCAGAAATCTGAGCACTCCTTGACGAAAAACATCGCCTGCATAAAGCATATCTGAATGACAGCAGCTCAAGTTTAAAGAAAATTGCCTCCCTCAACATTCCCAGGATTGTTCAGCAGAGACTCAGAGTTATGCAAGACGCCTGGCTGTGCGCAAAAGCACAGATTCAATCTTACGCTGACAGTAACAACACCAAGTGCCTCTATTATGCACTCAAGCAGGTCTATGGTCCGCAACACTCAGGAACTTCATCTCTCCTGAAC